>VWZE01010410.1:1002517-1109024 GCA_013396675.1 Eubucco bourcierii
CGTGGCCCTCCTCTGGACCCGCTCCAACACTTCCATGTCCTTCCTGTGCTGAGGGCTCCAGAACTGCACACAGTAAGATGATGGTGAGTGAGCCTCTGAACTCTGCTGCTTTGCATCAGCCTTAGGGAGAGCCAAGCAGGGTGGTAACCTTTTCAAAAGTGCCCCAGTGACAAAGGCTTGCCCCACTCTCTGGCTGAAGGTGTGTGAGCAGGCTTCCCGTGGCTGCTCCATCGCTCCAGCTGGTGTTTTCTCCTCCTATGTGTGCAGCCCATCAGTGCCTCTCACATTCAAACCCTTCTGCTGGGCCAGAGCCTGGCAAAGCCTTAATCCAGATAAATCAAAGTGCTCAAGTCACCAACCCCTGTGGAGGCAAGAGGAATCAAGTCCCCGTGCAAACTGGAGCCATGAAGCCACCCGAAGCCTCCTGACCATCACCTCCTGGGCAATGCTCAGCACTGCAGCATGAGTGCTGAGCACACTGCCTTGAACTTTGCCTCCACACTAACTCTCAGCTAGGCAGTCCCAATTAACACCTTTGTGTGAGCCCCAGCAGCTCTAGACAGTATTTTCAAATGTCACCACTGTGAAAGATAAAGAAAAAATATAGGTCAAGAGGATTATGCAGGGTGACTAATGATTGCTGCACACCGGGCTGAGATCTGAAGTCTGGCTGTGTTTTCAAAGGTGCATAATAGTATGTCCTGGGCTGACCTGTGGTGCTGTTGACACTTGTTCTGCTGTTGACACTTGTTCTGAGCTGATACTTTCTCACAAATCCCCATCAGGCTGGAAGCTTGAACACCCACCATGACTGATGGCAGCAGAGTGGAAGGGCTACCAAACTTTGCAGGACTCCCACTCACGTTTCACTTTGTTTCTCCAAAGGCAGGCAGCAGAGGCAGTTAGTGAACCCTCAGGCTCTTTAGGAGCCCTTTGCTGCTGCTCTCAGGCCGTGGGGCACAGTGTGTTAAGTCACTGTGCCATGGAGCTGGCCAACAGTAAGAGACAGGAGAGGGCTGTTCACCCAGCACAATCAGGGAATGTGCTCTGCCAACCAGCAGAGCCAAAACAGATAGTTTTACTCTTGTTTTACTGATAGAGAGGCCAGAATGCTATGGTGGAGGGCATGGCTAAGCTGCCCTGCCTAAAAATCACAGAGTTCTATAGCAAGAGAGAAATGAATTCAGTGTTTTGTCTCCTCACCCTGTGTTTAGCATGAGAGCCTCTGCAGCTACCTCTTTCATTAACAGGGAAGTCAGAATTCATTTTTTCTTATCCAGTAGATGTTCATTTGCCAAGCACTTGTACCCACCTTGCCACCCTGCTCACAGAAACATGTCCCTTTCCAGCCACAGAACTTGGAAGGGAAGGCAGTTCAGCTGTAGCTGACCTGAACCTAGAGCTCCATGCAGGAACTCTGGAGCAACAAGTGATGGAGCAGCCTCAGAGAGCCACAGAGAACAGACCTTCGTTTCCCCTTCATGGATTAGAGGATAAATACAGCCCTAGAGAAGCGTCCTGGAGAAGCACAGACACACCAGGAAAAACATAACCTATGGTTCAGCCTAACTGTGAGGAAATCTGAGACACATTTCCTCTCAGACAGCAGAGGCCAGCCCTTGCATATGGGCTGTTGGCAGCCTGGCAGAAGCTGGGTGTGATGATGCTAGACTGGCTGGTGCTGGGCCCTAGGCACGGAGCAGGCAACAGCAGGTGCAGATCTGCGGTAAGAGGCACTGCCACCTCCTGCAGCTCTCACTGCCATTCCTCAGAGTGCCACAGGGAAAGCTCCCAGCCTGGGGAGAGGCTTGGGGCTGCCCAATAAAGCTCACCAGTGTGGGCAAAGCTGAGACACCATCAGTGCTATCAGCACCCTCCCGAGGCACGGCCACACTGATTTCCAACTGCTGCTGGGCCATGTGCACATTTAGGCAGGGAGCAGGGGAGCACAGCACACACACACAGCACACAGCTGCCTTTCACATAAGATTGATTTCAGTTCCCAGGCAATTCTACACTGGCACAAGAACAGAAATTCCTTGCTACAGTAAGAGCAGTCCCTGTGACTGAAAAGGTCCAGCCCAGGCCTTTCAGTAGGGTCCCACTCAGGCATTGCCAACTCCAGGCTGGTAGAGAGCCTGGGCTCCCTGCTCACTCCCTGAGGATTTAACAAAGCATCAGTTTCTGCCCCATTGTTAGGTCTCTGCAATCACAGGCCAAGAAGATTAGTTTTGCACGTGGTCCTTGACTTGCATCAGCCCAAAAGTGACAAGAATGCTTTCCTTGCTTTTAAAAAGAACCCTGCTGGAGCCAACAGACTGATGGTTCCCTGAATCAATTTCTGCCCCAAGTGTGAAACCTCCAACCGCTCATCCCCTGTCTTTGATCCTAATTAAGCCGTGATGAGCAGCAATCAGGAGCATTGTCCACGGCCCCGGTGCCACACAGACACTTGTGAATACAGAGTGTTAGAAGGAAATGGGTAAGATTCCTGCCCAGTAGCTCACCGAGACTAGAAACACAGGCTGGAAGCATCCACGCAGAATGAGACAGCCCAGCCCATGACGGCAGGGTGAGCCCAGCTAGCAGCCTGAAGTGCCCCATGTCCTGTAAAGAACAGGTTAGGGAAGGGCCTGTCCCTCTGCTAAATGTGATGTGTCCTTCTCTGCCATGTCAGCAGAGAGCAAACCACCTCCAATTGCCTTTCACATTCTGCTGCCACGATCTGGACAAACCAAAATGCTGAACTACTCTTAAACACCAATCCCTGCCCCGGACACTCACCTCTCCCTTCCAGTTAATCATGTTCAATGTGGAAGTGTTTAGATACCATGAGAAAAGAGACCCTGGGAGGCGGTGAGCTGCCATCAGGGAGGATGCTTGAGGACCCCACATCACCTAAGAAGCAGTTGCAGATGGTGGATCAGCCCAGGAAGCAGAGCCCCGTGTGGTCCATGTGGTTCTCGTTACCCACCGGCGCTGTGGGCGCGGCAGGAGCGTGAAGGCAGCCCTGGGCTGCTGGGGAAAAGGAGGCTGTGCCTTCCTCAGTGGATCTGTACAAGCCACCCCAGGGAGCTGTGCTAACAGGAGAGCCAAGAGCAGCTAAGGGAGGATGCCCTAACGCAGTCTGAGCTGGAAGCTCATTCGTGGGAGTCCTTCCTCTCTTGAGCATCAGTTCCCTCACAAGCAAAAAGGCACCGCACACAAAGACTTCTGCGAGTATCTAGGTCAGACTGAGTATGAGCATTTGGTACAGCACATCCTGACAAACTCAGTGATGTTGGACTCAGGGAGGTCTTTTCCCACCCAAAGGATCCTGCTTCTAAGAACAAGTCAAAGTCTCTCACAACGCCAAATTCTTTATCGCAATTCTGTTCACAGAGGCTGGCAAAAGCTCCAAGGAATCAGTCACCCTCTTGGGTAGGTCTTTTTTACCTTCCTGTGCCTACCTCACACACTTTCTATGGAGACCAGGCTGCCAGGTCCAGCTCTCAGACCCAGATGCTCATCAGCATTTGTGTCAGCTCTGTCCCCACACAGCTGCACTACTCCAACTTAACCTCCCCAGCAGCTTATCCCAGCCCCATGTACCAAGACGAGCCTGGGATGCAGTGCACCCATCCACCTCAGCAGACTGCTCTCTCCTGCTTCCCCAACTGATACCAGTGTCAACAGCCTGGGGAGAAGGGAAAGCAAAAGAGCAAACCTCCCAGGGCCAGTTTGATCTTGCCTAGGTTCCTGCAAGCTCACAGAACACAACTGGCAGTTTCTTCCCTACTCCTCACCTGGTGACACTGCAGCTCTTGGCGCGAGGATGTTTCACTCTATTTGTAAGCACTGCCCAGGCAGTGCCAGTCCCTGTCCCTAGTGGCACTGCCCCACCACTGTGTACACAGCTCTGAAACCAATCCAGGCTCTGTGAAGACTGTGCTGAATGGAAAGGAAGAATCTGTTCCACCAAGCTTAGGATGAACTCCAGAAGCCTCTTCTTGGCATGCAGTGGCTTAACAGAAGCTGCATCTCTCTGCAGCCTTATCCTGGGCAGGGCCTGTGTGTCCCTGATTGAGAGAAGGTCAACTAGCCCATATCTCTTCTTAATTTTTAATCATTATTTCATGCTGTTATTTCAGCTGCTGGAGGCACAAATCCCTCAGGAGTAATTCCTAGATGCTCTCTGGTAGGCTGCCCTACTTTTTCTGCCTGCTCTGTTACAAACTGCTTATTGCAGCCCTGATGTGTGCTGGTGCCTGCCTCCACCCAAATACCTTCCCCACTGCAGCACATTAAAAAGAAATATTTTTTTTTTTTAAAATCACATTTTGATTCTTCTCCAGATTCTAAAAACAGCCAAGATAATCAAGAGCTAATTTTTAGCTCCCTGAGCCCAGCTGAGCAGGATGGTTTAATTTTAAAGCAGTCCCACTGCCTGTGCCAGAGGACGTGCCCCTGCCCCTGCCAGGCAGCACCTGGTGCTGTCCCACCATGGGCACAGGAAAACCTGCTGAGAGGAGACACTCAGCTGGGCAGGCCACAGTCCATCTGGTTTTGTAGGGAGTTTGGACCTTGCAAGGGTTGAAACACAAGAAGCAGAAGTGGGAAAGGTGTCCTAGAGCTGTCCTAAGGAGAAAAGGGGTTGGGCAATTTCCTGAACTTCATGGGTGGTTGTGGGGGCAATTGGAACCCTAAAATACTGTGGGCAGCATAGTGGCAGCTGCACAACAGGAATGATTCCTGTAAGATTTCACCTGTGGAGGAAGGATTTGGTGTAGGTGGGGAAATATCTAGCAGCATGTGCAGCTCTTTTGTTCTGAAAGTGAGAGAAGCTGTCTCCAAAAAATGCACTGCTCTGCTGGGTCAGAGCCTGGAAGGCAGAACAGAAGCAGTCAGAGCCTTTTTGTTTGCTTGTGCAGGGAGGGATTTTGCTGGGTTTGTTTAGCTGGAACATCTCTTTGTGGTTGCCTTTCTCTCTACAGTGTCATAATAACCTGGAATCTTGGCATTATCAGCCAGCTTTTACAGGCCTGCACTGAACTGTCTTCTGAAGGCAAAAATAAAGAAAACCAAACCTACCTAAACCAGTGATTTTTACTAAAAAACAAATCCCACATTTCAATCTCACAGCCTTCTCCCCCACAATATTCCAAGAAGAACATTGTACACCCCATAATCTTCCCTAAATGTAGCACAAATTTCCCCAAAGAGCAAACAGAAAAGATATGAAGCAGCATAGGACATAAAAAAGCAAAGCCCAAGAGTGAGGCAGCTTTGTGTTGTGTTTCTTTGATGGGAGTGCAGCAGATGCTGAGTGCTGTCATAATATTTCTTTTGCTTATGGTGTTAAGAATGCTGTGATCAGGGCACACCACACATTCAAGTGGGCAGATTTGCAGAGCAGCAAATGGAAGTCAGAAAGGGTTAAACTGCAGACCCCCTACTTACCTGAAAGATTAAACCAACGAGGATATGATGGTAGAAAGAGACCAACTTTTACCTTGGAGTCATTTCACAGCCTCTACCCAAAGACTGAGCCACAGCCTAAATTGGTTTATCCATGGCAGAGACAAGGATGGGATGAATATTTTGCCATGGCAACTGACAATTCCAGATAAACCACCCCCAAAAGTGTGCTCACTCAGAAAGTCAGCAGATGAAAAGCTTGAAGATAATGCCTCAGAAGTAAAAAAAAAAAAAAAAAATAGAGGTGAGACAGAAAATGTCTATGAAACAGAGGCTCTGTCGGGGAGAGAGGTGACAGATTTTCAAATGCCAAGCTTTGGAATGCTATCAAAACCTTGCCTGGGCCACAGAACTGAAGTGAAGGCTCACAAAAGAGTCCCAGGTAAGAGAAGCTCACCAGGTGACTTTCCTATAGATGAATGGAAGGACTCAGTGGTGGAACCTCACCTCTGACAGCAGGGCACGGCAAGGACCCTGAAGAGGGCAGTCACACTCCCACCTGCTCACAGCCACCCAGCCAAGCAGAGTCCTAAGAAGAAGTAAACTCTGACTGAGACAAGTCCCTGTGGGTAATCAATAATGTTTGGTTCCTCATTGGTTTAACCTTCTACTTTGGGAGGCCAGGAGGTCACCTGAAAGTGCAGGTGCTGGACATTTACACCAGCTAACTGGCTGAACCTGTGCAAGGCCACTGCCAGGCAGGACTTCAGCACTGCCTGAGCAAACACTGCTGCCCTGGGGCCCTCATTCTGAGGGCTGTGGACACTCAACCCCCCCATGAGCAGCCTCCTGCCATCCCCAGGCAGTGGGATTGCATTTGGGGTGTTTGGGCAGGAACTGGGAGGGAAAACACTTCTCCCAGCCTGGGATCTCTTTGATTTCAAAGTATTTTGTTGGCCCAGCTCAGGATGAGAAGGTCAAAACTCTCAGACGTTTCTCCAAAGAGAATCCAAACCACATTTTGAGAAAGGGAAGAAATATTTTTCTAACTGGGCCAGAGTGTTTCACTTCTGTGTTGTTTCATTCAGTTCAGCAAGAACAAGTCAGGGGAAAAGCAATTTCCCTTTAGAAATGTCTGTGTGTGATCTTCCACCCAATCAAAAACAGAAACTGCCTTTGCAAAAGAAAATAATTCTCAGCCTCTCTGCTGGCTGCTTCGGGAGCAGTCAGCATTTGTTTTGTTGGAAGATGCCTACCTGGCCCCGAGTGCAGCACTGCTCATTCTCTGTGCAGCAGCTCTCCAGGGCAGCAGTTTGTAAGCAGCTGGAGCAGCCAGAGAGGAAGGTGCTCTCTGTGCAGGTGTTTTGTCCCAAGGACACTCACTTTTGCATGCATGCACAAACACAAAAGCAGAGCTCAGAGCAGTGCCAGGTGAAAGCAGGCAATTTCCATGGAAATGAGTCCCAGGCAGGGCAGGTTGTGCTGCTCACTGCTCCTGCTAATTGTGCACTGGGGGGTTCTCAGCAGTTGTAGTTAATGTTGCTTTCTGATGCTTGGGATAGGAGAACTGAATTGCTGAGAGTGTTGCCCTTGGAGGTGACAATGAACTCGCCCCCGGTGCAGGCACTGTGCTGCCTGTGCCTAAGTGTGCCGAGGAGTGAGGACCTTTTAACCTCTCTACCTGTGTGGCTGTGCTCATCAACCTCTTCTCCTGCCCCTGCCCTGTCCAGTGAGGGATTCAGTCAACAACCACCACACAAACAGGCTCGAGGAAATCCTCCCACTAATTCCAGCAAGGGCTGGGGTCAGTCCTTGTTGTGGGCTTCCCAGAAGGGCCACCCCTGGAGGTGTTGAGCTTATCATGTCCCAGGGGATGCAGCAGGAGCTGAGGGGAAGGAGAATGTGGCTGATTTAGGAGCAGCAAACAGAAAACAGACTTCTAGATTAGAGCATGGAAACCAGGGAAGCCTCTGCTTCCCTTGACACATCCAAGGGAGAGGCTCAAGCCAGAACATTCTCCAGATGATGTGCTGGGGGACAAGCATGTTCCAGCTTTTGACTACTGCAGGAATGAAGCTGCAGCCCCTCTCCCAGCTCCTTGAGGAAAGATTAGGATGAGCTGCTCAGAGTCACAGCAACAGCAGGACAGAAGGGACCAGCAGCAGCTGGGGAAGACAGGCAGAGAGCTGATCACTGTGCAGCACAAACACCCCAGGAGTGTCACACACAGACAGGGAACTCTTCACAGGCAAAGGAGACACTGAGCTGAGGCTGAAAACAATGGCAGCCAAGAGTGGCTGTGACTGTGGGTGGTGGAGAAAACTGGAGGCTGATAAGAAACAGAGGGGGAAAAAAGCTCCAATTTGCTGTGTTTAACATTGCTTCTCCTTACCACACAGGCTGCTTTTTTTTCCTCTTACTTCCAGGTCAGGAACTCCTTAGCTGCTCTGCCTCTGCTGAGACAGAAGCATCTCTGCTGACACTGGGACAGAAGGCAGGGGGAAGCTGTTTTGCCCTTACAGTTGGGCAACACCTGGGGTTAATGCCAGGGCAAACCCTCCTGACAAACGAGGGAAACCACTGCCCGAGAGCACTGTGACTGGGTGGTCAAGGTGGAGGCACTGCTGCAAAACACAGCAGCTACCAGATGAAAAGGAATTAAAAACACCTAGTTACAAACTTCAAAGTTTCCCCACTAGATCTGACTCCCTCCACTGAAAATCTGCTTCAGCTCCAGCAGGAAGAGTGAGCTCAGCACAGCAGAGGCACAGACCCAGAGCAAATGCTGAGGGAATACTTTTCATAGGGGCTTAGCACTGCCCAATCTGAACCAAAGATAAAACACATCAGCAGTCAGGCTCTGAAGGATGTGTGGTGCTGTCTGGGGTCAGGTTAGTGCTGATCCTTGACTGTCACTGTCTTTGGGGTGGACACTACCCCAAACTGGGCAGAACTGGCACCTGGGAAACTAGAAGTGATGAGGTCTTTGCTTACTCCTCTCTATTGCAGTGGCCCAGAGGGATTTGGTCCCTCACAAACCAGCACTGCTACAGCTGCTGCTGTGCCAGGTGAAAGAAATGTCCTCAGTGGGACAAAAAAAGGAACTTTAACATGGGAAGAAGGAGAACTGCAAGTTTGAGTGCAATAAAACATCCAATGCTTTCCTGGGCTTTGCTTTTAGATAGCTAGCAAGGGCAGCACAACTAGAGATGGTAACTGCAATTCCAGGCTGACAGAGGACCCCTCCCCAGGCCAGCTGTGTCTCAGGCTGCTACCTTCTTCCACAGCCAAAGGAAACACCACCCCACCCTCCCTTTGGATCAGAGCAGAAAGGCTCCTGTGCTCCAACACAGGTGTCAGCAGACTTCCTCCAGCAGCTAGTGGGGAAAAGAAACTTTTTCAGGAGCGAGTAGGGGACTCCTAATTGCTACTGAAAATATTTCCAGAGCACCAGATCAGCCAGCAGTCCCAGCTCCATCCCAGAAGCAAACACCACTTATTTGTCCTGTTTTGCTGCTCATACAGTGTAATTAATCACTTGGCAGGCAGGCAAACACACACAGGACTGGAAAGGCAGCTCACTGCCTGACATGAAGCAGTCCTGTACCTTGCTAAGAGGCAAATTCACTCTCAAATTTATAGGTGAGAGCAGCAGAAAAAAAAAATAAGGGAAAGAGCAACTTGATACAGCAATAATTAATAAGAAACAAAGATTGATTCTAAGAAGGACCCTGCTGTGAGTGTGCCTTACACCACTCTGCTGGGCTTGCAGCTATGGCCTTTGGGCATCGATTTCAGGTGGAAAAGGGAATTACACACACCGGAAAACACAGCCTGGCCTGTCACAAGCAGCTACTCAAGCAGGTGCCCTACTACCTGCTGGTGAGATGCTCTGAGTCCTGGCACCTATCTGGGTAATCCAGATTCAGGCTCCCTTTAGCTCTGCAGAGCCAGAACACAGCAGATGAAGAGCTGAAAAATCCAACTCCTGTTGCTGATTCCTTTTCCCCTAACTCAGATGCTCAGACAGAAAATCACCTCGACCCAGGTCACTGCAATGCAAATGCTGGCCAGGGAGCTGCAGATGCAGCCAGTCTCATTCCTCTGAGTCCTGTGGCTACTGCTCCCAGCTGGCCAGGAGCCCAGCAGGGCCCGGGGCCAGCCTTTGGGAAATGCTAGGCACAGACACTTTGCTTTGTGGGAGCTGGATTTTCACACACATACTTCAGCTGTGGACTTACTGTCAGTTACCATCTCCAAAAGGCTATCCAAGGGCTCTGAAGTGCTCCCAGATGTGTGCCACAAAGCAAATCCTGCCCACTGGGCTAGGGAGACTTTTGTCTCCCTTCAAACTGGAGCCAAAACAAGAGCTGAGGCCGCAGCAGCAAACACGGTGGAGGGAATTCAGGGTTGATAAATTGGCTTCTGGCAGATCCAGAGGGTTTCTATTATCTCTCTAAAGGCTGCAAGAGACAGGAATTATCCTAATAAACAGCCCTTGACAAGCAGTGCCTTGGATGGAGCACAATAGAGCCCTTCAGCAAGTCAGCAGCCTTGGAACCCACAGCCAGAGTGGAGGTTTCTGTGCAGCTGCTGGAGCTGAGGGGCTCTACAGCTCCTAGCCCCCAGCTGCAATCTCATCCTCCTAAGCTTCTTTTGACCCAAGCTCTCTCTGGTCCAAAGAGGGAAGATTCTCTTTGCAGCCTGAATCAAAGCTGGCTGAAGTGAACAGATTTCCCCCTGAGAAAAAAAACCCTTGAGAGCCCTGCAGTAACCAGCCAAGTGCTGCTCCTTGCTTTCTGTGTGCCAGCTGAACAGGTTGGGCTCAAAGGAAGAGCTCTCCCCTCACCTGAACTATCACTGACACAGCCTCTCACCACAGACCATTCCAAACCTTCCAGGGAATGGGTTTTGCACTTTCAATTGCATATACAATGGCAGTTGGTTTTTTCTCTTTCTTGGACAAAGCTTTAGACCCTAAAGGCTTGTCAGCTTTTCTTCTTCCTTATGGTGAAGGAAAAACCAAAAGTAAAAGCGGTTTAGAAAACGCCAAACGAAATGTCCCAAGCTGCTGGGGTCAGGGGAGCCTCTGGATCAATTTCAGTGAATTGCATCCGGTTGGCTGCAGTTAAATGCTGGAGGTTTGGCACTTTATTGCTCATTTGACTCAACCTTCCTAAACATCTGAATCTGTTCAGC
The DNA here is from genome assembly GCA_013396675.1 of Eubucco bourcierii. Lineage (NCBI taxonomy): Eukaryota > Metazoa > Chordata > Aves > Piciformes > Ramphastidae > Eubucco > Eubucco bourcierii. Next base: position 1,013,114 of record VWZE01010410.1, read on the forward strand.
ACCTCACAGTGGCTCCTGCCACTCCCTGACATCCCCTTCACTGCTCCAGGTCTTTGCCTCCAGGCTTCAGAAAGCTACAAGACATGGAGTGGGCACTTGGGAGGGGAAGCAAAAGTAAAAGCAGGAGGAAATAACAACTGGGAAGGAAAATCTCCTCTTCCTCCCGAGTCACATTGGGACTAAACAAAGAAGCAGCTCAGCACCTGCCCCTGTCTGAGGGCAACCCCTGGGGTGGTATAAAGAAGATTCATTCCCTTTCGGAATATTTATCTGTGCCACTATAGCAAACGTCTCCTGCTGCTGCCTGACAACCTGACTGCCCCTGGGAGCTGGACAGACGTGCAAAGGCTGCACTGGGCTGAAAACCAGACTGGGCAGGCAGCTACCATTTGTGCTCGACTGCACCAGCAGGAACTCACTCTCAGCAAGGGCTGGGAGATGCCAGCCGAAGTTGTATGCTTTCAGTATGTGCTTCCTTGGGAACAGGGAGCAAAGCTCATTAATCTGACGGCCTCGAACCCACCTGGGCCTCAGTTCTCTTTTCCATCAGACTGAAAACTAGCAGGGTAGGAGACGCTCACAGCCTGTGCCGACGCTCGCAGCCTTTCCCCGGTCCTGAACTGACATCTAGCGAATGGTTTCGACACTGCACCTCAGGAGCAGAGGCTGCAGAGGGAAGATCTCGGCAGGGCAGCTGTGCAGAGGCGCCGTGGGATGAGCACGGGATGCTGACATCCTGTCCCCACCACCACAGCTCATCTGCCCTGTGGGCAGGTAAGGAAGGGGCTGGTTCTGCTCAGAGGCTGCACAAATACTGCACTGGCCCAGTAAGAAAAAACAACTGCTGGGCTCTGTGCAGTGATGCACTGAGGTGGAGGAAATCTCTGTGGAAATGAAGAGTGGAAACCATTCTGTGCTGCACCACGAAGTGCTGGAACAGCAGCATGCTGGTCACACCTCCTTCCTCAACTCATGGTGAGTACTGCTCTCACTCCTCACCACCTGGCAGGGCAGAGGCTTTTCCTTCTCACTTGAGGACCTCTTGCAGTCTCTTAACACCACTGACACACAATCTTTACCCAAATGTACCACATTAACTGTACCTTTAACCTCAAGAATTTACATGGGAGGAGGTGATTAAAAGCAAAGTAAAACAAAGGAGAAAAATAGAGGCTTAAAGGAAAATTTAGCATTGTCCTGCTTGCTAGACTGTGCAGGCAGTGTCAGATTGAAAAATGATGAAGACCTTTAATGGACTGAGAATATGCTGTACCCACCAACCAGAGCACTGCTGAGGTCACCAAAGGTGCCTGCTTCCCAACAGCTGTTGAGTCCCTGTTTATTACCTGCAGAAGGTCTCTGAGGACTTGTTCACCTCCAAAGTTTGACTGATTTAATTAGACACAAATCAGTGTTTTCCACTTTGTGACATCTCCCTTCACAGCCAAGCAAATATGAGGCTTGTAAGAACAATGCCATGCAAATCCTAAATAGTCTCACCTCAGCTGACAGCTTCCCTGTGTTCAGTGTGTCTGACACCAGCATGGAAGGTTTGCAGTTATGAATCCAGGAAGGAACAATCAACAGGCCAAGCAAACCAACAGCACTTACAATGACCCAACTGCCCAGCATTCCAGGGGCTTCCTCAGCCCACCACCACGAGACAGAATTAGTGCTTCTCTTACCTGGTAATAGTAATCAACATAGTGTGGCTCATAGTGCTGAGGCTCAGAGCTTTCAGGAGACAGGACATCTTTTAGTAACTCTTCACAGCCTGACAAGAAAAAACAACAGCAAATGGTCAGGCTGAGAGCTGATCTCAGGAGGTTGCATGGGTAGTGAAAGAAGGAACACAGGTTTGTACCTCATCCCTAGGCACAAAACCTCCAAAACTCTGGGGTATGTTTAAATAGCTGTGACAAAGCTCTGCCTTCAGAGTTCTGCACAGCACAGATTCACCATGGGGCACTCCAGTGAGTGCAGTTACCTTGGTGCTGAGGGGCACACTCACTCCAGTGGTGCTGAGGGGCACACTCCACCACAATCAGCTGGACACTGCTGAGCTCTCTATCTGTGAGGCAGAAACCCACCCCTGACCAAGGCAAAACTGTGCAGCTGGCAGGCTTGGCATGAGCCAGCCTACTGCACAGCAGAGTCAGAGGAGCAGCTTCTGCTTCTCCCTGGTCTAGGGGACAGAAGGGCAGTCCCTGAATGTCACCAATTCCCTGCCAAGAGCAGTGCTGTCAGTGTGGTGCTTGGCAAGCCAAGAGCTGCCACTGCCACCAGAGATCTTCAGCTCCTGTGTTTGCTTTTGCCAGCAACTGCATTAAGAGCTGAAAAAACCAATGTCTGTGTCTCCCTCAGTCCTTCTCTCACGGAGAACCCAAGACAAATACAGCAATGCTGAAATCACCAAATGCCTCCCCCCCTGTCAGTTACCAGTGGCTGTGCTCGGCAGGCCAAGCTGCAGAGGGCAGTGGTACCAGGCCAGGTTGTTTGAGAAGAACCAGCTCACAGCCTGACCCGTGTGAAACCTCAGCACATCAGTGTGCTCTGCCCTCCTGGGGAGCTGCAGCCATCCAGCAGCATTCCTCCTTTCCATCCCATCACCATTAAGAGACACTTCTGGGTGTGTTTCACTTTACTGGAGAAGTCAGTGGGCAAGAACACTCTGCTGGGGTCCAAAGAGAAGCTCAGATGGGAACAACAATCACAGCATCACAGAACGTTAGGGGCTGGAAGGGACCTCGAAAGGTCACCCAGCCCAAGCCCCTGCCAGAGCAGCATCACCTAGAGCAGATTACACAGGAAAAAAATAATTTACTGTCTGAAAGAGGCAAGATGCTAAACTTGGCTGCCTAGAGAGGGCATCTTTCTCCTACACAGCTCACAGTTCCCAGCCAGCCATGATCCTCTTCCTTCCCGTGCTTTTATCACTGTGTCAGCTTGTGCTTGGCTGAGGTTATTTTCTCTCACAGAGCAGAATTCAATTTACAGTTTGTACCTTTTTGACATTAATAACCAAACCTTATTACTCACCAAAGAGCCTGGTGCCAGCACCCTCTGCCAGAGTCCTTACACCTGGGACCTGCTTACTCTGCTGAAAGGTCTCTGATGGCATGGAGCCTCCACTCATTAAGGTGAGCTAGCTCCAGCATAAAGGAAAACAAATGCCAAGTGCTACACAGCAATGGATGCAGACTGGTGCAGTGAAGATGTGCTTACACAGTTCTAAAATCCCCAACCACAATCCTTTCAGCCACCCTTTCAAGCTGCCCTCTCCTGACTCAGTTTTTACTCACAGTGCTTCCAGCTGAACACCTCCAAGCAATCAATCTTCACTGATGACCACTAGGTGAGAAGTTATCCTCCCCCAGCCTGTTCTTTTGGTGGGGAAGTCACAAAGGTTGTGGGTTCTCAAAGAAGGATTTAAGTGCCCAAACTAAGGGGATTCAGAAACCTTTCTGCCTCATCTCCTTGCAGGAGGTGCCAAAGGTGGTAAATGTCTCATGCTTGGCAACATTCCAGGTCAGGTTGCACAGGGCTCTGAGCAACACTTGCAGATGTCTCTGCTCGCAGGAGGGGACTGGACTAGATGAGCTTTAAAGGTCCCTTCCAAGCCAAAGCATTCTGCAATTCTACAAAATGTCAGCAGAGCCACAGTCAGGAACAGCTCCCAGGTCTCCAGGGTCTCAAATCTAGAGTTTAGTGCAAGGTCTTCTACGCCCCCTCTCTGCTGCTCAGTTTTCACTTATGATTATTGCTGATCACATTCTTTCAGTTTCCTTGTCCACCAAGGCCTTCATGATAGCCTTTGGCTGTTCAAATTCAGGTCCATCATTCATTGAGTAAAAACAGTGGGCAGAAAGCATTTCCTTCTTTGCACCTAACCCACCTGGGGCAGCCCTCACCACCTCTCCACCTCCAAGCCTTATCAGAGGGAGCTTGGCACTGGCACACTGCTGAGAAATGCAGCAGCTCCCCCAGTCAGGGTTCTTCTGCTGCAGTGCTAATATCTCTCACTTTTTGCTCCCCTTATCTGAATGATCATTTGAATTCCCCAAGTACTCCAAGGGGTTTACACAAGGGGTTGCTGTGTCTCAAACACTCTGCTGAGCCTTCTCATTACCAGAGTGTATTCTGGCTTGCAGGCTGGGAAATGCCAGCCAGCTAAATGAGCCTGGTAGCCCAGACAGAAAACAATGGCAAAAGCAAGGTTTACTCTGGCAGATCTCTGCATGGAAGCAAGGTCCTGGGCAACACAGGGTGCTCCCTGCCACCACTGCTGCTCCTGAGAAGGAATCTGCTTGCCTGGGCTGGCAGAGCTGCCACCATGGAGGTTTGCAGCATGCACCCAAGGCTAGAATCTGTCCCCAAAGGAGCAGTGAAGGAATACTTCCTGGCTACTTCAAGGATCTCCTGCACCAAGGTGTGGTGTCTCATTATTGCTCTAACTTCATTTTCCAGGAAATGGTGAAGCTGAAAGCCTCTTACATGGCTGATTAGAGACATTTCATTTGGATGCCTGCTTGTATCACAGGACATTGAGTGCTCAATGTTGTCTCTCCCTTGCTCTGCTTGGGAAAATTTCCTCCTCTAGGCAGCACTTGGGGAGGAGACCTCCCTGCACTGCAGCCGTGGTGAGGCAGCAGGTAGAGGCAGAGAGCTCCCCAGGAGCAGTTCCAAGCCCTTGTGTGTTGTGCTGCAGCTCCACAGAAGGATGCTAAGGAGGAACACTGCCAAGGGCTGTGCATGGTACAAATTGCTGTGCAGGGTGTCACAGGAACTGTCTTCTAACTGGAGAAAGAAAAACAGAGTGGTCAGAAGCTGCTCAGTTTTCTTCTCTGGCTAGAGACACCTGATGAGGCAGCCCAGGGGCAGCTCCTCTGTGCCACTCAGGAGCCTGTTTGACACACACACACCTGTGTGGGGTCCTGTTTAACAAAGCCCTGACTCACTCTCTACTCTGATCTGTCCAAACCAGCTGAGTTCAAAACTATTCACCCTAATATTAAAAATGCATCCACACCCACAGTTCATTTGAGCAGAAGTGGCTCAGGGCTTGGAGTTATCTACACTTTGTGGGGCAAACTGAACTAAAATTTCAGGTACCCTGTTGTGGTCAAAGCCTGCTGCAGAACAAGAACTGTAAGCAGCACCAAGCCCAGGGGGTCATTCATCCTTTCTTTTTTGTCAAAACAGCCAGCTAAGACTTTTGCTTTCATCCAAACACCTGCCCAAGTCTGGTGAACTCCCAAGACGCAGTGCTGGCTGCCCACAGGCAGGACAGGATCACTTTTAGCCCTGAGCCAAGATGATGAAAGCGGTTTACAAATCACTGAAGGGCAAGCCATGACCCTTGAGCTTCTTGCAGTTCACTCAGACTGCAGCCAGCACTTCTTTTGGGGATAGTTTAACAAATTTACCTTCAGTTTCAGTCTGAAATTTGGTTTTTCACATCCTAACAAAGCCACTTTGCAGACAGAATGTGGCCACAGGCAGACAGGACTGGAGCAAAGTGATTCCCTACAATGCTCTGAGCAGGGGATTTAACCCATAGAGCAGCAGGCAAGTTTCAAAGGCAATTAAGCAATTTTACAACTATAGGAAATCAAATCTGGTTGCTTAATTGAATGGTGCTGGTTCCTGGCATTTTTCCTGAGAGCAAGAGCTTTTATCTTATCAGCTCTTGGATATTTAATGGTAGATTAAACTCATTTATGATTTCAGGCTGTGTTTAGTAAAATTTAGTTAAGTCTTTGAAAACTCTGAAGTATTTCCAAGAGGAACCAGCATCAGTTCATCAAACATCTGTAGTGTGATTTACAGAGGAGAGCTCAGCCCTTCTCACCCACAGGACAGCCCTTCTCAGCCCTTCACACCCACAGGACAGCCCTTCTCACCCACAGGACAGCCCTTCACAGCCCTTCACAGCCCTTCACACCCACAGGACAGACCTTCTCACCCACAGGACAGCCCTTCACAGCCCTTCTCACCCACAGGACAGCCCTTCACAGCCCTTCTCAGCCCTTCTCACCCACAGGACAGCCCTTCTCAGCCCTTCACACCCACAGGACAGCCCTTCTCCTTGGAGCCAGCTCCTGGCCCTAAGTTATTCTTCATCAACTCATCTCCACTTCGGGAGTGCTGTGAAGTTTGAGGTCTACAGCTAAGAACCTAAATGACTTCATCAAGACTTTGAGGTTTTCTGCAGTGCTTCACTGAGATTCCTGTGCTAGTGCAGCTCTCCAGGCCTTAGGGAGTGGTAGGTATTACAAACACAGGCCTGGCAAATGACTGCACACATTCACAGGTCCGTGGGGCCTGATGAGATGCACCCAAGGGTGCTGAGAGAACTGCCTCATGTTATCACTCTGCCACTCTCCATCATTTTTGCCAAATGGTGGCAGACAGGAGAGGTGCCTGAGGGCTGGAGGAGAGCCAGTGGCACTGCAGGCTTCAAAAAGGGCAAGAAAGGAACTCTCAACCAGTCAGCCTCACCTCCATCCCTGGAAAAGTGATGGAGTGGCTCCTTCTGGAGGGCATCTCAAGGCACTTGGAAGAGAAGGAGGTTATCAGGAGTAGTCAGCACGGACTTACCAAGGGGAGCTCATGCCTGACTAGCCTGATAGCATTCTGTGATGCCATAACTGAATGGGTAGATGCAGGGAGAACAGTGGATGTAGTCTACCTTGACCTTAGTAAGGTCTTTGGCATTGTCTCCCATGAGATCCTGGTCAGCAAGCTCAGGAAGTGTGGGATGGAAGAGCAGGCAGTCAGGTGGGTTAGGAACTGGTTACAAGACAGAGTTCTGAGAGTGGTGATCAATGATGCCAGGGCCAGCTGGAGAGTTGTAAGCAGTGGAGTCCCCCAGGGATCAGTGCTGGGTCTGGTGCTGCTGAACATCTTCATCAATGCCACTGCTGAGGGCACAGACAGACAGAGGCTGCTCAGCAGGTCTGCTGCTGACACCAAGCTGGGAGGCTTGGCTGAGAGAGCTGCAGGCTGTGAGGGCATCCAGTGAGGCTTGGACAGACAGAGCTGGGCACAGAGGAACCAAATGAGGCTCAACAAGGACAAGAGCAGAGTCCTGCACCTGGGAGGAACAATAAACTGCAGCAGGACAGGCTGGGAGGTGACTGCTGGAGAACAGCCCTGTGGAGAGGGACCTGGGAGTGCTGGGGCAGAACACCCATGGGCAGCAATGTGCCCTGGTGGCCAAGAGGGCAATGGGGTCCTGGGGGGCATTCAGCAGAGTGTGTCCAGCAGATCCAGGGAGATTCTTCTCCCCCTCTACTCTGCCCTGGTGAGACTTGAGCACTGCCTTCACTTTTGGCCTCCCCAGTTTCAGAGGGCCAGGGACCTGCTGGAGAAGGTCCAGCAGAGGGCTGTGAGGATGATGAGGGGAGTGGAGCACTGCCTGGTGAGGAGAGGCTGAGGGAGCTGGGGCTGCTTAGTCTGGAGAAGAGAAGACTGAGAGGGGATTGAATCAATGTTTGTAACTGTCTGAGGGTTGGGGGTCAGGAGGGGGGGACAGGCTCTGCTCACTGCTGCCTGGGATAGGACTAGGAGCAATGGATGGAAGCTGCAGCACAGGAGGTTCCAGCTCAACACAAGGGGCAACTTCTTTGCAGTAAGGGTCCCAGAGCCCTGGCACAGGCTGCCCAGAGAGGTTGTGGAGTCTCTTTCTCTGGGGTCTTTCCAGCCCTGTCTGGATGTGTTCCTGTGTGACCTGAGCTGCATTGTCTGGTCCTGCTCTGGCAGGGGGGTTGGAGTGGATGAGCTCTTTGGGTCCCTTCCAACCCCTGACATTCTGTGGTCCTGTGATCTCTCATTCCTTACTGGGTCCTCAGGGCAAAGCTGGCACAACACCATTCAGAGCTATGGGACTGCAAATCAGATTTTACAGTTAGCTGGAAGAGATGGTCGAAACTCAGGGCTGGCTTTGCTTTGTTTGGAGCATCTGAATGAAACTATAAAAGCAAAGAAAAAGAACTCTCTGGTGAACAGGGGGGCACAAGCAGCCTGCTTGGGTTGTTTTGGAAAAAAACCTACATTTCATACTTTATTATTTTCATTTTCTTTCCCAGTCCAGATACCTGTCACAGTCTGAGCTACCAGAAGAGCCAATTCCCCTTTTTTCATCATTTCTTTAAAGCTTTGGGCAAATCTCTATTATTGGAATTTTCATCAAAACTGCCAGGAACAGAAATATATCTACTCTTTAACTGTTATCTGCTCACATAAAGACTGCTTCCAGGAGCTTCCCAGCCAGCTGCAGTAATTAGATGCCTAAAGAACCAGGGAAGCACAGAGATGGATTTTTGAAGGCATGTAATGGTCTGTGTTACTATTTTAAAGATTCAGAGGTTGCTACAGCTGCAGGTGGGGAAGTGTAAAATTCACCACTCTGCCTCCTCCACACTGATAATGAATAGGAAGGAGCTCCTGCAACTCTCCATCTTCAAATGTCATAACAGAGCACGATTTAAATGTCCCTACAACTTCTACAAGACGAGGAAAAGACTCTCTTGCTCCAGGAGAAAACCAGACCGTGTGGTTTCACCTGAAAACCAGAAAGACCACCCCACCACAGAGGCTCTGCCAGAGCACAAAGATTCACCCCTGCAGAAACGTCCTGTGCTAACGTGGCTCATAGGACGGCTCACTTCTCAACCTGCCGGAAAGTCACTGCCCTTTAGTTAGCACCCAGGGGTCAGTGTTGTTTCCACGCTTAAAAAAAAGCTCTGAAGTTAAACCACGTTCGCCTTCACCCTTTAATTGTGCCTTCATTTGCACCCGTGCTGGAGCCTCTCATCCCTGGGAGCTGCAGCTCCGAGGTCGGCAGGGGGAGCTCAGCCTTCATCTGTCAGGCCTTGGGGGTTTTAAGTGGAATATCAAAGCAGAGAGACTGTTGCAAAGACAACAGAAACCCTGAAATAGAGGAGCAAGTCAGGCTTAATTAGAGCCTGCTAAACGTGACCAAGAGCCTGCTGCTGCGAACACCTCTGGCTGGGGAACCTCCCAGCCCGCACAGCACGTCAGGAGGAGCAGCTCTGCTCAGCTTTACACACTGCAAGTGGTAGAAAACATTTACCAGATCAGTGCAACAAATTCAGGGCAGCAAAACCAGTCACTGAGTGCCCTGAGCTGCCCCTGCTGAAATCAGTGGGAATTCAGCCTTGGAGAGCTGTGCTGGCTGCTCTCAAAGGTGCTAAGCAGTGCCACTTCTCAGGCTACCCTGCTTTGACAGAGCTGCTAGGTAAGAGGGTACAGATGTAATTTCATGGCAATTGCTCTCCAGACAGACACTGTTATTAGAAATTGAGCCAAGAAGTGAGCAGGCAGAGAGGGCAGCTTCAGCAGAAGTAAAACCTTCCTATTCTCCCACCCCAATGAAATTGCTGCAAAGCTTTAAATTTGATGGCAAGCTCTGGCAGAGCCTAATTGCGTGGGGAAAGCAGCCTGGGCAGCAGGGGCTCAGCACAGATGCTGAGGCAAAGTCCTCTAATCCACAAAGGACCAGCAAAAAGAAGCAAAGCTTTCCATAAATAGAAAGCATCCTGCCTGGCCAGCACTCCAGCCCAGGGACACAGTGGGAATGACTTCTTCAACACACTTCTCTCTGGCATAGCTACCCCTGTTTGATAAAGTCCTCCCCATCACTTCCAAAGCTGCCTGCTGTTACTGGGACTCCTCAGCACATCCCTCCCCACCGCTCCTGCTACTCGGTGGCCAAAGAGCATTCATTGTCTTTTCCATCTGACAGTCCCAGCAGCTGCTGTGGAGGTGCATGACTCACATGCCATGAGCTCTGCCCTCTCAGAAGCACCACGGAGGGGCAAGGCCTGATGCCCACTAGTAAAGGAACAAAACACTTTTCATGTGTATCCTGCAGGGAACAGTGCCCTGGCTTATGGGGCAAAGAGGCCAAGCTGCAGATTTTAGACCCAGAGCTTGAGGTTTCTCCCTGCAGCATGAGCTGCTACCACCAGTTACAGAGCAAACACTGACAACACCTCAATGTTTGGGATTTTTTTCAGGTTCCAACATTATTTTTTTCCCAGGATCCATACCTGCATCTGAAATTAGCATCATGAGAGATCAATTTGTCATCACTAAGATTTGAATCTGCGGTTCTAGATGCTTCAAGCCTCATGCTTTACACAAATTCAAGGCACTGAACTACCAAAACCACCTTGACACTACATCACCTCTGTGCAGCAAGAAATTTCTTCAGCATATAAGGGCAAGAATCTATCAGATACTGAAGAGACTTCAAATGAGTTTAAGAAAGATTAGGCATTAGGAGACTAAAGCCTGAGTTTAACCATTCAGCTTCCAGTGCTAAGAAAAACACAGCTTCATACTCCATGCCTGAAAAAAGAACCCTGGATTTATAGGAGGATCTTATTAATCTGACTGCCCCAAGCATCTTCAGTAGGCTTGAGATATCAAAGAATCCTATTTGCAATCTGTTGCTGCCAAGACAAATTGGTTTTGCTCCATGCCAAGCCTGCTGCTCCCCCTGGGATGTGGCTGCACCAAAAAGCGAGAGGTGAGGACACGGTGGAGGCTTTGCACTCTGAAAGGCAGACACTCCCTGTCCCGACTTTGATAGCCCCACTTTCATTTTCAAGAAAAAATATAGCTGGCAGCTAAAAACAAAACCTTCACACTGTGAGGGAAGCAAGAGAAGCAGCTCTGCTGAAGAGAAGCTATGAAAGAGGCACGACAATCCCTTATCAGAGACAGACACAACTGGCGCTGACGCTGGCTGAGTGCTGACAGCACTAATGAGGTGCTGAGAGTGCTCTGGGTGATGCTGCAGAGCAGGAGGATTCCTCTGTATCTGCTCACGTGTACACACTGGTACCCAGCAAACACATCCTATGGACCCTGCTCATATGCTCCACATAAGGGTGTTAAGATCCTTATAAAGCTGGAGCATTCCAGAGAGTTTGACTCAGTTACATCTTTGCAGGACTAGACCTTAGGACATGAATACATGAATCAGGTCCCAGCAGGTAAGCAAAGATGATAACCCCCAAGGGATCAGGGCTCTCCCACAGCCATGCTGTCCCTCACAGGAAAGGCAAGGTAGCTGCCCAGCCCTCCACTGAGGGCACTGCCCTCTGTGGCCAAGGGCACAGGGACTACAGAGGAGATGTTCTGGGTCACATCTTTGCTGATCCTATTTTGTGCACTGCTTTAGACTGTGAATTACAGAGGACCAGCAAATGATTTGCAGGACTTGTGTCTTCTTTAACCCAGGACCCAGTTTGCTCCAGACTCTCCTGGACAAGGCAAACCTCTAGCATAAGCTTTAGCCTTTACAGGTTCCTCTACCAACTTTCCTTCTGAGCTTCCTATTGCCTTCTCCTCAAACACACTGCTGTCACCTTGGAAGGTGTCTCCAAGAACATGGGCTGAGAGCAGCTTCTCTCTGCAATTTCTCAGAGCTGTTCTGTCCTCAGCTGCCATAACTTTAATTAAATGGCTGTGGTGCTACCTTCTCACACCGTTACGGCTTCCTAATGAGCTCATCAGAGCAGACTCCCCAGAGGCTTCTCCTGGAACCACACTGGGATGGCTGTGACATTCTCCCTGTCCCTGAAGTGAATCCTCTGGGCTGTGACAGCACTCTGGCACTTTGCTGAGGACACAGGATGTGCCCAGGAAAGGACAGGCTGCATTGCTTTGCAAAGGGGAGCTAGAAAACCAACTGGCAGCAAAGCAGCTGCAGTTCCTCTCCACTGTGTCTTTTGTGCCTTTGGCTAAGCTCTAGAGCAGAAGAATACCTGCCAAGGGCTCTGCTCCTTTGCAGAGCAGATGGTTTGATCCACCTGGACTTTAGAGCTTGCATGGCCAACCTGTAATTAACCCTTTTCATTCTGGTATATGTCCTCAAGTACTTTGAAAACATGAATTAACTACACCTGATGCCTCAGGATAGCAGTCTTAAATATCCTAGGAGAGAAATTAAAGCCAAAGACCTCTCTAACTTCCTTTGGCAAATCCACAGCAGAACCAGAGGAGAACCAAAGGTTGGCACTGCCTGCTAATCACCAAGTAACTCTTTCCTCTGCATTGCTCTGCAGAACACATCACATCTGTTCTGAACACCAGCAGCAAACCAACACTTGAGCCCCCATGGCTGCAGAACTCTACACTGCTCACCACTGATCTGTGAGGTGCACGAAAGGGAAAAACTTACTGGCTCTGTGCCCAGAGCTGCCCTCCTGTCACTGCAAATAACCACAGTCAAAAGAGAGGATGAGAGGATGCCTTTGATCATTACATCCTCTGCAGCCACAGCAACGTTAGTGGAACTGAAGTGCATTGCTTTGAAGAAATGTGCACATACCTTTGATAGCAAAAACACCATGACAGAACTCCTTAAAATTGATTCTTCCCAAATCATTTGGGTCCAGGTACTTGGCCAGCTTTTCCACCTAAAAGACAAGACCACAGAATGCATGTTGAGCTCAGTGTGTCAGCTGTTGCTCAGGTGCTCTACAGCTTCTGCAGAAGCCCCCAAGTATTCATGTTTCCTGGGTGGATTACCTGGTGCTGAGGAAGGCTCAACCCAAAACTTCTGCAGCTAGCACATGTTCCTACCCCCCCGTGTGGATCTCAAGAGCTCAATGAGAGGTGAACCTGTGACCCAGCCTCTCACCTCAGGGCAGGGTGCTAACAGAATCTCTTAGGAGCCTTTGCTGTGTGTGCAGCTCACAGGAACACGAAACTTTAGTGATCCTCATCCCTCTTACCAAATGTTACAGACAAAGATGTGCACAACACAAAGTAGCCTCAGTTCTTGAGAAGTTCAGATTACAGGAGAGAAAACTCATTGGGCACCTGGGATCAGGCAGAACTTCCTTGTCACAGAGGACACAAGTTTTGTGTAGAGAAATAAAATCTATTAACGGCACAAGAAAGATTTGTGTGGTAAGGCACAGAAGGGTTCTCTTCACTCCACTCTGCAAACAAGAAATGCACTTATTGCTTATAACCTCAGCTGCACAGTTGAGCCTTTCTGACCACTGCTCACCGTGAAATGAGACCACAGCAAATGTCAGCACAGCCACAGGAGGGAGGCAGCGCAGGGAGATGAGCACAGTGCTGGGCCAGGCCCCTGGCTGCTCTCCCCCCCGTGAGAAAGATGCTGCACCACATCGCGCAAGTCCTGCCCTGCGCCTCCGCCTGTGCTCCCTCGGGCAGTGGTGCCCTCACCGAGGCAGAGGCAGCCTCTTGCTGCTCGTAAGCGAGCTCACAGGCAGCTGCAGCACAACTCTGACCTTGATCCGGGCCCTCCAGACACCCAGAAGTATAAACAAGCTGAGTGTAGGAGGCAAGGACAGCAGGCACGTAGGATGCTGCACAGTCCTGGGGACTACAACGTGAGCTCAGATGCGTCAGTCTGAGCAGCAACAAAAGCTCAGCTGCAAAGAGAGGCAGCAAACGAATGCAGCTGACCCAGTTTCTCCATTTTCTGGTGGATTTTCTGTGTGGTGTTGGTGGTTATTTTTTAACAAGGCAGCAAAACCCCAGCAGCTCCTTAAAGCCCTGCAGGCAGTACACTACCGTGTGTGTGCATGGAGCTTCCTGCAGATCCTCTCAGTGCCTGCAAGTTCCCTCTGTGCCAACAAACACCAGCAGCAGCCAAGGGCCTCATTTAGAACAAGCAAACTGGAGGGAGACAATGGCAACATTTCCATCCAGATGGAAAATCCTGTGCTGAATGGGCAAGGAACGATTTGATGCTTATACTGAATCTTTTCCCCCACTCCTTTGCCTGAGCAAAGACATGAGTCATGCAGGCAGGGTAAGGAAGCTGTGTGGGGAGTTCAGAGCCCAGGGAAAGTTAGAAACCTTCTTGAAAATGTCTCATTGCAAAAAACCTTCAACGGCTCCAGTCCTGCCAGGTGGGCAGCAGAGCTCAGCCAGCAGCTATCCTGCAACTCACCATCAAATTCCTACCTCTGCTTTTTGGGCACTGGACTGAGCTGCCCAGGGAGGTGGTGCAGTCCCCCAGCCTGGCTGTGTTTCAGGGTGGTTTGGATGTGGTGCTTAAGGCTATAGCTTAAGGCGAATCTTGTAGAGCAGGGTTCTAGGTTGGACTTGGTGATCCTGAGGGGCTTTGCCAGCCTGGGTGTTTCTGTGATTCTGCCATCCCAAACCATTACTGTAGATGCACTAATTTCTAGCAGCAGAGGACAGGCTTCTGTCCCCAGCACAGCCACTCCAGCAGGCAGTGCAGTTGTGTTTAATGCCTGCATTGCCAGCTGGAAATCCTTGCTGGAGCCAATTAAACAGAGCCACACTTGGCATGGGAAAGCTGAGCTGGTGTTATCCCTGCTCACCTTCCCAAGCAGCACACAGATTAAAGATGAAGCAGTGGCAGAAGTTCCTTCTTTCAGATTCTTTCTAGGTGCATTTAAAGCACTCTAATCAAACAGGTCACTGAGGCTGAGGCTGGCAGCAGCAAGATTTTACAGCTCCAAATTCTCCTGACCACTGTAGGAGCTGAAATACGGGGCAGAGGTGTCAGCTGATGTAAGTCAGCCTGGCTCCAGAGGCTTTGATGAAGACCTTGGTGAGGCCACTAGCTGAGTATCTGTGCCCTCATGGCTACAGCAACAAAATCTAATCAGACACCAGTCTTCTAGGTTACAAGATCAGCCTGTAACTCTCCCTGACAAATGGCAAGCTCCCATCACTGTAATCTAAGTAAATACTGCTTCAGATCTCGCAGGCCTGTTGTAGAGAATCCTATTTCCTCTTGGTCTCCTGCTAAGAGGCAACAAATTGTGTTTTAGGTTTTAATGTCCAGATTCCTGCAGCCAGCTGGGAAGCCTCTACACGATTTAACATTGTGCCACAACACAGCAGAGTCACTGGGTGCTCCCAGTGAATCTGGCACATTTAGCTTGTTTCTCAGAGCTGACCCAATGATTTTAGTCTAACAGTTGCTCAGCCAGATGCAATTACTTCTCAAAATCCAATTAAATCCAATGTTATATCCCTGGGTGTGTGTATGATGGGGACACAGAGAACACATTCACATTTGGGCCTAAGCAATGTCTTAACAGTAAATGAAATTATCACCTGAGCAAAGTGCTTCAGTCTCCAGTTCCCCCTAAATGCAATTTTGCAGGTTTTTAATTAGATTTTAGCATGCAAATAACTGACATCAGAGCAGGAGAGGATGAAGAATTTCCAGAGCAGCCTGATGGAATTCATGCTTCTAGTGCTCACACCTCCAGCCAGTGCTCATTGACACAGCTCCCGGCACAGGTCAGGGGCCACCAGGGCTGCCTTCAGCTGGATACTTGCACAGTTTGTGCTCTACTGCATACTGCTGTTGTGCTGTTATCCAGGCTGGAGTCTGTGCACAGCTGCAGAGTCTCCAGCCTGGAGTGCCCTTGCTCATGCTTTTCTGGGGTAAGGCAAGAAGCTCTTCCTAGCTGCTTCTGGACTGAAGGCATTGCGCTTCAAATGAAGCTCAGTTTTGAGCTGTGGCCAAGTAAACCATGGCATCACAGCACCCCTTCATCTCCTCTGCTGCTGTACTGCATCAGCCATCCTCCTGCTTCACTTTGGAGAGGAACAATGTCCCATCCTCCTCCTCCTCAGCAAGGGCTCCCTTCCAGCAATTAATCAGAAGCTGTAATGCTTATTTATTGCCTGGGGAGACGCTGAGGGCTTGTCGGCCTAACTGCCAGGTATGACATCCAAGCCTTTTTTTTTCTGCAGCCAACAACTCCTTGGGCTTACAGCTACTGCAGGCTGCTAGTAAAGGAGGAAGCAACCTTTCAGCCCCCTAAATGGGCTGGGCAATGCTCCAGTCCTGGGCACGGTCAGATCTGTCAGCCCTACAACTCCAGGCAGTGTTGGGCTCTGCTGATCCCACTGCAAGGGACACAGGACTGCAAAGCCAACCCCTGCCAAGGTTCCGTGCACAAGTGACCCTGTGGTCGGTGTGGTTCCTACAGGCAGCACAGGGATCACAGCATGAGCCCCAGAGCTGAACATCACAACCCATTATGATGAGCTGCAGACTGTTTGGGGCTGGGGACTGACACTTCTCTCCACACTGCTGCACAGAACAGGCCCCTGCCTCTGGGGCAGCAGAGGCAAGGGCTGGAGGCAAACTACTCTAGGAAGAGGACAAGGACAGAAAAAACCAGGGGCAAGTTCAATAATCTACCTGGTTCTTTTGGCAGCTGCAAGGATCTGTCTAAAGAATCCCCAAGCAGACACCCAAGAGGCTCTGAGAGAAGACATAAATCATTTTTGCTTTGGGAAGCAGGCAGAGTAACCCAAACCCTCTGTCCCTGTTGTTTAAGCTGCTGGGATGAATGGGTGATTGTCCTTCAATGCAAACATATTTCTCCATTGTTGTAACAGGTCACTTCAATTTGCCTCCTCTCTGCTGGGTTTCCCAGCTGCACTGACTGCTCTGCAAAGAGGGCTTTGTCCTCGCTGCTTTCTGAGTCATAGGAGGAGGCTGGGAGCACCTCAGAGAGCCTGCAATGAAAATAAAAGGGCAAGGTTTGATGGGAAGAAAGAATTTGGAAAACAAAGCCAGCCAAGGCGGATTAATGAGCAGGAAAAGCAGCACAGAGCAGTGGACAATGAAGTGAGGCAGTGCCTCTGGTGCAGAAGACAAGTTCTGGTTGCACCACGGAGGTGAACTGGGGAGGCTTTGAGGAACACTGTAGGTGAGCAGGTGCCTTGGCTCAGGGAGCTGGAAGCCCTGGAGGCTCAGCTCTGAGGCTGCGGGCTACAGCCCAGCTCTCTACAGGCTGTGCACAGCAGAGCCTCAGCAGGAAATCTGCCACCCCAAACCCTACCCAGCAGAGAAAAGAGAGCAGGATTTAAGTTCAAAGGGCAAACAAAAGAGGCCTGGGTTGCTGCAGAAGCAGCTGCCAGATACCAGAACCAATAACGTGGCTGAGTCCAAACTCAGAAGTACAACTACTTGGTGATCCTGAGGGGCTTTGCCAGCCTGCATGGTTCTGTGATTCTGTGAAATCCTGGCATCAGTGAAGCCAATGCAGAAACCCAGAGGCAGCCCAGGGCTGTTTCAAAGCTCACCTGTGTGGGTTTCACACCCAGCAACACACTGGGCTATTTTTGTGCCTGGGTACAGTCAGCTGTGCTGACCTCTGCTCACTTCCTTCCACAGGGGTTCCAGATGGTGCAACACAACCCTGCAGTCTGCAGATCTGCTGTTGGTACTGAATTCCTTGTGTGTCCTTAAAATTAGAAGGAGGGCTTTTTATTTCAAACTCCATCTAGTCATCTTGTTCCAACTCTCACAAGAGCAGTGAAGCAGGCAGAGGCACTGAGCTTGATGAGCTATTATAATCTTCTCATACACAGATGGCACCAAAATCAAGCAAAAGATTTGAGTTTTGTCAAAGTCACCCAAGTCAGCAACTAGGAAATGTGATGCTCCAGCTAATTCCCTTCCTGGCATCCCTGAGCACTGCCTCTTGTCCCAGGACTTGCAGTGCCTCTTGGCATGCTCTACATTCCAGGCATCTGCATGACTGTGAACAAAGGAAAGGACTTTTGTAGAAGAGGGTGTGGAGGAAGAGAGGAGATGAGGACAGGTCACTGAGAAACCTCAGAAGAGATTTACTGAAAATGATCTTTTCTTGCAAGTAAGTTCAATAAAGGGCACCTCCTGGCCAAGGCACCCTCCTCTCCTGGCCAGCTCTCGGCCTGATGCTGCCAAAGCAGCTTGGCTTTTTTTTCCCAGTAAAGATTTTCTGACTGGAAACGAATCCTGCTTCCATTTCCAGGCAAGAAAAAAATCCAAACCTCTACTGACCTCACTGAATTTCCTTCAGAAACTGACCAGCACAGGAGAGAATTTGTCAACACAAAGAAAATGTCTCTGTGTGCCTGTCTGTGATTTAGATGTAACTGAGTTCTGAGGGCTCCCACAACGCCTCCCTCCCCTGAAATCTTACCGCAGGAGCCAAGCCACAGCCAGGAGATGCCATCTGAAATAAACCATTCCTCTCAGCAGTTTGCCTTCATGCTGCAGGAGCCTGTGAGCAATCTCACCCCGAGCAGGGCACCCCTGGGAGCTGCGAGCACGGCAAGAGAAGTGTCTGCAGCTGAGGGCAGGCTGTGCTGCGGCACTCACCGCCGGGCAGGGGCACTTGGGAGAAGCATCAAAAGGAGCTGCAGGAGATGGAATATGTAAAGGCTGCAGGGTGGGATTAGAGAGACTCCCTCATGATCTGCACAGGGAGCAGCAGGATGCACTCACCTTGATTTTAACAGACTGGCCTCTCCTGGATCTGCGGAAGAGGTCTAAGCTTACACCCTCGGTGTGAAACGCAGGGGCAGGACTTGTGCCAGCTGAGCAGTGCCAGGCAGCGAGGTCACCAAGTGTGCTGAGACCCACTCCTGGCTCCTGAACCTGCCCCCAGGTTCAGGCCTTTTCAGGACCCCTGTGCCCCAGGATGTTTGCTCCCTTCAGCCAGGGTCCTCTCCAGTAAGCCACCCTCACTGCTGCACAGGGCTCCTTGGTTTGCTCCCAGACTAGGTCCTTGAGTCCCAAAGCAAGAGGGACTCTTGCTGCTGTGGCTCAGTGTTTCCCTGCCACTCAAAACCTGCCTCCTCCTCTCCCTAGCCTGCTTTCCCTTTGCCTTGCAGGTGCTGCTCCTCTGCTTCACCCTGCAGCTGGCCCCAGCTATCTAGACACAGGTCCTTTTTCAGCTCCCCTCCTGACAGCCAACACTGAAGACAGATTTGCTGCCTCCTTGCTTACACAAACCTCCTAAATCACAAACCCAGCTGCTGTTAATGAGTTCCCTCCAAAGGGCTGCTGCTGTAACCAACCTGCCCTAGCAGAGATGCACAGGCTAATGGGTGCTCAGGAGAGCATTAGTGCAGGACACCAGCATCTCTGCTGGCATTTGGTAGGACTGCTCCTTCTCTGGAGCTGTTTGGTGTTTGCAGCCAGAGTGGAAGTAAACACAAAGCCATGATGGTGACAGGCTGATAAATAACTGTGCAGAAAACCTCACTCTCTCCTGGATAGCTTCCTAAGTGATGCCCACACAGTGTTTTAAGCACCACCAAGCAAGGTGACAAACCAGGAAAGAATACAGAAGAGAAGGAAAAGGATGAAGACAGCTACTGAGACAAGGAGTGTCTTTTGATGAGCTGGGATTTATGGATGCCATAGAGAGGGATGAGGCTTCTCCGTGCTTTTCTGGCAATCCTGGGAGTTCATTCACATCCATAGTACCACCCCTGTGGTACCTGCTTCCAGAAAGGATGCTGAAACCCCAGCCAGGCTGCAGGGAACTGACATAACATTCAAGTGCTATGGAAACCTCTCATGGAGCCAAACCTAGAAAGAGATTTTTTTTCTCTGTTTAATTTGACAAAGAGAAGACCAAGTGGTGACTAACTACAACACACAAAGACCTCTGCAAGCAGGAAACTGCAGGTTGTAAAGGGCTGTCTGGCACAGAAGAGGAAAGAGAAAGAACCATTACCTGCCAGTTAAAACTGGACAACCTCAAATTAAAAACCAAGCACAATTTTTCCTGGCATGGCTGTTTACCCACCAGAACTGTCAACCAGGACTTGGTTGGAAGTAGTAAAAGGAGTTGGGCTCCTTTTGAGCAGGCAAAGAGATATACCTGGAAGATTTACCTGGCCTACAGCAAGTGGGTTAAAAGCTGTGCTGGCACCATTTCAGGTCATCACACTTAGCCTGGAAAAGAGGAGGCTCAGGGGGGGCCTCATTGTTGTCTACAGCTACCTGAAGGGAGGTTGGGGTTGGGCTCTTCTCCCATGCAACCAGCAACAGAACGAGGGGGGACAGCCTCAGGTTGTGCCAGGGCAGGTCTAGGTTGGATGTTAGGAGGAAGTTGTTGCCAGAGAGAGTGATTGGCATTGGGATGGGCTGCCTGGGGAGGTGGTGGAGTTGCCACCCCTGAGGTGTTGAAGACAAGCCTGGATGGGGCACTTAGTGCCATGGTCTGGTTGATTGGCTGGGGCTGGGTGCTAGGTTGGGCTGAGTGAGCTTGGAGCTCTCTTCTAACCTGGCTGATTCTGTGATTCTATGACCTGATGCTCTCTGTGAACCTGATCCCAAAGCACACAAAGGACCAAGTTCCTACTCAGACACCAGGAGTGGAAGAGCAGCATTTAGGCATCAGAGCCCAACAAACAGTCTGTGTAGCATAAATAATTCATACCACTGCAAACAGCACCAGGAATTTCCATCAGCTGCTGTCTGATCCCAAAACATGCAGGCACACACATCATTGCTGGAAACAATGGTTTGGAATGTGCTTGGAATGTAATTTCAAGCTTCAGTCATTGTCCCTTGGGCCTCTATCAGCAGGCTCCAAGGCCAAAAGTTGGCAAGTCTGTAAGTTTTCTGGGGACTGTCTCAGTTTCTGCTTTACCTGGGGACACCCCAGCTGGGAGGTGTATTATGGGACTGTGTACTACATGACATCAGCAGATTTGTTGAATGCTCTTGGCATTGGCTTTGAGCAAATTCCTCAATCTGTCAAATCCATGAACATAAATAATTCAAACCCTCTGATCTGATGGAGAAAATACCCATGCTGGGGGAATTTTGCTGAGTGTGTGAAATGTAGCAGTGAATCAGAAAGGCAAGGAAAGGAAGAGGAGGTTTCAGAGGCACTGCAGGGGGCTGAGTGCTTTGGAAGGGAAAAGGGAAGCTGGCAGTGCTCCTGTGTTATTAATGCCCTGGGTGAGCTTCACCTGGGCTCCGGTGGGCGGCAGATGGTGCATGCAGCTGAAGTGCTGAGGCAGGACTGGAGGAGCACTGAGGAGCACTGCAGCTCTGCCCCACAGCCAGGTCAGCTGCTGCAGAAGTGCAAGGCCAGGCAGCACTGCATCTGCTGAGCTGCACCTGCCCAATCCCAGTGGAGAAGCCTTGGAGCACCTTCCAGGAGAGGAGGGCAGGGAACAGGAGGGGTGAGGGCAGGAGCTGTGTGACTGGCACTGTGGCATGCAGGGCAGGATGGTTTAGCTGGCCTGAATGGGAAGGAGATAGGATCCCAGGACTGTGGGACTATGGCATGGGGGTCACAGCTGCAAGGAATCCAGGCAGGGCCAGGAAAACTGATGCTGTAGTTTGTTATCTGCTGAGAAATCACTCACAGTCTGTAACAACACAAACCTGATTGGGATAACAACCAATACAACTCTCGTGACAGCACCTGCCCAGACTTTGCATTTAACATCCTCCCAGGTAGGATTTCTAATCACAGCTGAGGCCCAGAAGTTATTGCACCTAAGAAATTCCTTCCTTGCACCAAATACCTTCCTGGCTGACCTTGGCTTAAAGAACAGACCAATAAATGTTGGAACAGAGAACTCTTCGTGTTCATTGAGTCTGACCATAGCTGAGACAGGATCACTGCCTGGAATCCTCACAGCACACATCTCAGCCTCTCTTCAAGCCAGAGACCACCAAACTCCTGGTGAGCTTGTCCTCTGCCATCTGCACCTTTGGATACATCACTTGCTTACACAGACAGTACCCCTAGAACAGCATTTCTCATCTCTTTTGTCCCTCCTAATGCAATGTCAGAGCTGCCAGTGAGCAAGCACCAGAATCATGAGACCAACTACAGACCTTGTCACCATCCACGAGGCACATGAGAGTCACTCATTTCGAGTTACTTAAACAGAGCTGATGTGAATAGATTCCCTTTCCCTCCTTCCCTCTGATGCTGTGTTGCAAAACAAGACATTTGGCTGGGCCCACCAACCTTACAACAGTCTATGGGGATTCCCACACAGTCTGGAGTACCATGGGAACAGAGAGCAAGGCTAAAAATATGCCAGAGCCATCTGTTCACTCGGCAGTGATTTAGTTTGTGTTGCTCTGGAAACAAAGGGTTAATGTCTTGAACTGTTTTCCTAAAAACCTCTGATTCACTCTCTGGCTAAAATAAGCAGGCCTGCATGAACACCTTCTCCTCCACTCCTAGCAGAGCTGAGAGCAAGGCTTCCTGCAAAGCAAGGCTGCTAGCAAAAGCTGTGACAAGCTGAAATGAAGCAGAGCCCATTACCATCTCGCTCATTAGTGTAAGTCAAATACAGCATTCAATAGCCAGGCCTCGAGAGACACAGGCAATTGGCCATGTGGGTGCTGCATGCTTTGCCTTTAAACACTGAGGAGGGAAATGTCTGGGTAACATCTGGCTTGTCTACGTTGCTGCAGCATGGACTCATTTGCAGAGAAAATATTCTTCCTCTCTGCAGCTTGTGTGACCATGCTCATCAGGGCACAAAGGCAACTCACACAGAGCAAGGAGGGTTACAGCTTCCAGCTGCCAGGCATCAGCCAAGTGGGATCCTCCACTCCAGGAATAATTACCATTTTTTGAGGGAAAACTGGGGAGAGAGGTGGGACACAAAGTTCCAGCTCATCAGCTGCACCTTCTTACTGCCTTCCTTGCTGACACATCTACAATCACATTTTAACTGAGGTGTCACCAAACGCAAAGAACAAGCAAAACACCAAAGACCAGCAGGAAGAGGCTGGAGAGGGTGGGGAGAACAGAGCAAGCCTGAGCCACGCCCAGCAGGCAGGTCACAGCGTACAGCTCGGGTGTCCCCTGTACCAGTGAAAACAGTGCCCAAAGCCAGGCAGATGCTGCAGTTCACCAAACCAGAGCCTAAAGCTGCTGCTGCTGCTGCTACAAGTGTGCTGCAGGCTTGTGCTGAGGTCCAGAGAGTAGCTGAGACAAAACAAGAGCGAGAGACTCTGCTGCCAGCCGCAGGATGCCAGCTTCATCTGTTAGCTCTGACAGGCCAGAACCGCGGCTAGGTGCAGCGGCAGGCTCCTGAGCTATGGCATCACCCACGTTTGTCAGCAGCACCCTGGAAAGTTGGGTTTGTAGCCTCAAAGGCACAAGGCAGCTCTTCCAGCTGGCACTCCTGGCTGTATGCTTCCCTTAATGCCTAAAGCCAGCCGAACATGCTCCCAGCACGGGGCGCTGCCATTCACACACAACAGCTTTCAAAACCAACTTAGATCCTGCTCTGAGAGCCAGCCAGAGACCTGCCCAGGGGAGCACAGCTTGGGAATCCTCAGCTCTCTCAGCCTGGTCCTCCAAAATCAGTTTTGAACCCAGCTGTTAAAAGGGACTGTGGTCAGTTTTTAGCATGCTCACAGAGGAGCTCAGACCTACAGGGGCTGGGATCTGATCTCAAACGCAAATGCCCGAGCAGCAGACCTGAGTGAAACTGACTGAAAGCAATCTCATGGCAAATGAGTGCTTGGACAGAAATCCTGGGAGGAATGAGCACTGGATGGATCCAACGCAGTGAGACAGGGGTTAGTTAGGGTGATAAACATCAGGCAGAGAGCTATGATTAAAGGAACACTCTCCCACTTAGCTGAAAAGAAAAGATGTTTAACTTTTCAGGAAAGTGGGGCTGGGAGATAACCTCCTTCCCAAAGAACTCAGAGGAGCAACTGTGCACTGAGCATCGCTTGCTAGGGTGGGATAATTACCAAGCCTGCAGTGAGGGTGACAGGTTTGAGCAGCAGCTGACTCCTCTGACGTCAAGCCAAGGGAGGCTCAGATAATCAAGCTGGGCCAGCAGTGGCAGAGCACCAGGCAGGACTGCTGATGCTAGGAGAGGAGAGCATGCCTGTGGCCATGGCACTTGGGACATGGTCTAATGGCCATGGTGGTGTTGGCTTGATGGGTTGGACTGGGTGATCTTAGAGGGATTTGCCAACCCCAAAAATTCTATGAACCCCACCAAGGGCAAGCTGCAGGGGTGAGGGAAGAAGGGAGCCCTTGCTGCAGCAGCTTGCACAAGCAGACAGATCCCTGACCGCAGCATTCATGCTGCCGGCAGTGCTAATCTCGTCCAGCTCCCCTCTGCCTCGTGGCAGCCACCAGCTCCAGGCAACATAAGAGCCCAGGAGCTGCCTCACACCCCCAAGTCCCATGCCAGAAGCAATCTCATACAGAAATGCAGCATTCAAAGTGCAAAGGAGGACATTTGCACTGTATAGAATCAGGCACAGAAATCCACACTGGTCTTTGATCTGTGACAAGGAAAGACATTAGAAGGACTGATAATCAGGCAGCATTTTTGTGTGGAAAGGGAGAGGTGCAACACAAAGCCTGTGTGCAGAGCAAATGCAGGCTCTGCTCTTTCCAGCCCCAGAAGCTGTGCAGGAGTGCTTCATGGTACAGTAATTCCTGTACTCTGCACTCCTATTAACCACCACAGCCTGGTCACTGTTAGTACTTCTTCATGGTTAGAAGGCTGAGTGGAAGATCCAAAGCCTAATGCAAAGAGAAAGAAATTCAAGGTGCACAGCCATGACAGGACTCTGCCTTTGTATTCTAGAGGTGTGCTCAGTTGGACTGTTAGCATTTGGTATGGTGAGGATCTCAGTGTGGGGTTGGACCCAGCACTCAGCTCACTGCACACACTGTTGCAAAGATTGTATCTGACACAAAGGTAATTTTCTTTCCTGGCACAGGATTTTACTTTCTCTTCTTACCCAGAAGCAGATGGACTAGAAAGAGAGCTGGGCCCAGGACAAAGTAGGAACAGCAGATTTGGAAACAGATTCAGCTAAGGGCAAATCCCTACTGCCCTGAGCAGAGACAGGCAAGAAATGAGCCAAGGTGGAAACCTGGAGTCAGAGGCTAAAATAAACTGATTTGCTTCTCACAAGGAGGGCAGCTCTAGACTGGAGATCAGGAAGAAATTCTTGACAGTGATGGTGGGGAGACATTGGAACAGGTTTCCCAAGGAGGTTGTGAGTGTTCCCCCCCTGGAGGTGTTCAAGGCCAGGTTGGATCAGGCCTTGAGCAACCTGGACTAGTGAAAGGTGTCCCTGCCCAGGGCAGAAGGTTGGAACTGGATGAGCTTTAAGGTCCCTTCCAAACTAAACCACGCTGTGAATCTATGAAAGAAGGTAAGAAGGTCTCTGGGGCTCACATTCTTCCCTCCAGTGCCTACCCACTGCCCATCAGGCTCTGCAGCTCTGCTCTGGAGTGCCTGTACAGGAGGAGAGAGGTAGTTTGTCCTTTTCACTGTGCCTCACCCCAGTTCCAGGTGTAACACAGACAGGAAAAGGTTGCTGAGTCCCTTTGAAAAGCAGAGTAGGTGTTTACACTCCCTTCTTGGCCCTTCAGTTCTCAGGCTTCTCTGCTTCACAGTCCCCAGGTTAAACACTCCTGACAATTTATTGATCCCCTGTGAAATCCCTAAACAGGCATGAATTGATTACTGTGTGTTTTCCACACCTTCCAGAGTGCAACTTCTCTCAAATGCTCAGAGATTCTACTGCTGCTGCTGTCTCTCAACCTGCCAAAAGTGTGTTTGCATCTATTTTCCTCCAACTTAAAGAAGCCATGTGGGAGTTACAGTCAAGAGGTGACAAGATGCAGAACTCACTGTGGGGTCCTCCCCCAGCTGTATTTCACTGCAGGGTTGGATCTAAGAAGCTAATGGCCAGACATGGGCATGCTATGGACAATGCACTCCTGCTGCACTTCCAGGGGCACAACTTCTGGTTTGTGCTCAGAGGATACTTCTGTACACACAAGGATGTAGTTTACACCCTTCAGTGCTAAGGCTCAGCAAAACCTTGTAGCAAAGGCAGATGGAGGAAACATGATGTGGGATGCTGAGAGCCTAGAAGAACAAAAGGAGCTTTCTAAGAACACCTTTCAGTGGACCAGTTCAGCAAGGGAATCCTCACTGGGCAGTGTATGGTTGGTTTCCTCCTCACAGAGTCAAGTAGGTAGTTCCATGGGTTGTAACCATCTGGATGGAGTTAACCAGCACTAAACAGGCATTTCCACCTCTGCACAGTCTGCCACTGCTGGTTGCAGCCTGGGGGCTGAGGGCTCCCCACAGAGGACTGATGGCCTGCTTCTGCCCAACAGCTTCACACATTGGGAGCCTTTTCCCAGATATTTTCTTAACATTTCCCTGTGAAGACTCTGCCTCTGGGAGATGCTGAACCCGAGGGCAGCAGCTTGGTCACTGTGTGAGGGGAAACACCAAAGGAAGAAGCAGCTGGTGGCAAAAGGCAGTGTTGGTGCTTAGTGATAGCAGCCCCAGCCCACTGCAGCGCCTCACCCTGCAGACAGACCTGCTGAGGAGCCAGCAGCTGCTCTGTCTCATCATGCTGCTCTGCACAGCATCCATGCACTGTTTTTGTACCAGTAGGAGTAACAACCTGGCAGGCAAGGTGTGCAGATATTACAGAGATGGGCATCCTGCCAGCACCACCTCTTAGAGGGACCAGAGACAAATACAATGTCCTGGACAAACTGTGCTGTGTCTCCCACCAGCTGGAGAGCTCTCTGCAGTGCCCTCACTGCAGTGGAGCTGCAGCCTGCCAAGCCTGTGAAAGATGGAAGAGGACCTGGAGATGCCTCGTGGTGTTCTGGGAGCAGTTTGGATGAAGGTGATGGTTTCAAGCTGAGGGAGAATAGGTTTAGACTCAATCTGAGGAAGAAGTTCTTCAGCACAAGGGTGGCAAGACCCTGGAACAGGTTGCCCAGGGAGGCTGTGGATGCCTCCTCCCTGGGGGTGTTCAAGGTCAGGCTGGATGAGGCCTCGAGCAGCCAAGTTTAGTGGAGAGGTGTCTCTGCCCATGGCAGGGGGCTTGGAGTAGATGAGCTCTGAGGTCCTGTCCAGTCTGGGTCACTCTGTGATGCCATGACCTAGAGCAGGGCAATGCCATGCAAGCACATATCTGAAAGCTGAGTCACAATGAAGTGCTATTTGGTGACAGCCCAGCCCTGCTGCTCTTTCTAGGTGTGAAGTCACATTTCTCACTAACACAGACTCTGGCACTTTAAATGACCAAGGGCTGCCCAGGCAGGGAAGCAGTGGGGCAGGTACAGTGAGGCAGCCCTAGAGCCATCAACTCATCTTCAAAACCTCAGATCACACCAGCCAGGATTAACAAGGGGAGGGCAGTAGAGAGGAGGGGGAAGCAGCATGGAAACCCTGACCTTGGCCAAAGCCAGAAGCAATGCACTTGACAGAGGAACCATTTGTCCTGTATTACAAAGTCATGCTGGAAGAGCTTAATGGCCAGAAAATCTGACAGGCAGCGAAGCCACTGGGAGGTTTTTAACTCTGAAAAGTGCTTTTGCAATACAGTTCTAAACCCACTCCCTTATTTGAGAGCTACTGGAAGGTAGTATTATGATGTGGGACTTAAATCAAACCTGTCTCTTACCAAGACTTTAACCTTGTCCACACAGATATTACTTTCCTGTGGCCACCATGATTCAGACACAGTCCAGCAGTCAGCCCTCCTTAGCTACAGGGCAACCTCCACCCTCAGAGGGCCAGAACCAAACTCCTCACAGCAAGGCTTGTCAAAAGCTCAGGACCAGTATTGAGAGGTACAAACAGGCACCAGTTTTGAACCTTCACACCTGCTGGTCTCAGCAGCTCTGTGATTCTGCCCAGCTGAGTCCTGATCACAGAATGCCAGGGGCTGGAAGGGACCTCGAAAGCTCATCCCCAGTCCAACCCTGCTGCCAGAGCAGGATTTCCTCTACCAGATCACACAGGAATGAGTTCAGGAGGGTTTTGAGTATCTCCAAAGAGGGTGAGTTTGGACTGCCTGTCAGCCCAGAAGCACTGGTACACTGCTGTTCCTGACCTGCATACAAAGGGTCTGGCTTCACACAGCTCATGGAGCAGGAGCTCCTCACCTCACTGCTCTGCTGGCTTGGGTGGGATGAGGAGCCACAGAACAGGACACATTGCTCCTTGCTCAGACTATAAAGAAAGGTTTTGTTCACTGGAACAGGAATTCCCCTTTAAAGGGGTCATCAGAAAAACCTTGCAAATGCCTCTCAAAACACAGCCACCAAACCAGTTGGGCCACCAAGCCCAGTGAAACTCTGCCCAGTTGTCTTGGCCTCCTGCTGACCTCCTCTCCGCACACAGGGAGGCTTCCAAATCTCTTTGGAGCAGCATCAGCACAGCTCTGTCCTGCAGTCTGTGTGGGCAATGAGACCAGGGAAGCATCAAGGCTCCACAAAAGGGAAAGAGAAGGGCAGCACCTCTCTGGCCAGCAGTCAGGGAGCCATGAGCTGGCAGAGAAGCCAATTCCCCTGCTCCAGGGTGTTTTGTATCTTGATGATAAACTCTTGTGGCTAAATTGCTTCTGGCTCCCATCATGTGTCTCAGTGCTCCCTGTTTATTTACACTGCTGCACCGGTGAGAGTTATGGAAAGCTGCAATAACTGAATTGCTGCCACGATGGCAAAGCCTTTCAGAGGCTGCTGCCCCAGCACATGCTTTGTCTGGGATAAAAATGACCAATTAATAGTAATGGAACAGAAGAAAGACCTTAGAGCACAGTGCATGTTGAATGGTGCACCACTGAATGGGAGCATCGGCACCAGCCAGAGGTCAATCTGCATGCCAGAGAAACAAGAGGTGACACTGGCACAAAGGGAAGAAATATTAGCAGGTAAAGTCTGTGTCCTTGTTAATAAGCTCTGGGGAATGTGGGTGAACAAAGGGCTCAGGATGATGAATGGCAAATGCTGAGCTCCAGGGAAGATGTGGAGCTTTACCCTGAAAGACTTCCACCAGCAAACCTCAACCTAAAGCTGCACAAAACCAAAGGCTCCTTCTAGGTTTGCTGGCTGGGGAGGATGCCTTGGGCTGGGGACTAAGCAAATGCTGCTGACCTCAGCAGTGCCTCCCTTGTCAGCAACGGTGCGAGGTGGCCAAACCTCTTATGAGCTAAGAGACCCTCACCAAGCCTTGACCTTGATTGCCCTGCTGGAGGCCACTCCAGGAGACAGGGACAAGCACGGGTCCTGAGACACAGCAGGAGGCAGACAGCCCGGATGGATGCACACTAACCCAAGGGCAGCCTGCACACACCAGCTGGGGCACAGGACCAAAGCTCAAAGGGAAAAGGACTCTTTCCACTGAGCCCAGAGCCTTGTGGGCAGGGGACAGGATCAGCAGTGAGGGAAAGGCAATTAAGAGCAAGGCAATGAAGAGCAAGCCTTCCTCACCCCTGCTGAAGCTTCTCACCACCAGCAGCACTCAGCAGTGGAAGTGAGACTCACCAAGGGGTTTAAGAGAGCTCAGCAGCTTGGTGGAACTCTGCCACGCATCAGAAAGAAGCTGCAAACAGCAGCCTCACTTTTTCAGTGTCCTGAAAAACAGCTTCTGCCTCCATGATTTCTGCTGTTTCTCTTGGCACTGGAAGATGCCCTGCCTGTACCATGGGGTGCTCTGCTTCTAGAGCTTGTCCTTCTTGCACTGGTCTCCAAGCAAATTTTCTGTTTGTGTAGACTAGACCTTTCCCAGTGAGCTGCAGGCTTTCTTATCTGGTTTTCAAGCATTTTCCAGTGCCTGTATGCCAGGATCAGTTACTGATTCAAGCAGGACAGCCTCCACTTGCTCCAAAAACCCACTTGCTGTGTGGGCTATTAATATTTTACTGGACATACAACACAGGTATAAATTTAGTGCTAATGCAGCAGGCAAGAATTACAGCTTTGCAGACCAAAGCTTTCAGAGCATCTATGAATCAGGTTGAGGCCACAGCTTCTGAAAGCTTCTCATCTTGGCCATTCAACCTAACCCAGCACATCTAAGATGTGGCCTGATGGTTCATTTTATGCTTGGATACATCACATACTGACAGCAAAGGGAATCTGCGGCAGCCACGGCTAGATGTGAGGCGCAGGCTAGTGCCTCAGACAGACAAGACAATCTGTCACTCCTTGAATAAATTATCTGCTCAGAGAAGAATATAATATGATGCTGTTCTCTTCCTGTTGCCCTTCCATGGTAGTTTAAGCTGCACACACTCCCTGTTCATCTGTGCAAGCTTGCAAACGTAGCTGTGGCACTTTGTGCCCCAGGGTCTGCCTTCTTTTCATCTAAAATCTCAGCAACACCAGGGACTGCTTTCAGAAGAGACAAGGAGCATCACTCCAGTCCATAATGCAAGGGAGTTGGCCCTGCAGGGAAGGTGAGACTGAAGCTGTAAGAGCAAAGGAATGGGAAATTAAAGTGGGAAGAAGAGAGGGATTTCTCTGCCTAAAAGGCACAGCAACACAAAGTGCAGTCAGATCTCATCTGCACTCACACTGCCTCTGTGGCAAGCAAGGATCCACAGAGCAGGGTGCTCCAAGCCTCTTGAGTCTGCAACACCAAGAGAATCTCTCCAGAGAATCAGTTTGCTGTACATTCCTGATGAGTTTTTCTCTAGTCCCTGCTCAACTGAACACCAAACCTCTGTCACTTACACAAACAGACTTAGTTTTTTCCACGATGCTGCTGTTGTGCTCACTGAAGTAAAACTCTCAAAGTGCATAAAAAACATCTAATGGCAAGGATGGAAAAAGGCTGCTCCTTGTCAGGCAATGGTTTAGCCTGAGCAGGAGCTGTTGGCCCTGCTCCAGACTGAGCATAACTGGTATAAAGGGAATTCTGCCTGAATAAAGAGCTACAGACCGAACTCCTAGAGAAATCCAACTCAGACTGTTTGAGTACATTAAAGGAGGTCAAATGTTAAGCAAATACTCAATTAAGGAAGGAGAACAAGTAATTAGTAAGGCTAATTCTGTGCTGAAATGGTCTGGATGGTGCACACAGACACTCATCCCAGAACCTTCTATGCAAAGGAAGACTCAGTTCTTGAATCTTGAATCTGCTTTCAGCAGAGCTGTGTTCAGTTCCCACCTCTGCCACAGACTCAGTGGTTTCCTCACGGACAGGTCACCACTGATGTCCAATCTCCAGCCCCCCAGGATGGTGGCAGTAAGTCTGAGATGCTTAAACACTACAGCAGTGAATCCCAACCTGCCTGCACACGTAGGTTTTTACATATAAAGTACTTGCAGCAGTCTCAGCACTCCAGGAACTTCTAAGAGGTTGAGCAAATCCTTCTCTGTCCTTAGATCTATTGTTAAAACAGGTCCTGTGTGGAAGAGTCTCCTCACTCAAAAATAAGATGTTCTACTTCAAGCACTGCAACAATACCACAGGGGGCAGGTAGGTAGGCTGTAGCATGGACACATGAAAATAAGCAAAAGCCTTATGCAGTGTTACATAAACCCCATCAAGCCTGCCCAGTCTGAACCTTTTTGGTCTGTACTCTCATCTGCTGCAACACAGCTCTCACAACTGACATGCAGAGGTAGAGAGATTCTAAAAATAACCAGTGCAGGGGAAGGGAGAGAGGGATGAGGAAGGAAATGTTTCCTTGGCCAGGCTGACAGCTTGGGCAGCAGCTCCCAAGGGCCCAGGAACTCTCCAGCCCTGCTCTCCCTAAATGGTCTCAGTGGCAGACCTTTTATGGAGACTGAACACGGCCTAAATACATATCTAAGACATGCAGGCAGAGCCCTTTCCAGTGTGAGGACAGGCCAGGAACTGCAGCAAATCTGCCAACAGAGAGCTCTGACACAAGACAGAATCCAGCTGCTAGTGAACTGATGTAGGACATGGCCCTGATGCTAAGTCAAATACACAGAGCTGCTAATTCAGTACCAGCAATCTAGTCCCCAGCCTCTCTAACCAGAGGTCACTTAAAGAAGCTCTAAAATTGGATTTAAAAAGAAATGTAAAAATAATTAAATCGTCCTCCCAGACTGCCCTCTGCTTCCCCAGCACAAACCACTCTGGGAAGCCAAAGCAAGATCAGATCCTTGTGTGCAAGCCTTCCTCTGCTGGACTGCTATCTCAGGGCTCAGAGCTGACTCACAGGGTCCTGTCACAAGTTTATGGCGTGCTGGGAGGAATATTGCTCTTCCCTCCTTCCCACTTCCACTCTCATTCAACTACAGCATATTCCAGTCCTTGAGCAGTTGATGCTGCAGAAGTGAAAAAGGCTTCCTGTGAAGTACTAGGAGAAGTGATAAAAGCAAGGTAATTGCTCTGTCTGGATTAAGTCTCAGCACACACAGCACACTTTAGACTGTCACAAAGCTAATCTTATACAGTGTCTGGGAAGAATTTGCAAGCAGACACCCAGCAACACCCAGATTTCATCTAACACTTTCAGGTACCTTATATTTTAGCACTGCCATTGACTCCAGGTCACTGCTGGGAGATGGGCAGATATGGCAGAGCAGGAGATCGGGCACAAGATACAAGGAAAGTCAGCACAGATGGACTGCATCCCAAACCCTGCCCTTGCAAACTGTCCTGATGGAGCAAAAAACACTGAGAGAAGCTGGACCTGATGTGCAGATCTGCCTCAGTCACCCACTAGAGTAAGATCTGAAAGGCAACAGGAAGACTCCCACTGGTATGAGCCATTGCATCAGAGGCAAGATGTAACAGTTGGCTGGTTCAGATAACAGCAAGCAGCAACAACAATTTTTACTTCCCTCTCTATAATCAAAGTTTTTTTTTCAGACTTCTTGTGTTACTATTCCCCTAGTGAAAGCATTGAGAGCTAGGCTGGAGTAGTAGAGGATAGAGAGCCTGTAGCTCTCCTGTAATTATCACCTGTCAGCTCATCTGAAAGGCTCCTGCTGCAGCAGAGCTACAATTAAGTTGTTCTTCTCTAGCAAGTGCACTGCTTGACTGCAATGGTTTGGAGGCTCTTCTTCCTCCCAACAAAGCTGTGCTGTCAGCTCAAACTGTGCCAGCCACCCAATGCAGGGAACATTGCTTGTTTCCCTCTAGCCTCAAATCCCAGCTAGTGCTGCAGCTCTACAGCTCCTGCTCTCTGGGTGGCTTTTACACACACCTCAGCCCAGGACATGGGTAGGCTGTGCAGGGTGAACTGCACTGGACTGCTCCTGACCTAGAGACGGTTCACTCAGATTCACAGGTCTCTGCAGCACTCCATTCACAAGCAAACATGCTCAGACACACAGTCTGCAGTCAGAAGTGCTGGCATTATGCAGTTTGGGTTAGTTTCATATCACCACAGTATGCATTAAATATACCTTGGCTTACAGGACATAGCAAACACTACCTCAGCTCTTGCAGCTCATCAGAGCTGTGTTGCCATTTCATAGAACCACAGAATTGTTTGGGTTGGAAAAGCTCTCTAAGATCCTTCTCTGGAGATTTTCAAGACCTGTCTGGATGTGTTCCTCTGTGACTTGAGCTGGATTGTTTGGTCCTGCTCCGGCAGGGGGTTGGACTCAATAACCTTTTTGGGTCCCTTCCAACCCCTGACATCCTGTGAGCCTGTGATCATCCAGTCCAACCATCACCCTAAGACCACCATGTCCCTAAGTGCCATGTCTGCACGTTTCTTAAACACCTTCAGGGATGGTGACTCTGCCACCTCTCTGGGCAGCCAATGCCTGACCACTCTTTCAGCCAATAAATTGTTCCTACTATCCAACCTAACCCTCCCCTGGTCCAGTTTCAGGCCATTTCCCAGGCTCTTTCAAGTCCCTGCAGGTTCTGAGCTCATCCAGTGCTCGAGTGTGGCTCTCCAGAGTATCACCCTGCATGGCAGATTACTGCCCAAATACTTATCCAAAACATGAGACCAACATCCACAGGCAGCATCTGGACTGTCCATTTTAAGCCATGTGCTCTCTATATGCATCCTCTTATGTGGATTTTGCCCTTTTGGAACTGAGTGGGGAAGCAGAGGTACAGGGTACTGCAAACTCACAAGTTGCTTGGAACAAATGATGAGTGAGGCATAAAAACCTGTGGAGAATGGAATATTGGCAGGGTCAGGTGGCAGCAGTAAAACACCACACACTGCATTGCACTTCACCAGAATCACTTAGCAGATAAACTGTAAATTCCTCTTCCCCACACCAGAAATAAACTGATGTTGCACACCAACAGCTGAGCAGGCAGTAACTGCAGCCAGTGCAGCCCAGGGACACATCTACCACACATCAGCCGCTCCTGGGCTTCAAAAGGACCAAATTTACACACTGGAGGGTGTCAAGATAAAGCACTGATTAAATGGAAGTCACTGCAAATTCTGCTTAGCATCTTTCACCTCATAAAAGGAATGGAATAAACTCAAGTCCTGCCAAAAGAAGAAAAGGAAATATGCCAATGAAGTCACCACCCAGCACACAGAAAGCAGCCTGCAAGGTCCCATTCTGATGGGGGGAAAAAAAGGCAGCAGCAAATCCTGGGCAGGTAACTCACCAGTAAAGACTGGGAATGAGGGAAGAGCATTGGGCACTCAGTTTGAGCACAGAGGGATCAGTGACACTAAACTCATTCAAGTAATGTAAAATATTTCCTCTTCAAAGCAGAAAAAAAAATGATTTTGAGCCCTAAAAGTGTACCTGTAAAGCACTGGACTGCAGCACCTATTCACCACCTCTTTGTGTCTGCTGTGAAAATCTTACAGAGGTACTTTGGGAATAGGGCTCCTGAGTTTTTAGCATACCCTGGCACAGCTCTCCCTACTCCAACAGAACCATTCCAGGCCCTAGAACAATCTCAAAGTGGTATGAACCAGAATTTATGCAAGTTCAGTCACACCAATGCTGAATGGAGAACAGAGTCAGCCCCTCGAATGTCCTTCAGTCAAGGGAAGAAACATTCTAAACAGAATCTGCTCATCCAGTAACACCCAAAGAGAAATTCTGAATTCCTCCAGGTGGTTTTCCATGAGGTCACCGAAGCCTCTGCTTTCTTCTGTTGATGTTCCTTGCAGAGTGTCAGAGCACAGACAGCCTATCCCTGTTGTTAGCTCTTTTATCCCAATAAGAAACAGAGTAAGAAGCTTCTGGGATTTTTCAGCAGTAAAGAGCAAAGACAGCCTAAGATAAAACATCTTTGCTTGTGTTTGAACAGATCAGTGCAATCTTACCACAAGGACAGAGACACTGATGAGATTCAAACAAGTGCTCAGTTTGCATTTAAGTTTCCATTCAGAGCTCACAGGCACTTGGGTCCAGGTTTGGCTGAGCTCAGTGCAGGTAAAATTGGAAGTCCTGCACAAAACAGGAACTGCATCTTCCTGCCCTGCCACAGCCACATCTGCTCCTTCTGCAAAGGTGCAGCTGGGAGTAAGCTTTTGTTCTTCATGAGCAAGAAATTAAAGCAGGAACAAGAAGATGTGTGCTTAAGCAGCAGCAGAGGTTACAAGTCCCAGCTGCTGTTGGCCAGAAGCAGTGAGCACTGCACAGACACCTGCAGTAAGTGCAGTGTTTCTGCTGCAGAGAAGTCTGCTGATACCCTTGAAGGCAGCATTCCCACCCTTCTCCCTTCTGCAGCCACTCCAACTCCATTAGCATTCCTGCTGAGTGCCCTTTAGCTGATTTGAAGGTGCCAGGACTGACTGTTTGCAGAGTCTTTGTTGTAATTTTAACACTCAAGCCAATTCCAAACACTGAAGAGACACCAGGAAAGGCAACTTCTCCTCTCCCACTTTAGCCCAGTGGTTCTGAGGTCTATTCATTTTCTTTGCACCCATTTTCAGCCCTCCATGGCCCTTGGCAAAGGATGCTCTTCAAACTACATGGAAGCCCCTGCTCTTCAAACCACTTGGAGCAAATGAGTTAGGGTCTATTTGGCCATCTGTGGAGATAGGTAGCCCTGTGAAAGTCAGCAAAGCTCCACAAAGGTGCAAATCCATGGAAGGCTTTACAATTCCATTGCTATTTCCATCTGTCTGAGGACATATTCTACTGTCCACCTCAAAAGACTGGTAGACTTCTTAAGCATTCAGAGAGGAGCCCATGGAGAAGAAGTCGACACCCAGGAACAGTTAAACTTCACCTCTGACTTACACGTGCCAATGGACTGGATGGTGCCACACTGAGCCACATCATACAGGCTCAATCTCTCCATGGAAAGCAAACACAAACCTCAGCCTGAACCAGCAGGTTCAGGATATGGTCTGACTCCACACAATGGCTGGGTTTGCTCTCTGCTGTGAGCAACACAGTGATAAAAGAGCAAAGGGGAAGACTGTGGCAGATGACCACAGCATCCTTTCCTAACGTTACAGGCTGGTTTCCAGGCCTGTGCTGGAGCTCTGCTCATGAACACTGTGACCAGAGAGTGAAACTGAAAAGCAAACTGATGTCCACTTCAGCACTGTACCTTCAGCCTTTGGAGAAAATGAGATGCTACATCTCAGGCTGTAGGCTCTGACAAAACCCCTGCTTTGATTTAGGAAGATGAAGGAAGGGAGAAAATGCAGATAAGAAAAAGGTATTGGTAGAGAGTCACTATCCTGCTGGGGGTGGGGGGTTGGACTCAATCATCTCCAGAGGTCCCTTCCAGCCCCTACCAATCTGTGATTCTCTGACAGACACAGGTAATTTGGCCAATTTCCTGCAGATAGAGGTGCTGACACTTGCACATAACACAGTGTGGTGCTGACTAATGCACTGCTGCACAACCTGTCACAGTATGTTGACAGTCCTTCAGGCAGTGAACAGGAACCTGCTTATTTTCTTGTTAATCCTCCCACTGTAATTCAGCTTGAAGGAACTGCATGTGGCCTTTTGTTCTCAAGGCACAGCAAACCTACATGCAGGGCAGGGCCCAAGTGGAGGATGCTGTCTAGCTGGTGGAGGTGTTTCTTCAGTTCTGGGTAAACAAATCTGTTCAGACTTTTGAACTCCAGGGTTTGAACTCCCCCTGGAAACCCACAGAAGGCAAGAACTTCACTAGGACTTCTAAACCTACACTAGGTAGGAAAGATTTGAGAACAGAAAGGTGTGTGTGACACCAGCCACTGGAGAGGCTGCAAGGGACACAGAATGTACATCCTGCCAGGGGCCTCCAAGCAGGGCTAGAGGTAGCAAGAGAAAAAAGAAGAGACAGACAAAGAAACAGAACACAGAGAGGAGAAGAAACAACACATGGAGAAAAAGATGAGCAAGACATCCAGCACCTGCCTTACACTAAGTGTGAGAAAAGCTGCACACACACTGCTGCTGTCCTTGACCTCTGCAAGCCTTTGCTAAAGCTGTGCACACAATCTGTACACTGGGCTGAGGCAGCAGAGAATTTTCCTGCAGAGATTTTCCTCTGTCTCAGTAATTTTGATGAAGCTGGTGGCTCCTTACTGCAAAGAGCTGAGTTCTCAGGAAAACAGAAAGTCTGCTTGAAGCTCACCTCAGCTGTGATGTATTCAAGCACCTTTCTGCACTTGGGTTCTTTGCAGAGGTCAGCTCTAATTGCAGTGTGCAGAGGGAGGTTACCTGCATCACAGATCTTCTCTTGCATATTCCGTTTTGTGCATGTGAGTTTCCTCACCCCTCACAGATCTTAATGAATCATAAGAATCATAGAACCAACCAGGTTAGAAGAGACCTCCAAGCTCATCCAGTCCAACCTATCACCCAGCTCTATCTGGCAATCAGACCATGACACTAAGTGCCCCATCCAGGCTTGTCTTGAACACCTCCAGTGATGGCAACTCCACCACCTCCCTGGGCTGCCCATTCCAATGCCAATCACTCTCTCTGGGAAGAACTGCTCAGCTTATTTTTCCAAATTAAAAAAAAAATTCTTATCTTTCACTTGAATGTACTTAAATATTTGGACACTTTATGCCAAATGAGAGGAGTCAAAGGCTGGAGTCAGCCTGGCTAACACTGGGATGCTCTGGGACCACTCAGAACTCCCTGCCAAGGAACAGGCAGAGGTTTTGTTTCCAGACCAACGATGCTGTCAGAATATTCTGTGTTATCATTTGGTCTGACAGCATAATCTCAAAGCGTCGACTCACACACCTGCCTTGAAGATTTCCTCTGGAACATCTTGATCAGTGAGCTAATTTCCTTCCCAGCCTCGCTCTGCTGCTCCACATCTGCCCTAGCAGGAATGCTGAGCAGCTTAGCCACAGCTCCGCAGAGCCACAGTGTGTGCTTCCCATCTATCCCAAACTTCCAAGAGGACAGCTCCCTGCTGAGGCCAGGGCTGCTCACATACACCATCAGGCATGCACTTAAGGACCAGCTCAAAATTTTGCAGGTTCAAATCCTCCATCTGTTCAAGGATCTGCTTGAGAGAGTCCAAGGGAGGGCTACAATGATGATGAGGGGACTGAGCACTGCCTGCTGAGGAGAGGCTGAAGACCTGGGGCTGCTTAGTCTGGAGAAGAGAAGACTGAGAGGGGATTGAATCAATGTTTATAACTATCTGAGGGCTGGGGGTCAGGGTGGGGGACAGGCTCTGCTCACTGCTGCCTGGGATAGGACAAGGAGCAATGGATGGAAGCTGCAGCACAGGAGATTCCAGCTCAATACCAGGGGGAACTTCTTTGCTGTAAGGGTCCCAGAGCCCTGGCACAGGCTGCCCAGAGAGGTTGTGGAGTCTCCTTCTCTGGAGCCTTTCTAGCCCTGTCTGGATGTGTTCCTGTGTGACCTGAGCTGGATTGTCTGGTCCTGCTCTGGCAGGGAGGTTGGACTGGATGAGCTCTTTGAGTCCTTTCCAACCCCTGACATCCTCTGATCTGTGATCTGCCAATGCAGGTTTCTGGTTCCCCATTTTCTGCTTCCTAGCCTTACTCCCTTAGACTTACCTCTCCAAGAGTAGCCCTTGGCTCATCAGGAATATTATGCTAAACTGATTTAATATCTCAGCATTCCTGACAGCCTTAAATACTTTAAAGCTTTTACAATCTCAGCAGCTTCCTCCACTGCTTAGCTCTCCTTACAGATGATAAAACAGAATCAAGCAATAAATTAAGGTCTGTTCTGGAAGAAGCCCCTAGCAGTGAATGCAAATGACAGATCTCTACTCTGCTTGTAGAGTTCAATAATGAAATGTTCTTCTGCTCTGGAAGTCTATCACACAGCTAAAACCTTTGAAAGCTGTCAGTTTTTACATCCCTTGTGCTTTCAGATTAATTTCCAGAGGCTCCTGCTGAAATGGATGCCCTCAATCATACAGGACTTCTTGAGGCTGAAATGCAACAAATCACTGCAATCTGCATTCAGCTTCAACCTTTTATTCAGCTCCTTCCCTGTTCAACTCAAACCATCACACAGAGAAATCATCTGTACACACCCAGACCCCAGCAACACCAGGGCAATCTGGACACATACCTGAGTGCTTGGCACAACTGAAGCCTGTTTATTCCTCTCACTCACTGCCTTTATCAGAGCTATAAATTCTGCCACATGCATCAGGCTATCCATCGGTCTGACCAGACTCATGCAGAGGAGGAGCACTGGGGGTTGGGATTTTTGGCTTTTTCTTAGCATTGATGGATTTTCAGCTCAAGTAATGGAGCTGCTTCTTAAACCCTGAGTATCCTGAACTCTAGAAGGCAGCACTCTACTGACAGTGGAGCTCCTGGCTGCACATGGATCATCAGCTCAGCTTTCCTAAGGAAGGTGTTTCTCATTTGCCTGCTCTTCAGGAAGTGCTGAGCATCAGCTGCACACCTGGGACCAGCCATGCACAAAGCTGCCATGGCAGGTTAATGCCTGTCACATCTCAGCCAGACACATTCCAGATCAGCCCTGTCGCCTCTTCGACTTCATCAGCAGCTACAACCCAGTCTTAGCACCTGCAAGGCAGTGAAAGGCTGCACCAAGGAGACCTCTGCTGAGATGCTGTGCAGACCCTTTTTGATTAAAGATTTTCACAGTGCTGCCAAATCCTTTTTTCTGATCCAGCTACCTTGAACTCAGATTTTCAAGCTAATTCCACAGAGAGCTTTGGCAAGAAATCTCCAGTGCAAGCAAAGATATCTAACTCAAACTACTTCAGAGCCATCTTGTAGGCTGCTCTTAACTTGGGTGACTTTGCACCAGCATCTTTATTTCCTTTCCCCACTCCTCTTGCAAACAGTACTTCAAAAAGTAAAAAAAAAAAAAGAGGAATTACTACAGCAGGCCAAGTGACTCATGGAGCCTAGGGAAGTCTGATGCATTCCTTGACTGCTTCCTGCACAAGTATGGGCTCTGCCATGCAAATCAGTGCCCTAAGTCTCACTGATAAAGGTTTTCACAACCTCAAAGCTTGGACTCAAGCATAGAAACCCAGGAGAGCTGTCGTCTTCAGCATGAGGTCAGCTGAAAAGTGTTCCACTAAATACCTGTTGCTGCAGAGATTTCAGGATTAGGGAAGCACCTTGCAGCTGATCAGAATCAAAGATCATCTCTTCTGGAAGAAAGCAGAGCAGTGGTTGCAGCAGCCAGTTTCCCCAGAAACAAGGGGATCTTTTGCTTATTATTTGCCCCACGCTTGTGCCAACAGAGTGTAGCCCACCCAGGCTGTGCAAACACAGAACTAAGCTCCTCTCCCCCTGCAGAGCCCCTAAATCAGGTACAGGAAGACAACAGCCAAGAGGAGACAAAATCCTGAGTTTATTTGGTTTCTCAGGAGTCATCTGCAGTTTAGGGCATGCTGAACAAGACATTGAAGAGAGCTGAGTTTCAGTATTTCACCCTAAAAGAGAAATGGAGCTCGGTGCTCCCTCTGCCCACAGGGCTGGGGTGAGTAATTGCTCCTAGAATCTTCTGCGAGCCCGAGAGATTTCACATCCCCTTCTCTGACACCTGCACAACTCCATTTGATGTCTACAAATAGTGCCAAGAGGACAACACACTCTGAGCATTAACACAGCACAAGAGAACCTGTCCTCAAGAGCCAGCAGCCAGCGTGCTCCATTGTTACACTGCTATTAGCAGCAGCAGAGAGGAGAAAGCAGAGGGATCAGAGCAGCCCTGATATCTACCACTTCAAGA
This sequence comes from Eubucco bourcierii, assembly GCA_013396675.1. Taxonomy (NCBI): domain Eukaryota; kingdom Metazoa; phylum Chordata; class Aves; order Piciformes; family Ramphastidae; genus Eubucco; species Eubucco bourcierii. The sequence continues at coordinate 1,053,793 of VWZE01010410.1, forward strand.
CACTTTTGTAACAGCACTTGCTGAGTGAGAGCCAAGGCTGCAGGAATCTAAGCCTTCATTTCAGATCTCCTACCATGTGGCAGACCCTGAATATTCATTGCCTATTAAAAGCTTTGAAAGTATAAATTCATCCCACAATGAAGAGAGCTGATTTATTCACGCAGCTGAGTCACACTCATTTACAGCCTGTGACCTAAATCTATTAATCCAGCATGCACACACACACACATATGTCTTTTTTTTTTTTCCATTATGGTGATATTCACTGAAGAAAGGTGAATATTTTAAAAGAGTGTGTGGTGTTTCCCCTCCAGCAATGGCTGACCCACAGCCCAGCACTCTGCTCAGCCTGCCTGCCTTTGGTGCTCCCCAGAAGTGGTGCAGATATTGATTCTGTTACCCAGGACAAAATGAGACATTTACCAGAGACTCCACAAAATTTTCATGAGAATCACATCAGCTCTTTAATAAGAGCCTCTGAAGTGCCAAGCAGCAAATATCACAGAAACCTCACCTAAAGGGAACAATAATTCCCTCATTAATAACAGAAAGCACAACAGGCAGCTCTGGCAGTGGGGGAAATCGCTCTGTTGAGAGCAGTGTGTTATTGGCTCTAGCACCTTCAGAGTCTTTTCCTAAGGCCAAGGTAAAAATCTTGATAAGCCTCTGCTGTGGCTGGAAATAAAATCACCTTTTCAAAACGACCAGAAACCTGCTGGAGTCACTGACTTTCAGCAGAATTAGAGAAGCATCAAATGCAGTTTGGGAGTTTACATTTAAAATGCCATCAAAATGTAATCTTTTGATAGCTTCTCCTTCCCTCCCCATCTGATAGCCCCTGACATTCCCCGAGTTCAGCCCTGATATCACAGGCTCCTAGAGGAAGAATGAGTTTTTGAAAGGTTAGTTAAAGTTCAGTCCAGTGCTGAAATTGCCATCACAATCTAATTACAGTGTGCACTGAGCACACACTTTAGGTCTTAAAATCGATTTCCATTCCAGGTTGTCCATTTACCCCCAGAAACCAGCTCCTGCATGTGGCTATTAAGATATAGACACATAGATACTGCACCAGTCCAAACACTGACACCCTGTTCACAGCCTCCTGCCTCTCACCTGCATTGCCTTTTGTTCAGTCCCTGCTGCCCCTCTGCTCACAATCTGTCCATCTGATGAGAGCAGCCTTCTTCCTTCCTTCCCTTTGCCATCCCTCTGCCCGGTTCACCACAGGTTGGTGTTGATGGTGGCACACAATTAGTGCTACTGACAGCAGTGTCAGCAAAATTAAGCAGGCATAATAACAGACTTTGATTGTAAAATTGTAAAATGGGTAAGTTTCTATCAATAATAAGGGTGGGAGAGAAAATACAGAGGGGGGAAAAGGGAGAAATTCCAGTTGAAAAGGTATTTGGTTAGCTGGAACAGCCCCTGCTGTGACTGGCATACCTGCAGCTCAGTGGGGGACAAAAGCTCCCAAAACAGTGCAAAAAGGGGAGGAAAGGTGCAAGTGAGGTGCCAGGTCAGCTCAGTAAGGCCACATCACACAAGGTACCCTTCTGGAGCCCTACTTCTTCATGCAATACCCCCAAATAAAAGGCCAGTTCTGCATCTGTGCCTCTGTGGAAGGTGCTCAGAGGGTGCTCAGCTTGGTGTCCCCGTGGGCTCAGGAGCCAGCTCTGGTGCAGCCAGGAGTGAACGCAGCGAACACTGTGTCCCTGCAGCCATCCTCTGCTGTGCACAAGTCTGGAAGATGATGAACCTGACTCTCTTATCTCATCACAGAACACAGTAAAAGGGGGGAGGGGGGGGAGGAAATCAGGCCCAATGTTTCATAGCTGTTATCCATGGCAACCCTTCCTCCTGTGGAAAAGGTATCTTAAATGTGTCTCTTCACACTTCTCCCCCAAAATAGAGGCACCAGGCTATTTCTTGCTATACGAGGAGAGTCTACACTCCTACTCTGATCACCCTGCCCTGTAAATCCAGGGAATCAGTGCCACAGAACAGGGCAATATCTACAAAATGCAAGGAATGGCAAGCACTGAATTAGGAGCAGTGTCACTGAGCAGAGCATTTGCTAAAGAGCTGCTACAGCAGCCAACTGCAATAAACCCGGAGGTAATTTACAGCCACCGTTACTCCACCAACTCAAGCAAGCAAGCCTTTCACCTGAGATGCTGTGTAAATCATTCCTGTTTACAACCACTTCCACCAGCTCCTCCGAAGCTCCTTTCCCTTCCAGACAGGGGCTGATTTGCTGGAACACAGCTAGAGCCGAATCACCACCAGCACTTACACAGGAGCCACCCACCAAAGAGCACAATGCCGAGCCCAAAAGTGAAGGAAGCAATAAACTGGGAGAAGAGCACTGTGAGGCCAGGACATTCGCACTGCTCCAAACCGTTTCCAGCAGGGACCAGCACCCAGGCAGAGCCGCGGCGCTGTGCGGTGGCAGTGCTGATGACAGCCACGTTCATCATCATCCCTTAGACATCACTGACCCCCAGGGGGCCAGATCTAGTTGGAGATGTCCCTGAGGCGCTGGACGAGATTCGAGGGTCCCTTCCAACCTGCTGCAATGTGTGAATTACACAGCACTCGGCTTCCACTCACACTGCTGCGGCAAAGGCAGGTGTCAGAGTGCTGGGGAGGGTGCCTGGCGCTCCCTGTTGTCATTCATTAGGCTAATCGCTGCCTGCACCCATTTAACTACCACGCTGGGTTGCTATCCAGCAGCCTCTCTGAGTCCCTAGGTCTGGGGTCGCGTCTGTCTCCCAAAATCCTGCATACTTTAAGAAGTGTTAGAACTTCTCCGGATCTTGAGCTGATCCTGGCCAGATCAGGGATTTTAAAATGTTGGTGCACATTAGCATTAAAATCAGATCAGATTGATAGGGAATGGTAACGCCGGCTCCACAGAGAATAAAAACGACTTTTACTCATCTAAGCTTTATAAAGCAATCGATTTCTTTCCACTCTGCTGCTGTAAAAGCACTGCTGCCGAGCGTGAGTCAATTGTGCCAAATTGCAGCTAACGATGCAATTCAGAACCGAAAAAAAAACCAAACCAAGAAGCTGTCCTGGGGATCCTCCCCACAAATAGTAGAGGGCAGTGACTCGTCTCGCCCTCCAAGACTAACCCTCCCTTGCAGCAGTTTTGGCTAAGTTACTTTTCAAAGCTTAATTGCGTTGGAGGTATGAATCAAATCAGTATGTGCTGCAAACCTGAAATCCTCCCCAGGATCTGCAAGAGCAAATTTCTGGAGAACATGTAAACACGTCACAGATGAGGAATACTGATTTTACAACTTAGCAGCGTGGCTTGAATCGGGCATGGAGAGGGGGAAAGGGAGGGGGAGGTGGAAATTTACATAGAAAATATCTGGTCTTGCTAGGCAGCTAATGCTGTAACTTCCCCACTTACATATGCTGCCTCCCAAGCTGCACACAAAAGATGCAGTGCTGCTGTCTCCTGTGCCTCAGCCACACGGCAAAGCTTTCCTCCACTTCTGCATTTAGTAATTCGTGAGCTGGAAAAGGGGAGATTTAGACTGGAGAGCAGAAAGAAATCCTTGGCAGTGAGGGTGGTGAGACACTGGAAAAGATTGCTCAGGGAGGTTGTGGATGCCCCTCTCTGGAGGGTGGATGAAGCCTTGAGTAACCTGGACTAGTGAGAGGTGTCCCTGCCCAGGGCAGAGGGCTGGAACTGGATGAGCTTTAAGGTCCCTTCCAAACTAAACCACGCTGTGAATCTATGAAAGAAGGTAAGAAGGTCTCTGGGGCTCACATTCTTCCCTCCAGTGCCTACCCACTGCCCATCAGGCTCTGCAGCTCTGCTCTGGAGTGCCTGTACAGGAGGAGAGAGGTAGTTTGTCCTTTTCACTGTGCCTCACCCCAGTTCCAGGTGTAACACAGACAGGAAAAGGTTGCTGAGTCCCTTTGAAAAGCAGAGTAGGTGTTTACACTCCCTTCTTGGCCTTTCCAAGCCAACCCATTCTAATGATAAGCCAACACCCTAACTGTACCTGGACTGACTGCAAGCACTGAGGCAGCCATAAAGCAGTCCTTTAAATACCAAGAACTGCCATCAAAAGTGCTTGCCTCCCCTCTGAGCGTCGGGAACTAACTCACAGTTTCAGATTGCTGACTTGCAGTGCAAGACACAGCACCAGCCACTTCTTAACCACACACAGAACCCCCTCGGAGCTCCTACCTTTGAAATGCAAACACATCACACAAGGAATTAAACTGGGGAGTGCTCAGCAAACCTGCAGCTTCTCTTCCTAACAGCCCTTCAGAAAACATTTGATAAACAGCAAATGTTTGATAAACAGTAAGCTCTAAGCTTGCTCTATATTTAGAAACAGAGTCAGTTTCAGGATATACCAAAAGGCTGTTCGAAACATAATCACTGCTAGTTTGTGTTGAATTAGGCAGGCTACAGTGACTGTACCTTGACTAATCCATAAACTTAATATTCCACTGTGCCAATTCAGAGCTGCAATTTTCCAAGGCCCTGTGGCTGCTGTGAAATATCTGGGTCATTAGCAAATATAGCTTTAAGGAGCCTAAATGCGTGGCAGCCTTGCTGTAACCTAGAGAACGCTGTCACACAGGAGTGTTCTTTGCATCCTCCTTACTGCCAGGCTAATATTTTATTTGTTCTGTCACTAATTGTATCCAGGAAAAGCAGAGAAGAAAGAAGTCATCAATAACTCTTCCCTGCCCCATTAGAGGATGGCAGCACTGCCTGGTAACACCCTAATGCTTTTCTTTCAGTGTCTCAGTGCCAAAGTCCCTTTTTCCCATGGCTGCAGGTAAGCCCAGAGCATGCTGCACATTACCAAGAAGACATGAACTAGTCTCTGTCACCATGCACACTGATGGGAATTTGCAGGGATTCCATTAATTTCTGGGTGCAGGTCTGGCTAGGAGCCTGAAATTCACCCTTGTCACATTCAGGAAGCCTCCATGATGTCATGCAGTGAAGTGACTTCTGCTCCCCACAGGGCACACCAAGTATGATGGAGTGGTTGGGACAGAAGGGCTGTGCTTAGAACATGACTCCAACAGGTGGCCCTGGGAGACATCTGAGAGCAAGACAACACAGAGCATTGGGACTGTCATTAAACTGAGCCAGCAGCCACAATCTACTACCCAGGCAGCACTTCTGATGCCTTTAATTTCAGCCCAAAACGAGGATGAATGGAAGCAACTAAGATCAGCAACAAGCATCTATCTCCCTGTTTCAATAGTTCCTTTTGGTCAGAAAGTTTCCTTTTTTTCCACATGGAATACATGAACTTGTTTGCAGCAATTTCTGCTCTACACCACTAGCAAACCTCAAATACTGACCTCAAAGGAATTACTGTCCACTGGCAAGAGCAACTGGTATTGGCCTACAGATTTCATTAGCTCCCTCTCAGATGGGACACTGCATGAAGTTGAGGAGCAGCTGTTGATCTCACCATGACAAAGGCTGCTGGGTAAGCACCTGCATGGTTTGCACACCTCCTGGAGGTGATTATGGATCTCAAAAAGCTGTCAACACGTTCAACATGTTTCCCTTGTGACTGAAAACTGAATGCAGAGCTTGGGCAGAATCTGGCAGGCTGAGATGTTAACTGGCACTCTCCTGAAATACACATTCCCAGAACTGGGGCTTGCTGAATGTCACTCACAGCACTCCTAGACACTCGGCTGCTGGTGCAACTATCTTCCCAGGGAAAGGGGACCAGATGGAGAGCCACTCTTGGCATTCTTCAGTGTTATGTGAAGTGTTTCTTCAGCTAGTGAGCACATGGCACCCAGGCAGGTCACTCTGGAAACAGCCCTTTACGTCTGCCTTTAGATTCCTCCACAAGCAGACCATTCAACAGGGGAGCCAGGCCCAACCTGCTCTGGTTAGCCACCAGACCGAGTGTCTCAGCAAGGAGTTTGTGTGGTCAGTGGAGATAAAGAAGCACCTCCTTGGGTCCCTCCGAGTGTTCAATTGCCCATCAGTGACCATGGAGGATGATTAATTTGCACGACTCTGATACTACACTACCTTAGGAACATGTGAGTCTCAGAATAAATCTATTGTGGAAATTGAGGACCATGAACTGCGCAAACAATAGGAAATTGTAACTGTGGGCTGGAGGAAGAAGTGAAGAGCAAACAGGTTTAGACTGACTCTGTGGTCAGTCTGTCTCATCAACAGATAAGGAAGGAAGAGGATAGATGCTCCAAACTACCACCAGGAGACCCCCACACTATGTAACAGGCATGAGTGCAGGAGAGCCACCATTGTAAGGAATTCCATGAACTGATATGAATATGCTCACAGGGAAATAATGATGATGTATGAGGTGTAAGGAGATATCCTCTGAATTCTGCTGCCTTTGGCACACTTGGGTGGAGCAATCTCCTATGTGTCCAGCACCAAAATAAAGGAATGCTGCTTCCTAACACCTCATTGGGATTAGGGAGTCTTCTTGCCATAATTTTTGGTGACCCAGATGCAACAAAGCTTTTGAGCCTCAACAGATCCTGGGGTCATGGACCAAGACCAGCCAGCGCTGAGGATTCTCAGTAAGGACCCCAGTCCCCAGACTGAAGAGCCTGGGAGCAAAGACTCCTTTTGTTTCTTCTGCTGTTTTATATACAAGTAAAAGATGAGTTTTGGGGTTTTTTTAACTTGGTGCCTGTGTCCCTTGTGCTGACCCTGTCAATTTGCAATACATAAATTGGTGTCCTGGATGCAATACAAAATTAAAATGTCTTCCTTTTGGCAAAAAGAGGCTAATAGTGTTACTGCAACCTACGACATTTCCAGGTGGGAACAACTCCCTTCTGGTTAAGATGTAACAGAGGATTGCACTCAAAATGAAATTATGAGTATGGCTGAACAATTTCAACAAAAATCTGGGAGAGACTCAGTAATGTGAAAGCAGCTGAGTACTGCAATATGTTGATAATGTGACCTGTAAATACTGTGATTAATTTTTGGTTTGCAGACCACACCAAATTGAGTGGCAGTGTTGATCTGCTTGAGGGTAGAAAGGCTCTGCAGAGACCTGGACAGGTTAAATACACGAGCTGAGGTCCTGTCACACCAACCCCAAGCAATGCTACAGGCTTGGGGCAGAGTGACTGGAAAGCAGCCCTGTGGAAAAGGATCTGGGGGCAGCTGAACATGAGCCAGCAGTGTGCCCAGGCTGCCAGCATTTCTCATTGCTGGTAATCTCTCCTGTGCCTGCCCAGCAAACCAGCCTTTCCTGAAACCCAGATACTGACAAGTGGTACTTTCCTACTGCTGTCATTGTTGGCATTTCCAATTTTCTTTCCCTTCTCATTGCATTCAAATATTTCCCAACTGACATACTCCAATTCACTCTAAGCTTATGAGATCACCTCCAGAATCCTTGGCAGCTTATAGAACCTGCTCTCCTCTCGCAGCCTTAGAGATTTCTAAGAGCAGAAAGGATTGTTGTGATCCTCAGTGACACCCTGCTGCAAAACTGCCACTGGAATTTGACCAGTCTTCTGTAGTGCTGCAAGACAAAGCTCCTCATCTACCTCCAAAGAAATGCAGCTGTGCAAAAAGCAATTCTGATGCAGTGCACCTGGCAGTAAGGATTTCAAAAGACTTCTATTAGTTTGTATAAAGTTGTACGACTTGCCAAGAGACAAATAAACCCATAGATCAAGAAAGCTCTCTACTATTATTCATTTCTCCTCCTTATTTTGCTGGTTAACATAAAAACCTCCATCTACTCATTAAGAAAATGTTTAACAGACCTGTGACTATCTGCAAGCAATAAGCCTTCTGTCTCCTGGTCTCTTGATCTCATTCACAAGCTGTGTTTAATTACCAGCAGCAAGCCAAAAATAAGTCATCTGCTCCAACAATTACTGTGAATTCACTCTGGTTTTGCTGCCTTTTTGGCATCCCTTGATAAAGCACCAATTTATCGGCTCCTCACATTAATTTGGTTTATTGTACTTTAAAAATGTCTCACGGGAGGTTTAGGTTGGAGATTAGGGAGATTTTCTTTCCTGAAAGAGTGATCAGGCATTGGAATAGGCTGCCCAGGGAGGTGGTGAAGCCACCATCCCTGGAGGTGTTCAAGAAATGTGTGGGCATAGCACATCGGGACATGGTTTAACGGCCACGATGGTCTTGGGTTGAAGGTTAGACACGACAATCTTAAAGGTCTCTTCCAACCAAAACAGTTCTATTACTACGAAAAGGTTGGCTGTTACTAGTTTTCTGAGCCCTCTCCTAGTCCCAACTCTACTCCGAAGCAACCAGAACGGCTGGAGCACATCGCGAAGCATACAGCAGTCAAGTACAGCACCCCGAGCGCTCCCAGGGCCGCCAGCCTCTCTCGCTGGTCAGTGTCACCGGAGATACAGCCCTTGGCTGACTCACTTCAGGGAACCGTTTCAAACCAAACGCTCCTTATGGCTCTCTCAGCCCCTGGCCCGAATCCCGCTCCAATTACATTGGTGTCATGGATTTACACTCGGTTTACACTGCTCCCACTGACGCAGCCGCTCCAGCGAGACCGGCGGCAGATTTGCGCTGTGTCACTGAAGGGCTGCACGGAGCCCTCGCTTCCAGCCATCCCCTGAACGCTTTAGGGGGCACCCGCTCGGTGCCTCCCTGACTTGCCGGCGCCGCCGCACTTCAGCGGCCCGCGGATAGCCTCGGCTGCCGCTCCCCTCGCTCGAGCTCCGCTCGCAGCGCCCCGCGGAGCCCGGTAGCCCGCGGAGCCCGGTAGCCCGCGGAGCCCGGTAGCCCGCGGAGCCGCGGCTCGGCAGGGTCGGCGAGGACCCGCGCTGGCCCCGGAGCAAACGCACCGCCCCAAAAGGCACAGCCGCCCCCGAGCACTCCCGGGACGGCCGGAGAACAGGGCACCGGCGAGGGGCCGAGCACTCCACGCAGGGGACAGGCAGCCGAGTCAGCCCGGGGCGGGTCTAGACCGTCCTGAAGGAAGCGGGGAGGCTCCGGGACCCTCTGAGGGCAGGACTGAGCGGGGAAGGGAGAGGGCGGCTGGGCGGCCCCGCGGGAACGGTCGCCATGGGGAGGGCCCTGCGACCCCCGGAGGGACGGGGGGAGTCTGGGCTATGGTCTGGGCCATGATGCGGGACGTTTGGGGACGGGGCGGGTGCCCGGGTGGGGCCGGCGGGGCCTGGCCAGGAGAGCTGGGCCCGGTTCCCCTCACAGGAGCAGCAGCAGGTGAAAGTTGCGCGGCGGTCGCGGGCCGGGCTGGGCTGGGCAGGACGCGGGGTCGCCTCACTCACCTCATCCCCCTGGCCGAACTGCAGCCCCAGGGCCACGAAGTGCTCCACCCGGATGAAGCCGTCCGCATCCTCGTCGCACACATCGAAAACCTCCTTAAGCTTCCGCAGGAACCGCAGCAGGCTCGCCGGCTCCATCGCGGGCATTAGCTGGAGGCCAGCGGCGCGGCCGCGGCCGCAGCAGCCATGATCGCCCGAGCCTTCAGCCGGTGCGTGACATAAGCGCCGGGCAGTGGGGCGGGAGGGACGGCGAAGAGGAGGAGGGAAGGATGGAGGGAGGGATGAAAGGGAAGCGGCGGGAGGAGGCGAGCCCCAGGCCGAGGGAAGGAGCGGAGGACGGGAGAACAATGGGGCAGAGCTGGAGGATGGGGAGGGAGGCGCGGGGGGAGCGCCGGGCGCTCGGCAGGGGCGGGGCCGCCGCCAGGGGGCGCAGCGGGAAGGGGAGCGGCGGCGCCGGGCGGGAAGAGAAGAGAGACTGAGAGAACGGCAGATAAACGTGGACAGGGCCAGCTTAGGTGCACCGGCTATAGGGAGCTACCCTGGGAAGGAAAATCGCCCCAGGGAGGAGCGAATAGGGCAGGAGGAGAGAGGGAGGCAGGAGGAAAAAGAAGAGCACGCTCCCTACCAGCAGCCGGGGCACAGCAGGCACCTCCGCGATGCCTTCCATTTCGCCTCCGCTGCTCCACGCCTCAGTTCTGCTCCCCAGACAAAACACCAGGCACGCTACGTTTGATCCTGGCGAAAAGCCATCGATCCTGGTCTGAAGAGATCCAGGCTTGGGGAGAAGAGCACAGCAGAGAGCTTAGGGGCAGTCGAGGCAAAGCAGGACCAGCAGAGCTTCCCGCGCTCCGTCGAGTGCCCAAGCTGAGACACTCCGCGGCTGGATCGGGCTTAGGTCAGGCACCGCTCACCTCTGCTTTGATGAGGTACGGCTGGGAGCGAGGCGATGGCTCTCACCAACACCTCCCGCGGCTGCTCCGCCCCGCCGCTGGGTTTTCATTTGCTCTCTCTGTCCTTTTTCTTTCTCTACAATTTTTGGACTGCTTTTAAATCCTACTCCTATGAGCTGCCAGAGGGAAGAGCAGGAATGGGTTTTGTTTCCAGCAATAACAGGGCAGCATCTTGGGGTGGAAGGAGCAGTGGCTGAGTCAGGCTGAGGTGCTCACCACCTCTTCGGCACTTCTTTTCCACAGTGGTGGCGGAGCACAGGTGCTCATCCATCACCGAAGGGTTGTTCAGCAGGAGATTGATAAAACTGGTATCTAAATGACCCTGAAAGTGCAGCAAGTTCTGAACGGAGGCAGCATCCATTCTTGCGCTGCCCATGTGGCCCTTGGCAGCCCTGAATTCCCACGATTAGAGCTGGTCAAATTCACCTATTTTTCTAGGAACCAGTACAAACGTTCTCAGGAAGTTTTCTTTCTTTGATCCCTTTTATGTGCAAATTCAGGGCTGGGAAGAGCCTACAGGGCTGTAAGTCAGCTGTCAGTCAGCAGCACAGTGACAGCCGCACAGCCCCAGCAAAACAGCTCCCCACGTATTCACCCTCTGACACGGAGATAAGGAGCTGGTGCTAGAGCCTCTGCCACCTTGACCTTCTGTAGTTTTATAGCAAATACAGAAGAGTTCTCCTGTTCCCTTGCTGGTGTACAAAAGGGTCTTTCCAGACTGTGAAAGGGATAAAAAAAAAAAAAAAAAAAAAAAAAAAAAGAAAAAAAGAGGAAAAACCCCCCAACAAAACCAAATCACTAAATCAAAGTGCAGAGATGAGATAGGACCCTTGGGAAGCAAAGGATTTGTGAAGAGATGAAAGGGAAAACACAAGTAAAATATTTGATCATCAAACTTCTCTGAAGCTGTCGACTTAGAGCAGGATTCCTAAGATGTGGAGATGTTTAGCTTTTCTCTCAGGACCCGTGAACTCATCTTTGGGTTACAAGGTGATTGAGTTTAGTGCACACACCCAGGGGCACCTATTAAAAGTATTCAAACATCTATGAGCTGGTCCCCTTCGGAGCTGTAGCAGGCACATCAGCTACTGTCAGTCTAACTGTTCTGAAGTGGAGTTCAACCTCAAAGCTTCTGAGCACATCTGTGTCATTGTACCACCTTGATTGCAGATTGCTCAGCCTGACTCACCTCTGTGTGCAGGTGGGCAGCTCTACAGCCCCAGGCAGGGAAGTGAAGCCACACCACATATTATGGCAGTGGGGAAAGTATGGAATGCTTATTCCTGTTTGCCATGACCAGAGGAATTTCCATACCCCAAGAGTGGTCACACACTGTCTTGTGGGATCCTGATAATGTCTTTTATCTTCTGCTAGAGGAAGAATGACCTTGATCTAGATATGCTAGTTAGGGGCAGCATAAATCTGGACCTAAACTGTCATGGTTAAAATCTGTGCCATTCTTGCATTGATTCACGAAGTGGGAAGAGGAAAAAAATGCTCCAGGAACAGACACCAGTTTGGGGAGTTAGTACCGAGGGCTGAGAAATGCCACAGACAGCCTGAGTGCCAGAAAGCAGCAGAATCAAGCTGATAGGAGATCTGAAGAGGTTGTAGAGGCTGTCATCAGAGACAGCTGAATGTTTTCAGCAGAGATCTGACAGCTGGAGATTATTTGACAGCACTGAAGAGAGGAGCACTGGGACGTGAGATGCTGGCAGTAGAGGTGCAGGATCTGAGAGCTGCAGGTGTCCTCAGTGTGCTGTATGGAGTTGGGACTCTGAGCTGAGCCTGTGCCACAGACTTGCTGGGCAACTGCACTGGCAAGGGGGAGCTAATTTTTTTTTGGCCAGGGGATGTAGCTGACATCACCCCTTGCTGATCTCCACTTCTGGGCAGAAGCTGTGGCAGCACCTATGAGCTGTTTTTCTTACTGCTGCACACCCCCACAGCATTTAGCCAGAGATCTTTGGCAGCTTCTTGACTCATGCACTGTGTGGAGTAAGTATTCCACATGCTGCAAATCTAGCCTTCTGAACTGTGACCAGTGGTGGCCCCACCACGTTTGCCTGCTGAGAGGAACTAGTGCAAGAAGAAACATTACATTGAGGACCGCAGGCCATGGCTGTCATTTGCAGGCTTTCTTTACAATCAGCTCTTTTTCCATCACTGTCACTTCCACTTAGCCAGCAAACTGTAATCTAGTGTCAGGAACAGCATCCAAAAGAGTGCACTCCCTGAGGCTGATGACCTTATCTACAGTTCTGGTTGTGTTCCAGCACATAGTGGCAACCTCTTGAGGCTCAGCCTCTCCAGCATAGCGTACACAACCTGCCCCTCACTGCGTGTTTGGCTCCTAGCAGTCTCACTGTATGTTGAATCAAATCCTGTGTGCCACTGACACTCTGTTTAGGAGCGTAACGGATGTGCTGAGTCAGTGGGTGGGAAGAGACCTTAAAGATCATCCAATTCCAGGCCCCCTGCCATGGGCAGGGACACCTCCAACTAGAGCAGGTTGCTCAAGGCCCCATCCAACCTGGCTTTCAACACTTCAGACTTGGAGCCTTCACAGCTTCTCTGGGCAACCTGTTTCAGTGCCTCACCACCCTGAAGGGAAGAATTTCTTCCTACTGTCTGATCTAAACCCATTTCTCTCCAGTTTGAAGCCATCACCCCTCATCCTGTCACACCCAGCCTTTGCACAAAGTCCTTCCCCAGCTGTCCTATGGCCCACTTGAAGTGGTGGAAGGCTGCTTTAAGGTCTCCCCAGAACCTTCTCTTCTCCAGGTTGAAGAACCACAACTCTTTCATCCTGTTCTTACAGGGGTGCTGCAGCCTCTGATCACCTTTGTGGCATCACCCAGGCCATACTGAGTGCTGGTCTGGTTAAAGCAGGCTCCTTTAGCACAGCCCTAAAGCCTTGCTGTGGTTGGGGTTGTGCTCAAAGCCCACAGTGTCTGTTCTCATCACCTTGTTGCTAAATTAAATAATCCTCTGTATCAGCTCCCACAAACCCATGTCCTCCGCGAGTTGCCCAGGACACACTCCTGGTTGCAAGTGCTGACCAGGTCTTGCCAGGGGCAGCAGCTGCGGCGCCAGGCTGGCGATGTCCCCTTGGCATTTGGAGGTCTCCTTACTCCACCAAGTGGCCACTGCACTGCGCTCTTCTGTCACCGGCCCGGGGAAGCCACCGCTGGCCACCTTGTGTAGGGCAGCAGGGGGAGGCTGCTGTGCTCGGTGAGGAAAGAGCATGCACAAAGCAGAGGTGAACGAAGAGGATGGGATAAAGCAAACTCTCCTCCTGCCCCAGAACAAACAGCAAACCAAAGCTCTGGACCACAAAGTAGTAGTGAAGTGGGAAGTCCCTTTCCCAACCTGAGGCCCAACACAATGATCTCAAGGTAGGCTGCTTGCAGTGCTTGCCCACTCCCTGGAACAGCAGGCAAGGAAGGGCTCCTGTGTGGCTCACTGCTTGAGAAGTTTTCCCTAGTCCAGTTTGTGGGAGCACCCAAGCCCTAGCTCTGATCAATGAGCACAGTGCCAGGCCCCTTCAGTGCTTCAGTTCTCAACCACTAAGCTAAGGGGAGGTGAAAACACCACCACAAAGGCAAGAGGTTGTATTTGTTCACATGCTTAGCACTGAGGGTGGTTCTCAAGAGTAGTCAGTGGCTCTCAGGCTACCTATACAGTCACACCCCCAGCTGCAGATGACACAGCCACTGGGGTGTTTCCTTTGGACTGGTTCAGCACCTGTAGTGTCTTAGACTGACTCACTCTAATGGATGTGCCAAGTGGCAGCCCTTGTCTGGCCACAGCTTACTGCATGAAGTCACAGTGCATGAAGCATGTCACTACTGATCAGACACAGCAGGACTTCAACTCCTTCCAAAGCTGCTGCTGGACAGGTGATCTACCTCTGGGATGAGGCAGAGCTGTCACACACCAGTGACAGAGCCTCTGGTGAAACAAAGTGAAGGAATCTTCCTTGATGTGAAAGGATTGCTGCTGCTTTGCAGCCTGCATTTAAATGGATGCAATTTAAGAGCCTGTCTCTATGGGCAAGGATTTTTATTCTAATGTGTTTAGATTTAGCACAGCCCCTGAAACCAACAGATCACTACCAGCAGCTTTCTTGAACCATCTTTTGTCCTCTGGAGTCATCTCTTTGTCAACAGAAAAACCTGCAGAAGCTAAACCAAGCAGGACAAGAAACAGATGTCTGAGGCACACTGAGCCCAAGCTGCAGGCAATGTGGAGGAGCAGCACAACAGATAAAGAAGGGCCAGAGCAGTAAATGCTCTTTCTGGAAACATTTCCTCAGTCCTTCCCCTCTATCAAGCCCTACCAACTAATTAGGCACAATGCAGAGCACTATCTAACAAGACTCAGGACTGCAAGCAAACTCAAACTGCTCAAGCTCAGAAGAACCTGTTTGCTTAGTGAGTTATTTTTAACTACTCCAAGAATGCAGACATGCAGCTCCACACCCCTCTAGGAGCCTTCTCTTAACTCTTCTTCATCTAATGTTTGACCAGAAAGAGCCTAGAAACAGCTGCTGGATTGATCCTGCCTACCCATTCCAGCTTGCCCTTCCTGCTGAGAAGGAATGAGGAGGGGGTCCCCAGAACACGTGCTCCTCATCACCCCATGCAGCACAGGGACAGCACAGACCTGCCCCTTCCCTCTTGAGCATGACAGCATCTGCAGGGTGATGCTGAAAAGCCAACACAGAAAATGGCTTTCAAGCAGCAAAAATCAATGTGATGCCAGAAAGAGATGAATGAGACCTACTGCATTTATTGAGAGTGGTTTAAAAAAGAAGAGGATTGTTATTGCTGAAGGTCTGAAGGATACAGTTCAGGCAGAGAACAGCAGAGGAAAGCCATTATGAGGTGCCAGTACTCCAGCTGCTGGGTGACTGAGTGTTTACCCAGCATCATGCCTCAGCCCTCGCTAAGCCAACACTAACCAGACACTTCATGACAGTTTCAGCTGCTGGAGTAATTGAGGGGCTGCTACTTAGTGTGGATTCTGCCAGCTGGAACAGGCTGCTGTGCCTCCTATCAACAAGCAGCCAGCACTTTGCTCCTTAGCAGAAGTTAAAAGATGTCTGACCAGATCCCCTCTGGATTGAGCATAAACCCCTGAGATTTCCCAGCAATGAGGTTCTGCAGGAGTTAAACAGCTCTGGAAAAACATGGATCCAGATATAGGTTCTAGCCTATGCATCCTTCTTTCAAGCATTCCTAATGCCTTTCAGGGTGATGCTATTATTGCTCAAATCAAGCTCTCCTTTCCCCTCTCCAGACTCAGCTCTGAAGGGTTTAAGAGACTTCTGTCCATCAGGATGCTCTCCTGCACAAGAAGAGGGCATCAAATGTTTGGGTAGCAGTCAGTAAAGAGAATGAAAACAATGAATACATGGTCAGGTGAAAAAGGTCAGACCCTCCTCTGAGGGGATGTTTTTCTCCTCCATAGCACAGGAAGACTGAAGAATCTTGGTTCCTAATTCAGGCACTTCAGCAAGATGAGAGAGAGCAGAATTCCTCCACAGCAGGTCCTCTCTCCATGCCCTCAGCTTGTGATCCAGCCAGGTGACTCAAGCAGAGGCCTGAGGACAGAGGAAGGCACATTCCACAGCCTCATGGAACAGGGTAGTTCTTGGAGAGGAGCAACCAGCAAACCTGTCAGGACTCCAATCAGTTTTAGTCTTGGTGTGTGACCAGAGAACATTCAGGGAAGAGCTGACTCCTCCCGAGTCAAAGGCTCAGAGCTTCTTATGAGTGGACTTTCCTCTGGAAAAGTCATTAAGAAGAGTGTTAAGGCAGCAAATCACAGCTTAAAAAAGAACCAAAACACAAAAACAACTCTTGAATGAGGGAAAAAAATGCCTTTCCAAAAGGGCTTGTGCATGGTATCAGCAAGACCAGAGAGGCTGTGCCCAAGCTCCCACTGTTCCTCCTGCAGCTTCTTGTTCTGGACTCTCATTCTGCAGGAACAGTGCTGGCAGAAGCCACAGCAGCTGCCTGCCCTTCCCTAGTGCTGCTGTTGGGTCACCATCCTGAGCATCTTCAGTGCCATCTCTCCTTGGTCAGATGGTACCTAGCACAGAGGGGAGAGCACATGGTCAGCAGCTGCTGCAAGTGAGCAGACAGGAAGTACCTGGACACCTTCAGGCTGCTTGCTGACAACCTTAGAACCATTTTGACTGCAAACAGACCTTTAAGATTGACTCCAACCATTCTCTAACTCTGCCAAGTCTGATCCCTCCACACCTCTGCCTCCTTTAAACACCTCTAAGGATGGGATTTAACCACCACTCTGAAGAGCCTGCCCCAGTATTTGAGAATCCTTTCAGCAAAGAAGTTTCTTCTGATACCCAACCTTAACCCCCACCTCTGCTGCACCTTGAGGCCAATTCCTCTCATGCTAAATGCTGATGTACCTAATGGTACATCCCCCCCTCCCCCCAAGAAGTGCACCATGTACCATGTGTCCAGCCTTCAGAATCCAGAAGAAGGCCAAGTTCTCATAGGCCTTGTGAAAAGCAGCTGTCTCAGTGGATTCAGGAGACACATGGAGAGCCTTCCACCTCTGCTGGCTGAACTGGGCCAAACAAGGCCACTTCAGCTTCCGCACCCAAGCCTCCTGGCCTGTTGGAGAAGAGATATGCTTGATTAGCAACACAGACATGGCAACCTGGGACTCCCAGTTCAGCTGGGTGCCCACTGTGCCAGATACCCACACAGCAGAGTAAAGTCTCTGTGTGCTCAGATTCTAGAAACCATTTGGCTGATCTTAGGACAATGACCAGGGCTGAGTTCAGGACAAGCTGAAACGAATCAGTGGAAGGAAAAGCAAACAGGGAAGGTGCATGTGAAATGGACAAGCTGGAGATGTGCCTCTGGGAGGCTCTGCAGCCCTAGGAACTCTCACAGGATTTGCCTCACACCTCAAACACTGGGAATGCCCTGCTGTGGAGGAGAAGCAGCCACACCAAGCTGCCCTCAGAAGAGACACTGCACCTCTCTTTCTTGCAGTCACTCATCAAGAGGAGCCTCTAAAGGTTTTCTGTTTTCAGGTGCCTGCTACAGAAGGTGGAGGTCAACACATCAAAAAAAGATCAATTCCAGGATGCCACGGGGGAACAACACTTCAGCCTACTTCTCAACTACTAGAAGAATTCATGTGAACTGCAGCTCAGTTTTATCACATCTGGAGCTAAACTGGAGCACCATCAACTGCTAATCTGTTTTGACAGCCTAAATACTCTGCTTTCCTGACTTATTGACTGCTGTGTTGCTCACCAAGGGCATCTGAATATCTAAGTGGGCAGAGACAGACAAAGGATAAAGACTTCCACAACATGGAAGATGTCTGAGCAGCCTATGATGGGAGATTATTCAATCAATCAGAAAAAGGTGAAGGGAAGAGAGCACAGCAGTCTTACAGCAGCAGGCATTTCAGCAACACTTGGCCTGCCTCCCAAACTTGATCATCTTGCAAGCAGCAAGGGACAAACAAAGCCCTTGAGTGGCCAAGATGTGAAGGAGCCTACACTTTAGAGCTGCACCCTCCAAGTAATTACCAACACCCTTGTTCCTGGCACCCTGCTGCAGACCACTTGAAGGCTCACCTGTGTCTTGCACAAGTCTGTAGCAAGATAGTTCCTTTGACCCAAAGAACAGGAACTTCAAGGCACAGCAGAGAAGATAATCTCCAGCTATTTATTTATCTAGCCTCATTTATGAATGAGTGTACACAGGTCTGTGTGTGTCAGAAGGATTGAGTGAGTTATTAGCTACCCACCTATTTATGGGCTTCACTGAAACAAGCAATTAATGATGCTGCAGAGCCACTTCCCAACAGCACAATGGAAGTAAAGAAATTGCCTCTCTGAGGGATGTAAACAAGACCTGCTCACTTCTGACTGCTGCCAGTCAGGAGATGTGCACAGAGAGCTGGAGATCTGAGTACCAACACTGGTGGCAACTTCATGTGCTCCTTGTCACACATCCTGCTCCCAACTCAGCCAAGAAGTCTCTTACCCATGGTGTCGACAATGAGATCCAGCTGCCCATTGTAGACTGTAACATTGACCTTGGCTGCCAAAAGCTGATCAACAATATCAATGACAGGCTTCATGAAGTCCTCAGCCATGTTCTCAAACACTTGTCTGGACTGACCTGGTTGGAATCAGAAAGAATAGAAGGTGTAACTGATGAGGGATGTCATCCCCAGCTTAGGACTGAAGGGACTGGCCAAGGCTTTTAAAGTGCAGTCCACGGCTGCATAAAGAAAGGCAGCTCTAGCCCAAAGCATCAGCAGTGATTTGTCACTGAGTAACTGCAGAGACCCAGAAGGCAGCCATGCTCCTGCTGCAGCTCACAGACACTGCAGCTCCTGGCTGCTGTTACATACAGCATCCTGGCATCAGTCCTTGAAACCTCCTCTCCACACCAGCACACAGTGTCAGGCTCCTGGCAGAGAAAAACTGACAGGGTTTCAGCAGGGTTGCATGAAGACAGAAACCAGCTGCTGAGACCCAGGAGATCTTCTTCCTCCCCCTGTGTTCTTAGCTGCTTGGCTAGAGAGAGATGCAAGCAGCAGAATCAGAACCACATCTGCTGCCACAGGCCTGCCCCAGGGCATGCTCATTTCTGAGAAAAATTCCTCCTCTTAGGCCCCAGGATCAGGACAATTTCATGTCACTGTCTTGGTCTGCATCCTCCTCCAGCCTGCAAAAGGCAACAATGCACCCATCAGCCCCACAGCAGCCAGCCAAGTACCTCCCCACTGCACACAGTCAGGGATGATCTGCAGCTTCCTTCTGATGGGGCCATTCATCAGATCTTTCAGGCTGTCCTTGCCCAGGGGTTTGACATGGCGCTGGTAAAGCCTGACTGAAGAGAGAGGACACTTTGATCACTGCACATTTAACATACTTAAAGCCACTTACCCTGCACAGAGCATTTTCAGCATTCCAGCCACAGCCAGCAAACTCTTTTCAAATGAAAAGGCAGCACCACAGATTTGCTGACCTCTACTGGACACCACTGAACTCAAACCTTATTTAGGTCAGGGCAAGATACAGGAAGAACTCAACCACCCATGGCCACTTTTGGCTGACAACACTTTTCCAGGGACCAGCTTTGCTTTAGCCACTTGCTACAGCCAGCATTTTCTCCTCCATACACCAGTTCTTTTTTGAGCTGCAGTGCTTTGCTTTGGGGTCTTAACTGTGCCCCTCACCTTCCCTGCTGAAGCCAACAAACTAACCAAGAGCTTGACAGAAATTCTGTCATTTGTGATGGATAAACATTGTGGGGCAAAGTGAAAAAAAGCCCACAACAGACTATTTATATGGAGAGGGCATTTGTGTGCCCTAGCCTGAAAGCAGAGATGAAAGACATGAAGAGGAAGCAGCTTAAGGGTCATAATGTTGCAATCATACTGACTACTTCCTTGGAGTAATCTGTGCAGGATGTATAGGTGGAGGTGTAACCTACGGAAGGGTTGTTCCACATTCCTATTTATCCCTGTTTATGCAAGAGCAAACAAGCTCTGCTCAGGAGAATGCCATACAAAGGGGGCTGGAAAGCCCCACTGAAAGGCTGTGGTAAATTGAGGTTGTTCCCACTGTCAGAGCTGGAGGTGCCTGAATGCAAACAAGGCCTCAGGAGCTGAAGCACAACTTACTGAAATGAGTATTTCCTTGTTCACTTGCTTTCATTTCTGGAACATCCTTGGTCATGATGTTATAGAAGTTCACGTTGTCTGTGTTCTGGGAAGACAAGACATTGCCAGCAGCACTGTGACACAACCTTCTCAGCTGGGAGGAACAGACTCTGCTGATAAAAGGGGTCCTAAAAAAACCTTCCTAAATAAAGGACTCTGACCTGCCACTTCACCTACATATCAGGAGGGTGCTTAGGCAAGCACTTTGGAGAGGCTGGGAAGGGGTTCCTCAAGCCTTTGCTCACACACAGCTGTGCCAGAGATGCCATTTAGTCCTCTCACACGGATGTGGAGCTACAGGAAGCCTTACACCCTGCAAATGACTGCAGGCAGCCTCATTACTCACCATGGAGCTGCAGTGCCAGAGATGCTTTCAGAGGTCTCTTTTGCCAGGTCTAGTCTAGCCTGACTCTGCCTCTTGCTCAACAGTCTCCTCAAAATCTGAAATGCTTCCTCAAGAACACAGTGATAGGCATCAGCCACTCCTGCTGACATCTGGGCATGTAGAATTGTAGAGTGGCAGCCCTGAAGCAGACAGCCTGCATGCAAAGGGCAGGTGTGATCATTGCCATCATGTTGCCATTCAAGATTTTTGAAGCCCTGTTTGATTCAGGTTTTGAATTTTTAAAAGGTTCTGATGCCTAGGTCAGAGAGCAGCTCACAAGAGCAACTCAGGAAGAACTGCACCCTGACAGAAATACCACAGCTGGGAGGAGAGGAGAAAGGCAAAGTGGGAACCCCAAGTTCATTCCAAACAGTAAGTGAAACAAACTATGTACAAAAAAAGCAGCTCTGAGATGAGCTCCTCCATCTGAGGAAGCCACAGCCTTACTGTACTAAAAAAAGCAAAATAATGAAGTTTTGAGCAACCCTTCAACTGGCAACACAAGAACAAACATTTTAGTCATCTTTGAAGCTGGGATTTGCCAAGTAACAAGATGCAGCAACCCACAGTAACAGGGCATAACTTGAGGTTCTTTTCCATCCCATGCACCTCTTGTAGTTCTTTAAACATGGATCTAGGCTTAGCTTGAAATCTGGGTCTTGCTGGATGCAGTTTGCAGCACTCCAAGCAAAGCCTTGAAGAAGACAGCTCACCACAGCTGAAACTGAGCTCTACATAATCAGTGGGACTGGCTGGGTACTAAAATGTAAGCATTTAAGTGTTAGGCCAGGTTGAAGCCATGATGCAATGCTGCAAGCCCACGTGGGTCACTGCCTCTCACAATCATGCAGTGGTGCAAGCAAGCAAACAGCTCCTGGTAAAACAGTACCAAAACTGGCTGGGTAAGGGGCTGGAGAGCTCACACCAAGCCAGTGCTAGAAAGGCTAACCTGAAACTGTGGCTGCCAAGGCACAGGTCAGGTACCAGTGCTGGTCAAAGATCTCACCTCTTCAATGACACCTTCAGCCTTGCCCCAGAGCTCAGTGGCCAGCTCATACTGATTTTTGTTTATGGCAACCATTATTTCCTTGGCCACAGCAGTGACCTCTGCCAGGCCCTTGTCATCGAGGAGAGACTGGAAGACAAACAGCAGGAGGACAGCTTGAGTGCAATCCCACATCCACCTCCCCCAACAGCCTCCACTCAGAGGAGGTCTTCCTCTTACAAACCAACACCCATTTGTACTGTGTGGCAGTACAAGTCAGCAGGTGAGAGCCAAGATGGAGGAGGTACTTACAGTGCTGTAAAGGTAGGGCCCCCAAGACAGCACAGAGTCTAAAGAAACAGAACAGATTGCAACTGTCTGAGGTTCTGACAAATTATTTCCTTTACTGTAGCAAGAATGACTGTGATAAGCTGCCAGAGATGAGTTAATCAGTTAAAGGTGCTGTCAGCTCACTTTAGCCCAAAGGTTATGCAGCACTGAGCAGGTGCTTTGCAAATCCTGAGCCAATGAAAGCCCTGCAGCAGCACTGACTCCTAAACATTAGTGACATTTATTTAAAGCAACAGACATGTTCTTCCAAAATGTTCTCACCCCAACTCTGCAGCACGTGGCAGAGAGCTGGAAAGTGAATGGGCAGTGTCTAGCCTGGTCTGTCTGCAAGCACACAAGGTTAAAAATCAAGTAATAACCCAAATCTGCTTTGGAACAAGATTGTCCCTAAGGCCTCAAGGACAGACAGGAATTTGTTTGGCATTGTCCCATGCTGCAGAGTCTCTTAACTTGCAAGTGCCCCTGAAGGCCCCAGAGACCTTTAGCTTGCTTTCTGTCCTCCAGCAGACATGCTCTTGTCTCTTGCAGTCTGTGAGCACATCAGTTCCTCACCACAAGGTCTTCTTGTGCAAACAGAAAGCTTCAGCTGCAGACTTGGTGGCCACATTTTAAATGCAGGACTCTGACCAGAACACCTCAGAGACCATGGAAGTGTGTAGAGACATTTCCCCACCAGACAACTTCACGTGCAAGTATGCTCCTCACTCAGTCTGCTCTGACTTTTCAGTCTATAGGCATCCTAAAGGTAGATTCTCCAATCACAGCTTGCAATGCTGAAGTAACTTGCTAGAGATTTGCTCAGTTAAGGCAGGACTGGCATTTTTGACTAGAATTACTCAGGGAATGATTAAAAAACCCAAGCAAAACCACCACCACTCCCCCAGCAACCCGAGCAAAACAAAAACCAACCCAAACCAACAACAAAACTCTCAAAATCTGAAGGTTTTAAACCTACCCAGAGGAGAAATCCATGAGTCTCCAAGAGCAGTCCCCATAAAATTGCACCTTATGGTCCCTTTTTGAACAGCCTTGGCAAGTAAGAGGAAGAACAAAAGCAAACAACTGAAAAATAATCAACTTTCAGTTAGCTGCTCATGCCTCTCAGTTTCCTTTAGGTGAAAAATCCAAGTAGCAGGCAAACATGAACTTGTTTAGACCATGTTTCAGAGCAAAAAGGAACTCCTCCTCCAAGCACTCACCTCGTGCAGAGCTAAAGCAATGCCAGCAGCCATTTTACCTCCGTAAGATTCAGAAAATATATAGAATGGGATGGTCTGGAGAGAGAGAGAAGCCAAAAACAATGAGGGCAGAAGACCTCCAAGCATCTCCCAAATCCCACAGAAGCCAAGCACTGCCTGCCTAACGCTGGGTGTTCTGGTTCTGAGCTCCAGAGCAGTTTCTGCAACATCCTTACTGGGGGCAGTTTTGAAACAGACAACTCAGTGTTGGGCACTAGAAACAGCCACAACCTTGCCTGCTTCTCAGAGCACAGGACAGCCAATAATCCCCCCATGGCTTATCTAACTAGCACCAAATTCGCGACAGCTTCTGCAGGAAGAGGGAGCTGTGACACCTGCACCGACTCCCACCAAACATGCTGCCGCCTGGGAGCAAGCACTGCCCGGCTGGAGGTCTGTTCCCTCATCCTGCTTCTGTTTAAGCAAAGATCTGTTTAAAAAGCAAAGCAGAGCACCATGACTAACCAAAACCTCAACGTGCTTACCTGGAATTCTGTTCTGCACGTGAAGAACTCTCTAAGAAAAACCATCATATCAGAAACTACTGTGGTCAGGTTTTTGGCAAACAAGCTGCAATCATCCACATAACTGAATCCAGCACCCACAGGATTATCCACAAACAAGACACTGGCTGCCTGCAGCTGTATGAGGAGAAAGAAGGGTTTGCATGAAACCTGTTTGGCACCAGCAAAAAATCTTAGTGTTGATGGCAAATATGAGTAACCCAGACACCAAATCTAACCCTGAAAGAACTCACAGAAAAATTAGGAGCAAGTCCCACAGAATGGGACAGGTGAGACTTGTCTGTCAATGTAAAAGGAGGAGGTTTTTCTTCTGAGGTGCTGGGCTCCTATGAAATCCCAGCAAGTGCTTTGGAAGTGTACAAACAGCTGCAGCAGACCAGCACACAGGCAGCTGGCGAGGCTCAAAGCAGGAGGGATCACAACTAGGAAGGTACAACAAGTCCTGCAGCAAGAAGGGCACCCAAAAAATCCCAATGATCCCTGAGCAGATCACTCATGCAATCTGGGGAGCTGCAGGGCAGACAGACTATTGGTGGCTTAGAGCACAAATTAGTTTGAATAAACTTCCACCCTCAGGGGCAGGTGTAATTTGTTTTGCCTTGGAGGCCATCCTAGACTTGTCATTAAAGGAGGCACTCAGTGCCAGGGTTAGGTGATAGGTTGGACTCAAGTGATCTCAGAAGTCTTTTCCAAGCTGGTCAATTCTGTGGTTAAGAGCTGCTGGTTACTTGTTGCCAGCCAGAAAAGCCTTTACAGCTGTACCCAGCAAAGCTAGGATTTGAAAGAACACCTGGAATTTCCCTGCTCTGGGTTTCCAGATATCTGCAGTTCACAAACATATTGCATCCAATCAAATTAACTATTAACAATTCTTCAGTTCTAACAAGGCTCTTCCTATTTTAAGATGAACTATTATAGTTCTGTTGAACTTTAAGTGAGAGTTGTTCTGGGCAGTTTTTGCACAGCAATCATTTGGTTACACAGGCAACAAAGCTTTGCAATTGGAAGCTGAACTCCACTTACCCAGGTCGTGTTTCTTGGTTTCATTTCCTTGTCTAATGGACCAATCTCTTCAAAGTTCCCAAATCCACTGCCTGAAGCTCCTGGGCCTCCCTGGGGGGAAATATCAAATGCCAAATAAGTGAAAAGGCAGCGTGGCACAGACACAGCAGACAGGAGAGGGACAAGCAAGTCAGTAAGGAGAAAGAGAGACTGAATTTAAACTGGCTTTGATTTGCAAGGCAGGCTCCCTTCCTCACCAGCTCTCCTTGTGTGTGCAGAGGCTGTTTCTGAAAGCAAGAAGTGAAGCAGAGAAGCAATCAGCCACTTGTGAAAGCATCTACTGAGCTGTATGCTGTGAATGCAGCTGGAAAACCCTTCCCCTCAATACCAAATGCAGAGGTTTGGAAACCACTAGATTATCAGCAGTGCATTTCACTGATGAAATAGTCCCAAAAGACCAAGTCATCAGGTGACTACAGTCAGCTATAAATGTGAAATCTGCTGCTAGAGGGGAAGGTGGAGCACACACCACTGCCTTTGATCAAAATGGGATTGGATGGGACCAAAGGTGAAACAATCAGAGTCTCTCTTATTCCTTTCCATTTAGAAACCTTCCTTTATCTCAAGTTATTTTATCTACTCTCTCTCTGAGCAGTGTTTAAACTGTAAGTTCTTCAGAAAGGGAGCTGTGATGTTGCAATGTACTTGTACCTGGCCCCAGAAGCACTGCTGTTGTATAAATAAGAGCAAGCTCTCTTTGTGCAGCTTAGCTTGATGGAAGCTGAGCAGTTCAGGACACTCCACAACTGCAGAATCCTATTTTCATTATTTCTTCCTAACCTGGACACCTCACTTACAAGGTGAACCATTCAGAATTGTTCTGAATCTTCTCTGTAGAGCTGCAAGAGAGCTATGAGACTGAACCAGGCACAGATGGGATGAATTACCAGCTGAGCTTACCTGAAGCCACAGGATGAGAGGTAGCTCTGTGAAGTCTTTGCTTGGACTGTTTGCATAGTAGAGCCACCAGAACATGTGAGCCTTGTTTCGAACTTGCACATACCCCCACAGCTCTTTGGGCTCTTGGGGTTGCCTCAGAGCTACACCTTGGACAGGGAGAAATAAAAAGCAGTTAAGTGAAAAGGCTCAGTTTTGGGCTTTCCACCAAATTTGCCCCAAAAGATTAGATTTCAGTTCTGGGTGTGACAGTTATTAGTGCTTCCATTAAAAAAACAAAACTGACCTGCCCATACTTACACCCACATCTACAGCTGAGTTATCATCAATGAATGGAGTTAAGTGGTTCATTTAGGGCTTACTTATCAGGCCCTGACAGCACAGCTGTGGCCAAAACAGCAGCCCAAGAGCCAGGAAATTTTTTCATCAGGCAAACATTAAAGTTTAAAGGCCTGGACTGAAAGCACAGCTCCACTGGGCACGATGGAGTAAGTTACACCAGCTTCTGGGTCACCAAGGCTCCTGCTAGGATCCAGCACTTTGATCTTAGGCTCTGGAAAGAGCAATTTTACAGTCCCCAAAGAGAGCCAACGCAGGGTAGCCAGAGGGGTCACTTCTAAACCATCCCAGATTGAATCCTAACAACTCAATTGGTACAGGTTGCCCAGAGATGTGGTCGAGGCCTCACCCCTGGAGACATTCAAGGTCAAATCTGAGCAACCTAATCTAGCTGAAGATGTCCCTGCTGAGTGCACGGATGCTGGGCAAGTTGGCATTTGAGGGTCCCTTCCGACCTGATGCTTTCTGTGGTTCCGTGAACGAAGCCAGCACAGCCTTTCAGTTTCAGCAGCCAGACTCTTGTCCTTTAGGACGCTGACAATTTCCCAGAGACAGCTCTCTGAAGCTACATCCTTTGGTCTCCTCCATCAGGACAGCAGCAATGAGGCTCTCACGCACGGTACCCAGTCCCTACCAGCTCAGCGCTGCGCTCCACAGCGTGGGCATCTCCACGCCGTCCGAGCACCCCCCACTGCAGCAGCGCTGCCCTGCTTCGTAGGGAACCTCTCCCACCCGTTTTACCCAGGTGAACCAACCGGGGCCTCCATTTCCACGCTCCTGCTCCACAAGCGATTCCCCGCGGAGTGCAGACCCGGACCGGGCACAGCCGGTGGGGATGTCCCGCAAGGTCACGGCAGCCCCTGGCACAGACGCGGTGGCAGCTCCAGTGGAGGCCACCCAAAGCCACCCACGGACCCGCCCCAAGCTCGCCCCGCTCCCACGGGGGTTGTCGCCCGGCTCGCACCCCCGGTAACGGCGAGGGTAAAGGCGCGGAAACTTCCCGCCGCTCCGCCCAGACCCTGCACCGCGCCCGGAGCAAGGCCGCAGGGCTGGACACGCCGTGCCGCCGCACACCGCCCGTGAGCCCCATACCTGCGGCCAGCGCCAGCAGCCCCAGCGCGGTCACAGCGCGCAGCGGCCTCATCCCGCCGGTAGCTGCGGGGCCCAGCACCGCGTCCGCTCGTGTGCGGGAGCAGCCCCGCCCTCAGGAGGCGCGGCCGCAGCTCTGGCGTCTTCCACCCTTTTGTCCCCTGCGCGGCGCCGTCGCCCCTCCCGCCCCGTCGCCCTCCCGCCCCCTCGCGCCGGTCTCTGTCTGCTCCAAGATGGCGGCGGCCAGCGGGGCCGCGGTGCGGCTGCGGCTGCTCTTTGATTATCCTCCGCCGGGCAGCCCGGGCTGCGCGCTGTGCTGGCTGCTGCTGGAGCCCAGCCAGGTGCGCCTCGTCACCGACCTCATCAGCCTCATCCGCCACAGGTTCGGCTTCAGCCGGCGAGCTCGGCTCAGCCTGTTCCTGGACGGAGCGTTGCTGCCCCCCACCGAGAGCGCCCGGCTCGTGCGGGACAACGACTCGCTCCGGTACGGCGGGATGGGGGCGCCTCGGGGTCGGGAGTGGTCCCTGGCAGGGCTGAAACCGGCTCCCGTAGCGGGACGCAGACAAGGCATGGCGATGCCCACCTCGGGGAATCGGAGAAGTGTCCTCGGGCCCTTCCCGCCGCTCCCCGAAGCCCAACCGCTCCCTGAGGGGTTGGGCTGCAACTAGGCGCACGCGGGCACCGTTCACTGCTCCCTAAAGCCTGCAGGGCCCCCAGGATGTCTCAAAGGGGATGGAGAACCAAGGGGTTGGGAATCGCCTCAGGGATGGAAGGAGAACGATGCCTCCAAACCCCGGTGCCCCTGGCGCCTGCCCCGAGCATCTGCACTGTCTGAGCAGCATCCCTGTCCTCAAGGGAGGGCTGGGTGCGAGCCTCGGGTACCAAAGGGCAAGCTTAGCCGAGCTGCAGACGCGGAGGGAAGCCTGTTAATGACGCTGGACAGTGCCTTTTGTTTGCTGTTTTGACAGGGTAAAATTGGAAGAGGTAGTTGCAGATGAGTATGAAGAGATTGATGATGACTTCTCTTGTACACTAAAAAGTGCCCCAAAAAAGCACAGACCAAAGCAGGAAGAGGAACAAATGTCTAGAAATGAAGACAATAGGCATAAAAAGGAAAAGAAAAAGAATAAACATATTTCTGAGCATTCCTCTTGTCGGGAAGAGACCTCTGTAGATATCTGGGACTCTCAAAAAGGGTACAGGAAAAGAAAAAGGAAGGAAGAAGCTAATGGGAGAAAGAGACTCCCAGAAGGCAAGGAAGAGAGCTCTACCGACCAGTCTAAAAACCTGAAAAAGATGGAAAGGGAGAAACAGCTGGCAACAAAAAAGAAGGCTGGAAAGCAGACAGAGGCCGCTACAGCCATCATGGCTTTAGAACAGACAAATGGCAAAAGTAACACCAAAAAACTCACACCACAGCCCAGAAAAAAGAGGGCAGGACCTTCAGATTCCTCCAGCACATCGTCTGACAGTGACAGCAGCGAAGCAGACATAAAGCAAAAGAAATCTTCCCATAAAGCTGCAGTGGCAGCACCTCCCAAAGGCCAATCCCAAGCTGCTGCCAACGCTGGTGTGAGAACTGTTGTCTCTAACAAAGTGACTGTGAAGGCTAACAGGGCAAATGCCACAAAGACTGCAGTTAGTGACAGTGCTAAACAATCCCAGGCTGCTAGCTCAGATTCTGACTCCAGTACACAGGAGGAGAATGTGGCAGCTGCACAAGACAAGGCAAAGTCACTGCCTACCAAGGTGACAGCTGTGAAACCCAGTGCCACCAAGGCTGCCAAAGCAAAGAGCTCCTCCTCAGACTCTGATAGCTCAGACTCAGACACTCTTGTTATCAAAAAAACCACAGCAAATGCTGGGCCAAGCAATTCCCTAGGGAGCTGCACTAAACAGCTGCCAACCACCACTGCCAACAGCTGCCAAGGGCCACTTGCCAGCCAAGGCCGGGGAAGGGGGCGTGGAACAGGAGATGGCAACTTCTGGAGAGGACCTAGGGGCCGTGGGTTTCGTGGCATGACGTGGGGCCGTGGGAGGGGACCAAACCCTGGCTTCTTCTATAACTACAGCAGTGAAGGCCAGAAACAGGAGCACTTAAATGAGGCTGCCACAAACGCTTCTGTTCTTGCCCAGGTGAGTGACACAGTCACAGGACCCTTCTCTTGCAGCTTGCACCGTACAGAAGAGCAGGACAGAAGTTAGTAAATCTGATACTCACTGTATCCCCACTGAGCAGCCTGGGGAAGTTTAAGAACCAGTATTGAAGTGGTTGTATAATTAACATAACCTCAGACCTTACCCTCCTCAGAACTCACAGAATCCCTACAGCAGGAGCATTGTCTTCTGTGGTTACTACAACAGGGATTGCATCAGTGGCTTTGTCCTTTGTTTCACAGGATCCCGTGGAGGTCCCCAGGAGAGATTACAGTGTTTTACCTCTTCTGGCTGCTCCACCACAAGTAGGAGAAAGAATTGCCTTTAAGGTAAAGAGCTGATGGAATCATGTTTGCTGTGGTTGGGGCCCTCAGGTTTTGCAGGACATGCTCCAGATAGCTTAGTCCTGACAATGAAAAGCTTACACTAAAGAACTTCATCTTACTTTGTTGGGGACTGTTACCCTAGAGTGCCACTGGGGCTCTTACCATCCAAAGAATTACATTTCACTGTAAGATACAAAGGAAATGAAAATTAAATCACTGCCATCAAGGAGATTTGGATCCATCTCCCTGATCTCCTCTTATAGTCTGGCCTGAACATAAATCTTTGGGAGCAGTGAGTCCTGGCTCTGTGAGCAGCATCAGGATCCAGGAGTGGGAGGCTTGGTCCTTGCTCTTTGCTCATGGTGCAGGAGGGGTGTCTGGGTGTGGTGACATCATCAAGGGTCAGGAAAAGTTGTCATTTATTGTTTGTATTTCTTCCCACAGCGCTTGGAACTAACTGAAAATTACAGTCCTGAAGTTTCAGACTACAAGGTACTGGTTTGCTTTCCTCCTCTAATTCCCTCACAATATTAGGGGTGAGGCAAGACTTAAATATTTTCAGGTTGTGCAGTGTTTTTTTCTTGGCCAATTGACTCTGCAGGAAAAATGAAAACTCAGAACCCGAAAAGAGACATTTTGGTAGGTGGGTTTAAAGAAACCCACAAAAATTATTAGTGATCACCTTAGAGATCCTTCCAGTAGAAGAACATAGCTGTGTTTGAGTCTCCTGCTCAAGTCAAGGCAGATTCTGAAACTGGTGCTAGTGAAATGTTGTAGCTGCTTCAAGTAAGTTGGTTTCTGGCCAAGCTCTGATTTAACCTGCAGAGATGGTGACAGTGAAGAACTTGGTTCATTGATGCCAGTAACTGCAGGTTGCTGAGCTTCAATACTTTGAAGATTTTATACATGGAGATAAAAAAATCTGCTAGACAGATACAGTCCTCAGACTGTGATCAGGTACCACAGTGGTTGTAGATGTGGACTAGTTACCCACTGCTGAAGTGTCTCTCACCTGGTTCTTTTCTTGTTGCTTTCTTGAAGGAGGGAAAAATAATCAGTTGGAATGCTGAGAAGAAACAGATCGAGCTTGAGATCCTGTCAGCAGCAGGACAGTGTAGGTACCCTGGGACCCCAAATGCTTGCTGTCCTCTGTGTCACTTGGGAAACAGCTGCTGCCAGGCACACTCTGCGCTTCAGGAGTGTTTCACATAATAGGCTGGGTTGGAAGGGACCTCCAAAGGTCTTCCAGTCCAAGCCCCTGCAGCCAGCAAGGACATCCTCAACTAGAGCAGGTTCCTTGGGTTCCTTCCCCTTGTCACTCCCTCCCCCAAAAGTTCATTTGAATGGAGAAGTTCTAACACTTAGTAGCTGTACTGCAGATGCTGGTAGGTTCTTACTACCTGAGATCTCATTAGTCCCAGTCCTCAGCAAATCCACCTCTGCTCTGGTTTCCTTTCCTGAAGGAATTACAGTGACTGTATGGGATTCCAGAGGAAATTCTGACTGTTCTTTGTGACACCAGCCAAGCCACTGGCTGGTGGATGTGGCACTGGGTCCCTGCAAGGCCAGAGTGCACTTCAGACACCTGAAAGCAGGAATGTCTCCGAAGCAGAAGGTCTCTGCTGGGGTCACCGTTTCAGCCAGCACTCAGGAATCAGCATTTGAGCGTTTTCCTCAACTTTAGCAGCAGAGCATTGATTAACTTTCTCCTGCATGTAGTTCTGTTAGGTAATTACCTGATTCTGGTCTGTACCATCCAGTTCTACCTCACATTCTGTGTTAGAGTTGTGAATCCAAACACCCAGCTCAAAAAGACCCCAAACCAGCTGGCTTGGCTTTGCTTTCTAACCCTGATCAGCATTTCTGCTTATAGCTAATGGAGCTGTTTGTTTGTTTTTCAGCTGCTAAAGAGCCAGGGAAATTTGATCTGGTTTACCAGTCTGCAGATGGAGCAGAACTGATAGAATATGCTGTTCCTCAGGATACAAAGGTACCTGTTCTGAAGCCTGTGACAAATTCTGCATAGCAGATACAGGCCCTGCTCTATGTGTGTGTGACTGCACCTCAGTGAGATTCCCTTTAGAACAATTTGTCTGATTAAAATACATGGAAGCAAAAGTAATTGTTCCTTTCCAACAAAGTCAGTCATGATTACAAGGTGCTGTGCTGCTGACAGCTTCCCAGCATGGTGGGGGCTGGAAGAGAGCTCTCGAGATCATCCAGTCCAACTCCTCTGCTAAAGCAGGGCACCCACAGCAGGCTGCACAGGATCACAGTGGCCAGGGGAGTTTGGAATCTCTCCAGAGAAGGGGACTCCACAACCTCCCTGGGCAGCTCCAGCACCCTCACACCAAAGAAATTTCTTCTTGTGTTCAGATGGAACCTCCTGGGTTCCAGTTTGTGCCCACTGCCCCTTGTCCTGTCACTGGGCATCACTTAATCAAGAGTCTGGCCCTATCCTCTTGGCCCCCACCCTTTAGCTCTTACTGAGCACTGATCAGATCCCCTCTCAGGCTGCTCTTCTCCAGGCTTAGCAGGGCTCTCAGCCTTTCCAGTAATCCCCATCTTTCTTGAACTGAGCAGCCCAGAACTGGACTCAGCACTCTGGATGTGCTCTCACTAGGGCAAAGCAGAGGAGGAGGAGAACTTCCCTTGACTTGGTGCTCACATTTTATAATGCAGCCAAAAGTTTTGTTCAAACTTTAAATTGTTTTTTAATTTTAGGGTGGGGCCCTGCCTGCATTCCCTCTGCACCAGACTCAAGATAACCAGATTCAAACCCAGTCAGCAGGCTCCTGTTTTGGCTAATGAAAGGAGCACTCACATACCTAGATAGAGAAGCCTTAGCCAGGAGGTCAGGCAGGTTGAAGGTCACCAAGAAGATTGATGAATCCTCCAAAGATCAATGAATCCTCTTGGTTCAGGAAGGGAAGATCTGTGGTCCTTGTTCAGTGCTGTTCAAACCTAGACAAAGCAGAACATAGAAATGGTGCCTGCTGGGGTGGCTGCTCCATGCTGAGTGCTGTCTGTGTTTTGTTTTCAGATAACTGAGAGCTGGGATGCACTGATAGAACCAAGGCTGATTGTTGAGCCTCCAGTTAATGGATCCAGCATGGCAAATGGAACAGTCCGAGATGTGGAGAACTGTCAGTAACTGTACAGATGTGGTTAGTGGACTGCTGCTGCCTGGTTCTGGGGCTGCAGATGGACTGGTGGATATTTTTAATAAACAGTTTTTAAAGGAAGCTGTGACAAAAGAGAAAGAAACTCCTTTCTTGGGACATGTTCTATAATACAGGAATACCTTCTGATAGGAGTTGAAGTTTTAGTAACAGTTTTTACACCCTTCTGCTCTGAGCTGCAGAAGTAGAATGGTTTGGTCAAGGAGGTGAACTACAACCTTGTACTGTCAGTCACTCCACTGAGATGTCTGGGATAGGCTGGAGCCATGGAACTGCCATACAGAGGCAGCCTGCTTGTAAGGGTGATAGAAAGCAGCATCTGAAAATCTTGTTGATGTCCACATCTCTGCCTCTGCAGGTGCAGGACAAACGCCACAACCTTGCTGTTGGTTACAGGGTTCACCTGAACGTGTTGGGAAGAGCTTGTGGAAGTCAAGAGTGCTGTGATGTCAAGAGGAAGATAAACAGTGCTATTGCTAACTTGTCACCTTTGCCTGGAACCCCTGGAATTTAATGTGAATCCCTGTCAAAACTGTCCTGAAACCTGTTTGTTTGTTTGTTTGTTTTAAAGCAAACCCCTTTGCCCTTTAAGTGCTGAGGTTTCTGTGCTTTCCTCTTCCTGGCAGCAGAACAGGTCACAGGGTGGTGGCAGTGCACTTCTGCTGTCAGGAGCACTGAGCTGGCCCCTCCTACCCATGCAGCACTTGCATCTTGGCAAGTCTTACAGCTTATATAGTTCCTGTCCTGGGTATTGGACTCTTTAAGAGAAGACATGGGGGAAAAAAAAAAAAAAAAAGAATAAAATGAGTTACAAGTGAACAGCTGAAAAACAGTACAGCATGGTTGAGCTAAGGGGTACTGCTTGGTGCAATAAATGATGCACACCTCTGCCTTCCCCCTCCTGAAAGGGCTCCTTTGTGAAGGGATCGTTTTGGTCGCAGTGAAACTGACCTGTGTGGTTATTTTATGTCAGGGCTTCCAGAGAAGTGGGCAGTTAAGATTCATCTGTGGATATTGCAAACTGGACACAAAACCAGTTCCAGGCACATGTTCCCAGCACAGGCATCCTGAGACAGCTGGGATTAATGCAAACATTTTTTTTTTATCCTAAGGGAAATTATTTTGAAACATCAAAAACTAACCACAAACACTTCAAAGTATTTTAGAGCTTTAGAGCTCTCATTCCTGTACCTACAGTGTGTTTTGACTACAAAACTAACGGCTATAGAGTCCCTCTGGCTGTGACAAACAGCTGATGGTTGAAAGCAAACACCTCAGAGAGAGGATAAAGTCTTGAATTTAATTTATCTGTTGTTAGGGTGAAGCTACTGTTGCCATGCACAGTTTAAATGCAGGCTGAGTGCTGGCTGACTGCCCTCCTGTCACACACCCTCACCTCCTGCCACTGCCATAAGGTTCTCACAGAGGGGCAGTTGGGGCAGGCTTGGGCTGCTAAATGGGTGAGGAGTGTGGAAGAGCACAGAATGCACAGAGGGAGCTAGGGATGCTCTGAACAAACCCTTAACTCCTTTCTGTCCCTAGTTTGGGGGTCTCTGGTGAGTCCCTTTGCTGGGGCAGCCCCAGCTGTCAGTCACAGGGGATCCTTCCCACCCTCCCCCTGCAATTCATCATCGTGGGGTGGTTTAAGTAGTCTGTTGGAAGCTTTTAACAAATCCTAGTCTCATGACTCAAAATGTGAGGCTGTGCCTGAGCCAGCAAGCTACAGTCACACACCAGGCTGCTGACCCACAGAGAGAGAGCACCTCTGGAGGGGTCAGCCAGAACCTGCTGAACAGGTCTTAAAGAGGATCTACAAGAAAGCTGGGAAGGGACTTGCAGATACAGAATGAGGGATGATGGCTTTCAGCTGGAAGAGGGGAGATTGAGAATGGAGGTAAGGAAGAATTTTTTTCCAGTGAGAGTGGTGAGACAGTGGAGCAGGTTGCCATGGGAGGTTGTGGATGACCCCTCCCTGGAGGTGTTGAAGGCCAGGCTGGATGAGTCCTTGAGCAACCTGGGCTGGTGGGAGGTGTCCCTGCCCATGGCAGGAGGGTTGGAACTGGATGAGCTTTGAGGTCCCTTCTGACCCAACCCATTCCATGATTCTATAAAGATTTGACAGTTCCCTGCTGTGACTACCAACCCTGCAAAAATACAGAGCCACTGTCAGCTCTTGAGGAATTTGGGGTTCTTTATAATTTCAAGGGGAAATCAGACCCATTGAAACCACTGGGGAGTTTTCAATCCATGAAAGCTGAGGAGTACCAGAAGAGCCATCTGGTGTTGGGTGTTTGCTCAGCCACACTCACAGAGCCACAATCCTTTCTGCTGGCTTCCCACTTCCTGCTCTGAGCCCGAGTGGCACTTTCAGTCAGCTGTGTCTGGGTGGAAGTTTGTCTTAGTTCAGAACCACATGAAGAAGTCCTGAAGTCATTGCAAGGAAGCCAACAGAGCAGCAACTGCAGTATCTGTTGGTATACTGAAATGCTTCAGTAATTGTTCCTGTCAAGCACTGGGCAGCAGGAGTGGTTGGGCTTAGTCACAATCTGGAGCCTTCTTTGACAATGGAGGCCATAGATTGCTCATTAGAGCAAACATCTGCTCTGCCCCAGAAGCAACAGCTACAGCTATCAGGGTGTACTTTGTTTGCACACCTTTAGATGAGCAGACACGAGATGAGTGCTACAGAAAACTCAATGAGGGTGCTGGACCTTGGAAAGAAGATGAGTCCAGATAAGCCCAGGAAGTGCTTTGTAGACCCATAGGAAAATAAGGGTGTAAACATTTTAACAGCTACTCTGTGGTCCCACCTCTGCTAACACACCCCACAGCTCTCTTAAGAACATTCCTTTTGCAGTCTGTCACCCACCACCTCTCAGGTACCCTCAGCTGTTCACCTCAGCTCTGACAGCAGTTGAGGAGTCCCAGACAGCAAGTCCCAAGGAAGCTGTAAATGACAGCGGAGCCAAACCCACCTAGAAACTGACCCTCCGCAAGCAGATTACATGTCTGATCCTTGAGCTTTCACTCCTCTCAGCCACAGCAGCTCTGAACATTGCCTGATGTCCTTTCTGCACCAAACCAAGCAGTGGATCGGAGCCTGTGACACACAACCCCTCCAGAGATCACCCTGAAGGAGTCTGAGACTAGAGCTGGGTACTGATGCAGGTAGAAGCCAGCATTATCTGTACAATGTGGGTGTACAGTGACCACTTTCATTTACTCTTCCAAAGAGCTGCCCAGGAATCTCTTTCAAAGTCCTCACTGGAACAGACAAACCTCAGTGCTTTCCTCAAAGTTTCTGGTGGTCTCAGAAGATTAAAGCCACCACAGGACCTTCTCTGTTTCCTAATACTTTAAAAAATGCCATCGAAAGGAACAGGAGCAGCTCTCTACATGAGATGCCCTTTGGCCCTGGTGACCTGGACATGAAATAGAATTTGGTTGCTATTTCCCACTCCAGATGAAGAACAGATACATAGGAGCCCAAGCTGCTCAAGTTAAACAATCTCAGGAACAACTGAAACCTTGAGGCTTGAATTCACAGCAGGTGCCTGACTGGTCTTTGGCAATTAAATATGCAGTGTGGCTTTTACCTGCATTTCCCCAGTTCTTACATGTGAAAACCTATTTTAAGGCTAAAACGAATTCCGCGTGGCACTGCGGCGCTCTGGGGCACTGCTTAATCATAGAATCACAGAACGGTAAGGTTGGAAGGGACCTCAGAGATCATCCAGTTCCAACCCCCTGCCATAGGCAGGGACACCTCCCACTAGCACAGGTCACTCAAGGCCTCATCCAACCTGGCCTTGAACACCTCCAGGAAGGGAGCAGCCACAACCTCCCTGGGCAACCTGTGCCAGTGTCTCACCACCCTCACTGCAAACAACTTCCTCCTCACATCCAGTTTCAGTCTCCCCTCTGCCACTTCAAACCCATTNTGCAGCCCTCTCAGCATCTTGGTGGCCTCCTCTCGACTGTCTCCAACACTTCCATGTCCTTCCTAATGGACACGGTGGTCTTAGCTCGATGGTGGACTCGATGATCCCAGAGGTCTTTTCCAACCAAAACAATTCTATGATTCTATGACAAATACAGCAGCCGCGGGGAAGCAGGCGGAGGCGCCCGCAGCATCCTTGTCCCGGCTCCCCAGGCCCCGTCCCACGGGACAGAGCCGGCGGCCTGCCGGTCCCGGGGCTGGCGGGCCCGGGGGGGCCGAGCAGCAGNGGGGCTGCCGGTCCCGGGGCGGCAGAGCAGCAGCCACCAGCTCGGCAGCTCCGCTGGCGGGGCGCTGCCATGGGCCAGTCCCAGAGCTGCCGCCCCTCCTGGCGGGGCGGGGACCGGCCGCGTAGATTACCGGAAAGCGTCAGCCCCAGTTTCGTTTCTGCTGTCCCGAGCAGCCGAAGCTGGAGCGAAGGCGGCCATGGCGCAATTATTCTCGGAGCAGAGTCTGGACGGGCTGGAGGAGGAACTGACCTGCTCCATCTGCCTCTCTCTCTTCAGCAGCCCTGTCACCATCCCCTGCGGGCACAACTTCTGCAACACCTGCCTGGAGCTCACCTGGACCGGACTGTCGGGATCCTTCAGCTGCCCGCAGTGCCGGGCCACCTTCAACACCCGCCCGCAGCTGCAGAAGAACACGGTGTTGTGCAAGGTGGTGGAGCAGCTCCAGAGCCGCTCCGGGGCCGGCAAGGAGGAGAAAGAAGAGAAGGAGGAGGAGACCCCCATCTTTTGCGACAGCTGCCTGCAGGCTCCGGCCGTGCAGACCTGCCTGACCTGCACCGCCTCCTTCTGCGCCGAGCACCTACGGCCGCACCAGGACAGCCCTGCCTTCCGCGCCCACCAGCTGTGCCCGCCGCTGCGCGACCTGCAGCGCCGCAAGTGCCAGAAGCACGAGAAGCTCTTCGAGTTCTTCTGCAGCCAGCACGCCAGCTGCATCTGCTCCCTCTGCCTGCTCGAGCACAAGCTGTGCCACACCAGCCCCTTGGAGGTGGCCAAAGCCAACGCTGAGGTGAGCGGCGGGGGCTGTCAGGGCTGCAGCACTCTCCGAGGGGCACTTCACGCCCACTTCGTTCCCCCAGAGCCTGGCAGGGCCCCCGATGGGTGTGGAGGGCTGGGAGAGGCCAGGACCAAGGCCTAGACTCCTAATCCCGTGCCTGACTTGGGCAAACCATTACCGCCCTCGAACGGGGCACCAGCACGGCCTGAGCCCTTCCCTGCGTGCTCTTCCTCTCTCCTAGATAGTGCCCCGAGGGCCTGGAAAGGCATCATGGAGGTGACTGCCAGCTCTTGCCTCGGGCTGGGCTGACCGGGAGAGCTCTGAGCACTGTGGGGTCACCCACGGCTCTCAGTGTCCTCTGCTTGCTGCACAGGCTTTGCTGAGGCCCTAGCCAGCTGCCCCAGGGATTGTAGGGGATGTGGCTCTCTGTCACCTTAAGGAGAAAAGAAGTGTAAAAGTAGCCCAGAGAGATCTCTGTCACATACGGGAAAGGCAGGAGGAGGTTCTCCACAATGTGGGGGGGGAAGAAAACCTGGCCTCCATGTCTTACAGCACAGTGACAATGGGCCCTCGATGAGAAAAGCATGCTTGAGGAGTGTGGGGGGCAAGCTCTCATCTGTGTGGAGGGTACACATGCTGCTGAGCCACAGGAGTCCTTCCTCGTTTAGTTTAGCAGCATCTTGGATTGAAGGAGCAGGCTACACACATCTGGGCAGTGGAAGTGCAATTGAAGGAGCACTGGGGCCATGCCCAAGCCTAGCCTGAGAGGTAACGTAACTGTGTCAGCACTGGGAGCTGCTGTGCTGCTGAGAGCAGCCAGTCCTTAGCAAGAGGGTGAGTCAACGGCAGGCATCTTGCTGTTGGGAGGGGTGGTGCTGCAGGAGAGGACTTTTACATGGTGGAAAGTGTAAGGAGCAGTCCACCTCGAAGCAAGAGTACTTGGTGCTGACAATGGTTGTGTAAATTTTTCTGCTGTCAGCAAGCACAGCCTGACCCAGAGCAGCCATGGCAACTGCTGCTCTGACATGCTTTTGGATTTTTTTTCTGCTGCAGTTGGTGCTGAAGAAGAAACTGGTGGAGCTGCATAACCAGAGTGAAAGAACCACTCAGTTGACGACCAAGGTGAAAACAAACCAAAGCCAAGCTGCTGTAAGTGGGGGACAGCAAAACGCCAGCAGGT
The DNA here is from genome assembly GCA_013396675.1 of Eubucco bourcierii. NCBI lineage: Eukaryota > Metazoa > Chordata > Aves > Piciformes > Ramphastidae > Eubucco > Eubucco bourcierii. Next base: position 1,092,480 of record VWZE01010410.1, read on the forward strand.
TGCTTGGTGTCTGCTGGCCACGGCTTGGGGCTGGTGCCTGTGCTCCTGTGACAGTGGCTGTAGTGCTGACATTCTGGTTGCAGGTGAAGATGTGAATGGGGAGGAGTAGAAAAGAGGCATTTTGGCAGAGCCAGGCTGGTCTGTGAGAGATGGGAGCAAGCCAGTGACTGTGGAAGGGCTTTGTACCTGCACTGCTGGCATTCCCAACCCTTAATGGGGCTCAGCTCCATCCTTTCTAGTCACACCAAGCACATGTCCCTGCAGCCCAAGCTGAGGGATCAGTGAGCTGGAATGGCTGTGGCAGTGCAGATATGTGGGATGGGTCTTGCCCATGAATCGCCACCACTAATCCTTGCCCTTAAGCTGATGGTCAGCAATGCCATCTGTGCTGAGGGCTGCATCAGGTACCATCAGTTCTGAACTGAGTGGTAGAGACCAGGAACCTGAAAAGCTGCCAGGGTAGCACTTCTGTGAGGGTTGTCTGAATTCCTTGGGAGCACAAAAGTTTTCTTAGCAAAGTGCAGAGAAATACATACTTGAGTGCCAACTCAAGTAGCTGGAACCCGCTGGTTCCTCGAGGGCTTGCTTGCAGTAGTAGTAAGCAGTATTTTGTCCATAAACTGTTGTTTAGAAACTGCTGTCTGTCCTTGTCTGCTCCAGGAAACAGCTTCCAGAAAGAGAGATCTGATCAGAAGTGAGTTTTCAGAAATTAAAGCTTTAATTGAAGAAAAAGAGAATAACACCTTGAAAGTCATTGCAGATGAAGAAAAAAAAGTTTGCAGTAAGTTTGATTACATTTCTGGTATTCTGGGAAGTAAGAAGAAGGAAATTCAGTCTCTCACAGATCAGATTGAGATGGCCCTGACCGAAGGTGATGACGTTCTCTTTTTGAAGGTAATATGTCCTTTAAATGCAAATCAAATCCTTCCTGTCCCTAGACTGCAGAATCACAAAAGCCTGCTGTGATAATCCTGCTCTCCAGGCGCCTTCAGTCAAATGGTGCAGTTGTGTGCAAGAGCCTGCTGGGACAGTATGCACTGATCAGTGCACAGCTGTCAGTGCTTCTGGCTGCTACCTGCCCCCACTGCAGCCAATGCCTCTGCCACAAGCAGAGGGACCAGTGGCTGAGGGAACTCCTCTGCCTGAAGTGCTGCAGCTCTGTGCTGTGATGCTGTCTAGTAGAACGTTCTTACTGCTCCAGCTGAGAGCTGATGCCTGTGAGACACAGCTGAAATACTGCCATGGGTGGTGTCTGACTTTGCTCCTTGGAGATGAAAGCACAAACCCCAACGAGTTTTAGAGCAATCTGGTTCTGTTTTTCTGTGTCTTCTACACAAGGTGGCCTGCATGAGATCTTCCTTTTGTCATTTCAGAGAGCAACTGCACTGCAAGGAGCATCCATTAAAGATGCTTATGTTCCTACAATTGAAATGGACCAGAATTTGATGCATTCCACTTACCAGGCTGCCATTAACCTTAAAGACATCGTGAAACAATCAGTGCCTCAGTGTAAGGAGAGAAAAAATGGGGAAGTGCTCTGTCACTGGGAGAACCTGGCACTTTCTGCCATGGCTTTGAGCTCAGATGAGCCATCTTCCTCCTCCAGTCCAAATATTGTTAAAATAAATAGCACATCAAATGGAGTTGGTTCATGCAAGCTGTGTCTTCCAGCTTCTGCAGTCCTCTGTTTCCATCCATACCAAAATGCTGCAGTCTGGGCTAAACTAAGAGGAAAAAATGTCCCACTTCTGTCTATAGATGGAAAGGCTGCTGAGTGTTGTGGTGCTGTGAGGCTATAGCATCCTTCTGTAGAGGACAAGATGCTTCTGGCACAACTCAGCCTTTATTCCTCACAGTAATTTCTGGGTTTATAATGCAGCAGGGTTGGTTGCAGTTAGGGTGTGGGTTTGAGGCTTTACAGTGCTAGGACTATGGTTACCCAGCTTTGAAGCTGCTGATGGTGTAAGTGGTGTAGAACAAAGCCCTACTTACAGGTTCAAGAGAAGTATCTTCTGGGCTGGGTCATGGGCTGGCTTCTCTGCTGAGCATCACTTCAGTTCTATCCACCTAACTGAAAAATGAGATTGAAACATGTCTAAAGCATGACTGTTCCTGGCAGTACAAACCATAACATAAACTACCATCATTGCAGCAACAGCACCTGCTGTGAGAACCAAACCTGCTCCAGCAGCTGCTCCGAACAAAACTCCTGCCAAAAAGTCACGTAAGTACCAAAGAATATCATCCCCCTCCTGGCCATCATCATTCCCCTCCTGGCCATCATCATCCCCCTCTTGGCCATCATCCCCTCCTGACTGTCTTCCTCTCTTGACCATTGTCCTCTCCTAACCACAGCTTTACCATTAGCTAATAATCAAAGCAGCTGCCTGGGAGCTGCTTGCTGTGGTGGTGGTGTGAGAGTTCTGTCCAGTACCACTTTGGCACACTTTGGTTGGGACTGTTCAGTGCTAGATGCCAGCTGAGCTCTGTAACAGCACCCAAGGGAGGGAAGGGAAGTGTGGTTGGGGCTCTGGAGTGCTGGATGCCTGCTGAGCTGTACAGCAGCACCCAAGGGAGGGAAGGGAAGGCTGGTTGGGACTGTGCAGTGCTGGATGCCTGCTGAGCTGTACAGCAGCACCCAAGGCAGGGAAGGGAAGGGTGGTTGGGACTGTGCAGTGCTGGATGCCAGCAGCAAACACAGTTGTGTCCTTGAAGGCTGGAAAGCAAAGCAGAGCCTGCCCTCCCTCTGGTTCTTGCAGGACAGTTTTCATTTGAAGTATTTTCACATGGTGGCTTGTTTGATGGGTTTTTGTGCATTGAGTCCTGCTCGTGAGCTCTTCACCTTCTGTTTCTTTACTTTCCTCCCCTCCACAAGACAAAGTCCTTCAGCAGACTCAAGGCACCTCGCAAGGGGAGGCAGATACCAGTAAGTGCTGACTAATGACAGACATTTTGCGGGCCACATCTTGCCTAGTCTGAGGCTGGGGTGATGGAGACAGTAATGTCAGACTTTGCAAGCTGTTTTGTTCAGATACCAGCATTAATGCAGCCCTCTGGCCTATTTGGGAGATCTTCCATGTTCTCTTTTGAAATAAATCTGTCTGTTAAGAAACTGCTTCTGTTACCTCTACTGAGCTCTTGGGCCCATCCCATTCACAAGGGCTGGGTGTGGAGCACTCAGTGGGGTCTGCTGGGGATGCTGGAGTTGAATGGACTTGCAGCTCCTGTTGCTGCATTTGAAATGTTGTAGCAGGCAAGGGAAATGTCTGTGTGCATCATGGGATCAGGGCAAGTGGGAATCAGCCTGACAGGTGAAGCTTCACCCAGGCTTGTGACTCTGAAGTAGGAAGCAAACAGTAGGTTGTGCTTCATCTGTGTAAATGTTCTTGGATGAGTGTGCTCCAGCCTCCTGGACTGTCAGCTTCATCTACTGCTGCAGCTCCAGAAGAGCCATGATGGTGGCACAGCTACCATCGTCCATCAGTGGCCCTTCAGTCTCAACAGAACTCACAGTTCTGTTCTTTCTTTCTTTCCTCTCCAGAGAAGAAGAAGACTCCTAAACCTGGTGAGTCCAAGCTTCCAGCATACTTACTCTAATTTTTATTGACTGCTCTGAAAAAGGTAAGCAGGTGGTCACTAGTGTCAGTATATTTAGCAGAAGTCCAACTCTTGCTCTGGGAAGGCTCTTACCAGTCACTGAGAACCATAAAATACTGAAGGAGGTTTTCCAGAGACAACAGGAAGCTTTCAGCACTTGAACAACCTGAGCTACTGTTGACTCTAAGCTTGCATGGACCTCACACCTCTACACCACAGAATCAAAGAACATTAGGGGCTGGGAGGGACTTCCAGAGATCATCCAATCTAACCTCCCTGCCAGAGCAGGATCACCTATAGCAGATCACACAGGAATGCATCCAGTTGGGTTTGGAATGTCTCCAGAGGAGGAGACTCCACAGCAGGAGTGCGGCAGCCTGTTCCAGGGCTCTGTCACCATCACAGCAAAGAAGTTTTCCCTTCTGTTCCCATGGCACCTCTTCTGCTCCAGCTTGCACCTCTTGCTCCTTGTCCTGTACTTGGCCATCCCTGAGCAGAGCCTGGCTGCATCCTCCCAACCCTGCCCTGCATGTCTTTATCACAGCACTGGGGGCAGCCCTTAGGCTCCTCTGCTCTGAGCTCCCAGCCCCAGCTCCCTCAGCCTGTCCTCACAGGGAGATGTTCACTGCCTGCAGCAGCTTGGGGGCTCTGTGCTGGACTCTTTCAAGCAGTTCCTTGAGGTCCTTCTTGAACTGAGGGGCCCAGAATGGGACACACTATCCCAGATGTGGCCTCACCAGGGCAGAGCAGAGGGGCAGGAGAATCTATGGCAGGGGGTTGGACCTAGATGATCTTTGAGCTCCCTTCTAACCTTACCATTCTGATTCTATAACCTTTCTCGACCTACTAACCACTCCACTTCTAATACACCCCAGGATGCTATTTACCTTGGCCACAAGAGCACATTGCTGGCTCATGGTTATTCCTCCATCCACCAAGACCCCCAGGTCCTCCTCTGCACTGCTCTCCAACAGGTCAGTCCCCAGCCTACCCTGGTCCACAGGGTTGTTCTTTCCCAGATGCAAGACTCTACACTTGCCCTTGTATTTCATTAAATTCTCCCTGCCCAGGTCTCCAGCCTGTCCAGGTCCTGCTAATGGCAGCACGGTAGATGTCCATCCAAGCTGAGTGTGCCTGGGGTGGTTGTTACCTGTGCAGGCTTTCTTCTCAGCTGACCCAACTCTTTTTTCTTCTACCAACACAGCACCAAGCACAGCAACTCCCAGTGCTGCAGCTGCTGTTTCAACTACAGACCTGCTGGCGAACTTTATGAAGAAACCCAGAGAGGAGCTTTTGCAGTGTAAGAGACCAAATGATGCACTACTTAAAGATGCACTTTCTGAAATTCCTGCCCTCTGTGCTTATCTGACAAAACTACTTTTGAGGGGGGTTTAGTTGTAACAAAAGAAGGCAGTTTTTGGAGGAGAAGGGGACAGGAGGTTTCTAAGTGGTTCTTTTGCCAAATGAATCAAGTTTGCCTTTGATTCTCAAGTATCTTTCTGAAAGTAAATGAAATTTTCTCAGTAGTTGCTTTGGCTTCCCCCCATGCATCAGGGCAGCCTTGAAACATGGGCAGCTTTGATAGGAGCCCATGAGTGCTACTCCAGGTGGTAGACAGTGTGGTGTACACCTTCCAGTGCCACAGCAGCCATCTCCTTTTCCTGCCAGTGTCTCTTTGGCTGGGAAAGGAGTCCCCTGGTGATGCAGGGGGGAAGGAAAGCTGCCCTCCGTTTGCCTGCTGTGTAAAACAGAGCTGCAGATGAACCCAGCAGGTATTATAGGGATGTTACTCCTAGGAGATTCCCATTGGAATCCAGGAGAAAATGTTTCCCTATGAGAACAGTTGGACATTGGAATTACCTCCCAGGGGAAGCAGTCGAGTCCCCTGTGTTGAAGAGTTAGCTTGCCAGGGTGCTGGGCCAGCTCATTTCAACTCCACTGTCACCCAGAAAGGTTCAACCAGGTGATCCTTGGGGTCTCTTCCAACCTGGCATTCTCTGATTCTTTGATACCGTGGCCCTAAGGGCCGCCTGCAGTGTGGAGGAGAGCAGAGCAGGGAGATACACAGAGGGAGGCCCAAGTGCCTGAGCAGGCCCTTGGCAGCTGCCGACGCTGGGTGTCGTTGCAGATGCGGCTAACATCACGCTGGACTTCAACACAGCTCACTCCAAGGTGGTGCTGTCTGACAAATACACCAAGATGGCTGTCTCAGACACGCCCATGAACTACAGCTACCACCCTCAGCGCTTCACTGATTGTCCCCAAGTGCTGGGCTTCCAGTGCTTCAAGAGAGGCATCCACTACTGGGAGGTGGAAATGCAGCAGAACAACTTCTGCGGCATCGGCATCTGCTACGGCAGCATGGACCGGCAGGGCCCCGAGAGCCGCCTGGGCAGGAACAGCAGCTCCTGGTGCATCGAGTGGTTCAACTCCAAAATATCATCCTGGCACAATGACGTCGAGAAGTGCCTACCCAACGTGAAGACTACCAAGATCGGGGTGCTGCTGCACTGCGAGGGAGGGTTTGTGCTCTTCCTGGCTGTGGGGGAGAAGCAGAATGTGATCTACAAGTTCAAAGCCCAGTTCACCGAAGCCTTGTACCCTGCCTTCTGGTTATTCTCCAGTGGCACCGTTCTCTCTCTCAGTGAACTGAGACAGTAAGGTCTCAGATCTTAATGTAGTTTGCAGATAATCAGTCCTACAGCAACTCTTAGTCTAAGAAGTCTTGTCGATTCTGTTTCAGACAAAAGTGAGTACTTTTTTAAGCAGTCTGGGAAATTTGCTGATGCTTTGGTCTGAACTGCTAAAGCATTTAGATAGTGATCTAGTAGAAATGGTCATGGTTGAGAGTAAAAGCTACAATGAAAGGTTTTGCAAAGACCTCAACTGTCCTTCTAAAAGCAGAGTGATGGTGCACACCATTGTCAGATGTCTTCAGTAGCCACTGTGGCTTCTGTGGTTTGCTGTCAAGGTTCCACAGAATTAATTTCCAGGTCTAAATGTGTTTTGCAGGTAACCCCTTTGAGAAAGAAACAGGAAGAATTCCTTGACAAATTCAGGTTCCAGGCTTTGAGGCATGTGTCAGTGTTGCCTTTTTCTCTATAGACAGACTGTTGTCCATCCACCAGGGTTTGCCATATACAAGTTCTGGGTGTATGGCTCCATGAGATGGTGCAGAATGAACTATTACTAAGTTCAGGTCTTAGAACCTGAAGTTATAAAAGGCAACGTGACAGATCCTCAGAATGGAAATGCAGAGGCTTTTACAGAGCTGATGGATAAGAAATGGTGTCAGAATCACCAGGAAGTAAATTCCATCAACTCAGAAACTGGGAATACACCAGCAAGTCTTCAGAGAGTTGTCCTGCAGAGCAGGGCTGTACACCCTGTGATAACAGAGCCTGTGGGATGAAGGCATTTGTCTCATGGTCTGCTCCAGAACAGGCTTCACAGCTTCAGACTGAAGGCTCTCCAGAGGGTTTTTTTAGTGTGCTGAGGAGTTCAGGGGCTGCACATTTAGCTTGCATAGGGAGCATAAAGGTGCTGCTCACTTAAAGCAGGGTCTCCTGTCAGCCTCTCTGCGAGGCAGGGCGTTCTCTGCTGGTGTGACCTTTAGTTGTGCAAGTGGGAGAAAGTGGATTTCCTACATGCTCTTGGGACTCTGGCTTGAGGAGTCTCTAAACACTCTGCACAGGACCTAGAAAATGCTGTTTCCTCTCTGTGTGAAGCTTGTGGGTAGCCAGGAGAGGCTTCTGAAGCATGCTTTGAGTCAGCACAAAGGAGAATGGTTGGGAATGGGTTTTAAATTCTCCTGGTGTGCTCTGCTTGTGCTGTGTCTTCAGTAGTCCTGGCCCTGTGCAGAGGAATCTGGACCTGTGTTTGTTACTTACAACTTCAAAATAGTCAGTAGGCAGTCAAGGTGTTTGGGGCTCATTGCAGCTGTGCCTTGTTGATGCCTCTGGACTTGCTAGAAATTAGACTTAGTTCTTATTTTTAGCCCTCATTTCTCGTAGGGAAGCTCACATGAGAGTTCTCCTGGACGTTGATTTGTAGATCTTCCCCTCAGGGGATATGGTGAAATAAACCACAAAGCTACTGCAGGCAGTTTGGAATGTTATTGTTAGAAGGCTCAGAAGAACCTCTGTGACTGCCTTTCACATTAGCCAAACTGCTTTAGAGGGAGACTTGCAGGAATTCAGGCTCAACGCCTCTGTCATCACTTAGTTTGTAAACTCCTGGGACTTTGTCAGGGATCCTCAGTCTGACAAGACACTTCCTTTTCTTGGGGCAGAACAGGACAGGAAATTGATGGTGGACCTCGAAGTGCCATGGCTGTGTCTGGAGCAGCTGTACCATCTCAAGGGTCTCAGCTTTCCCAAGCACAATCCAGCACTGAAACTAGCAAACCAAGCAGAACACTTCCAGAGGTGCAGGGGTAGGCTGTGTCCTGCCAGAAGGATGTGTCCTGCCGGGAGCCAGCCTTTTTTTTCCTGCACTTGCAGTTTTTCAGCAGTGAGGGCCAAGAGCAGTTTCCATTGAGACATCCATCCCTGTTTGGCTGTGCCACAGGGTGCAGATCCTCTCAGAATGGTGCTAAAGGAGTGCTCTGTCCCCCTGCTGATGGAGAAAAAGGTGCTTCAGGGGTTTGTGCAGTGGACAAAGTCCACATTTTCTGTTGTTGCTTGCTTCTTGCCTTTGCAGAGCTGTTAGTATGAACCTCCAAGTCTACAGGCTGCTTTGGCCATAGTCTGGAGTGACACTCAAGCAAAGCAGAGCAAAGCAGCTCTTACTCCACACTGCACCAGGCTGGAGTCTTTAAATGTGGCTTTGTTGTGTGACCAGTAGATGAGGTGCTCTGGATTAGCACAGGCAGTGAAAGCAGCCTGCTGCTATAGTCCTGATGCCTTGGTTTGAGTGCTTTCCTTTGTGCCATGAACGACTAGAGAGGACAGAAGAGTTTCTGTTGGTTCAGAAAGAAATGGGAACTGCAGAACTGGATTGCTGAAAATGATTCTTTTGGTTAGCACTGGATATCTTGGATAGAGCCAATAATTGGGGTGATAGAAAAAAATCATTTATAGCAAGATAAATAATGCTTCAAAAGCCTCTTCAACAAACTGGAGTAATTTTACTCAGCCATTAACTATCAGAGTTGTAGTGCTTGTAACCAATGTGTAGATGAAAGCATCTGTTTTAGTTATACTTCTCTTTTCATGCTATAGAAGAATGCAACTTAGCCAGTCTAGAATAAAAGAAGTAATTCTGGTGTTAATAAAGCCACAAGGATGTGGCTTTATTTTATGATTTGCATGAAATGCTTTGCATACTAATGTAAAAGTAGGAGAAACTCTTGCTCTCTGAAAACATCATTGTCTTGTTTGAATCCATTCTTCAATCAAACACATCAATAAAATACTGCAGTTAGGGGAAAAAAAAAAAGTTTGTGTGATCCTGAGATTATATTAATTTATCAGCCCTGTGCCAGCTGGGCAGCCTTGGCAGGGCAGCAGCCATGCATTTGATGCCATCTGGTTTATGGCTGTGCCTGTCACTGGCTTAGGACTTACCTCTTGCTAACTTGACTCGGCTGTAGCAGTGTAAGAACCATGTTAGTCTGAATTCAAAAATGCTGATGGCAACCTCCAACTCAGTGTTTGGTTCTGAGCTCTGAGTTGAAGAAGCAAGCAGGAAGGCAGCACAGAGGGTGCTAGAGGGTACAAACTGCTCTTTCCCTGTGTAACTCACTGAGTTACAGAGCACTGGGGTGGAGAGGAAAGCAGGAGAGCTGCTGGGGGTGTGGTATCCTCTGGGCTATCAAATGCTGTCCTAAACCACCTCCTTCACTTGAGCTGCACAACCTTCACTGGGAACACTTCACTGATGCATCCGGGAATCAGCTGAGGGAAGATGGTCTGAGGACTCAGGGTGTGCAGTGGGGTTGCTTAACAAAGCCTTAGGTGATAGCTGGCATCTGCCAGCTTAAGTTACATCTGGAAGCAGCAATGAAAGATGGTTCCTAGTATCACTCACTGAAATCAAAGTAGAAGGCTTCTAAGCTGCTGCCTCCCCACCTGGGCAGCAGTAAGCAGCTCAGCAGGGAGCTGCTCTGCTGGCTCAACGGACTTCAAAACCAAGCCACAACAAAAAACATCTACAAAACAAGCTAAAAAATTACTTTTCTGCTTGAAGTTTCTCCAGGTGAGTTAGGCTGATGAAGGTTTTGAGAAATAAACTCCCATTTCTTGCCCCCCTCCCCCAAGTTCCTCCCCAGCTGCATGGCTGCTGTTTCTCAATCAGTTAAACCCATGTCCTTGTGTGACTCCTGTTCAAAGTTCATCTCATTTAGATTTTCCTTGGCAGCTATTTAAGAAGTTCAACTCAGCAATTTGTGAGCCTTGCTCAGCCAAGTAGTACTGTGGTTAAAAAAACCCAAACCAAACCCAAAAAGGAGTTACTTCAGAAGTCAATTAATGGTGGTCTGCCAGAGTGCTCCTCATTCAGCTTTCCTCCAGGCTCACACCTGTCAGCCCTGTGTTTCCCAGGCTGCCCTCAGATGCTGTTACATGGCCAATGATGGATTTGTCCACACCCTTCACTGCACTTTGTGTGGCAGGCACATTCGTGTAGCATTTGAGGATGTAACAATGCCATTTGCATAGAACAGAGGCAGTTCTGGGAGCTGGGCCATTACTATAGTCATTGATAAGAGGCAAATATTTAGGTGAAAATAATCATCCTGAGCAGTGCCTGGTCCTAAGTTAGTCCAAGTGAACTTCAGGGAGGGGAGTGAGTAGTATTTTGTCTGTGTTTGTATTTAACTCCTTAATGCTCTGCAGGGAAAGAAAAGTTTCTACTTTTTACACCACCTACATTCCTTCCATTTCAAAAATCAAGTACTTGGTGGAGAGGGAAAAATTTTTGGTTAGATTTTGTGTGTGTTAGGGTTAGGGTTTTTTTTAATCCAATTTAGAAAGAGTTTCCCCATTTGTCTGTGTTATGCCTTAGAACCCTGGGCCTGCAAGTCCTGCTTTTATCCTCCTAACTGCAACAAGGCAATTTGTGTCTGGTTCCATTTATACAAAGTCAAACCCAAAGTTTTTGATCAAAGGATCAGCACACTTCAATGCAGTGAAACAGGTTCTCTTTTGGAGTGGCCTTAGTGCAGGAGTAAATCCCCTGGGATTGAAGCTAAGCACAGAGTTGATACTTGAGCAGTTTGGCAATCCTTGGTCTTGGCACTGGCACAGGTAAGGACACTGAATCTTGCTGTAGCCTCTGCAGGGGACAGTGCAGAGGGCTGCTGCTCGGGGGCAGGCTGTGATGGGTGCTCTGAGAGCAGATCTGCAGCCCCTGTGTTCCCTGCTGGCCCCTGATCCATTTCAACCACTTGCCTGTGGATGACAGGGAGAATAATCCTCGATTCTTTCCCTGCAGACAGGGCAATGGCTTCAAGTGTTAGCAGGGCTCTAGCCTGAGATGAAGTAATAAAAAGCTCAAGTATGGCTGTATTAATTACACGAGAAGGAATTCCATACCACCAAGTGATCACTTTGGTGTTCTCAAACCAGAACTCAGAACTGATCTACTCTGCCCTACTGAGGTCATCTCTGCAGTGCTGAGTCCAGTTCTGGGCTCCCCAGTTCAATAGAGGCAGGGAACTACTGAAGAGAGTCCAATGGAGGCAACAAAGTTGATGAGGGGCCTGGAGCATCTCTGTGAGGAGCAAAGGCTGAGAGCCCTGGGGCTGAGAGCCTGCAGAAGAGCAGCCCCAGAGGGGATCTGCTCAATACTCAGCAAGTGCTAAAGGCTGGGGGGCAAGAGGATGGGGCTGGGCTCTCTTCAGTGGTGCCCAGTGACAGAACAAGGAGTAACAGGAACAAACTGGAACCCAGGAGGTTCCATCTGAACAGAAGGGAAAACTTCGTTGTGAGGTGCTGGAGCCCAGAGAGGTTGTGGAGTCTCCTTCCCTGGAGAGATTCCAACCCCATCTGGCCACTGTGATCCTGGGCAAGCTCCTCTGGGTGCCCTGCTCTAGCAGAGGGGTTGGACTGGATGATTGCCCTATATCCCAAACACAGCACTGCCCCAGCTGCTACAAATTAACTCTACCCCAGCCTAAACTAGGACCAGAGCAGCTCCCAGCTCCCTTGGGCCTTTCCTGCAGTGCACCAAACAGCAGCCAGAGCCGGTTGTGAGCTCAGTGCTATGAACACCAAAGTGCATTCTCACACAACCAATGCCACAACCAAACCTTCTGGCATCTCACTGCATTCCCCAGACCTTTGCTCCTCTGGCAGTGGCACAGGGCTAGTATTGATCATGGCTAAAGCACAGCATTCTTCACTCAGCTGTTTGCACAGGAAGCAAAATCAGACCCTGTCCACTGGACAGAAATCAGCTGAATGACATCACCCAGGGTTTTGCCCCAGAGTTAATTATTCTGCTAATATGCAGAAGGCAATCATCTGCCAGCTGCCTGAAGGTTTAGTAACTACGGCTAAGACTAGAGGTAGCATTCATGAAAAAAAGAGAACAGGAAAAGGAGCTGTTCAGAAGGGTAATCAAGTAGGGATGGGAGAGAAGAGAAAAAAAAAATCTCTAGAGAAGCAGTACACAGAGCTAAAGATATTAGAGAGGATTTTGCAGTACTGAGCACGAGCTGCTTTCTAACTACAAAACCCTCTCCCAAAATTCACAGGTGTTTTGTGAGGCAAAGACATGAAGAGGAAAAACTAGCACAGATAAAGCAACTGTGGATTAGAAGAGAGAGTTTACAGGGCTCAGAGCTCTCAGGGCTCAGAGTCAGTTCAAAGGGCCATTTCTTCTGCTTGGCTGCTGTTGTGAGTGTCAGTGTCCCTTTGTGTGTCTGGGCCTCCACATCTGTCAGTCCTGTGTCTTTCAGGCAGTGCAGAGGGGGAGAGCCTAGCCTGGGAACATCACTTCATCAAGAAATGACAGGCTGGATTGCATCAGCTGGGAAGAAGAGGAGAAACAACCAGCTCAGGAGCACTCACATGGGCTGGGATCTGGTTTTCTGTGTGTGTGTCTACACAGGAAGGCTTTGCTGCCTGTGAGAGCCAGCAGCATGCTTGGGAGAACTACATTCAGTTTGGGATCTGCCTGCAGGAAATGAGGACCTTGAAAGAGCTTCTCCCTTCTAGCCTGCACTTCCCTCCCCCATTCAAATTCTTTTTCCCAGAGCTAGTCTCCCTGTTAGGTCAGAGAGCACAGCCATGCTGTTTCTTTAAGAAAAGAAGCAAATAAACCCAAATAATCCAGGCAGAAAGACTTCCCTTTAGCCAGCTTACCAAAATCACTGCTGCAAAGGGCCATCAGAAGTTCCACATTGTGGAAAAAGAAGAGTCAGTGACTCCCAGCACTGTGCTGTGGCCCTTTGCTGGGGACTGCTGAATTACCAGAGGAAACAGGGCACGGCCACTTGCTTAAAGAGCTTTATGAGCAGGTACAGACCTGCATTCTTGTTATGCAAATACAACTGAAGGGAAGAAATAAACACAGAGGATCTGTAAAAGTCTCTGAGCAACAAGGGAGCCTGACAGCATGGAGTCCCTTCAGCAACTGCTGAAGCATGTGAGAACTAGAGCAAGAAACACAGCACTTGGCACATCCCAACCCTCCACAACCTTTTCAACCTTTGCAATGTTGGTTCTCTTTAGGGGGCAGACCCTCCTGTATTACTTCTGGCTTACAAAAGACAAGAATAAAGACAAGCATCTACTGAGTATGATAAAAGAAAAATCAAGGAGTGCTGGAAAAGAGCCCTACAGACCGGATGTACATTTTTGAGGCTGCCTGTAGCTGTCCAATACCAAACTCTGTAGGAATGTTTGTTTATAGTAATCAGTTGATAATATGCAAACCTAAACAACCACCACTGCGCAAATGTCTGCAGCTACTAGCTAGAGATCTCTGATATGTTATCTTGTAAAGGCCCAGGTCTGCACTGACTACAGAAAGCAGATAAAGGAGGAGCAGAGATATCCTGACATCAGCCATAAAGAGGGGCCTGCTGACCAAAGGTGGAAAGAAACCCTGTGAGGAAGACTGTGCTGGTGCTCATCTCAGATAACCATTCAAGACCACCGGGGAGGGTTGGAACCAGGACAGACAATGGGACAATAATGAACTCCAAGAAATAACTGTAACAGCCCTACCTCTTATTATGAATATACATGCTCTTGCAACATAAACTGTGGCTTGTGCCAGCACTGGGTGTGCAGGACTGACGGAATGATCCTGCCTGCACCCAGCACTGTAATAAAAAATACCTACTTCATAACTCTGCATGAGTTTTGGGGCTCATTTCACAAGTCAAGTGTGCTGGGAGCTGTGATGACCTCAGACACTGCAGTTCCACAGCCAGGGAACACTCCAGTACTGCCCACAGGGAATTTTATTCCAAGCATGGGGTAGCAGCACAAGTGATTCCACAGAGTAGTGACAAAAGAAAACACCTCACACCACACCTGATGCCTTCATGAGTCTAACACCAGCTGGTAGAGTTCATGGAATCAGTCAGGCTGTTCCCTGTAAATGCCATTTTGCCTGTTTGTTATCAAAAGCTGCTGCTTCCAGTACTGGGCAATCAGGCCTACAGGCAATCCCTGCCTACAGAATGTCTTTCTTGGTGGGAACCCCAACCTGTACTGCACCTACAGAGCAGTCAGGAGTCCCCTCCTTGCAGTGACAAACCCTGCAGCCCAAACCAGCTCCTGTCACTAGGGACATGCTGGCAAGGTCAGTGACTACCACCTGCCCCCAGAGCAGAGCCCTGAGGCTGGTGCTGCTCTTACCTTCCATCAGTGCCAGCTTTTTGAAGTCAGGGCCAGCGGCACTCTGGTTGCTCTGCAGCTTGTACCGGAAGCTGGCGGTGCGGCGGCTCACGGCGCTCTGCGGGAACAGGGCCACTCACTGTGGCCTGTGGGCACTGAAGCAAGACATGTGGTGGGGTCGGGCCCTCTCTGCCTCACTCACCACCAGATGCAGCTGCCCAGCATGTTCCATGTAGATGCTGGCACCCTGGAAGTCAGTGGCAGGTTTGATGCAGACAGTGGTGTGCTGGGCACTGGAGAGGTTAGGCTCCAGAACCACCTGCAGGGCTTGGGTTGGGTACATCCACTCCAGGGAGTCCTTGGTGCAGTGCAGGTGGACCTGCTCCATGGCATGGGAATGGAGCTCCCAGCTCAAACCACTGCCAAGACAAGACCATGGGTCCATCACTCACAGCACCCACACACATGCAGAACACCCCAGTTACCCTCCTGCAGTTGGGTGCCATGGGGAGGGGATGAGGATTGCTCACACCTGCTGCTACACTGCAGTGCGTGGAGAGAAACCTCGGTCCTTTTTGTCTACCTGCAAATCCATGCAGGGAGGTCTGCAGCATCCAGCAAAATGCTGGAGGGAAACCTCTCTGCCAGAGAGCAACAAAACCTTTCTGTGGGACAGGACTTGCCAGGGCTTGGTGGAAAATCCCAGCAGTGGGTAGGGCTGGGGGCTGCTGACCCACAGCAGGAGCTGTGGGTGCTGACTGGCACCTGTGTCACATCTGAAAAGTGGGGTTTAAAAGTCTGAATTTCTACACTTCTAAAGTTCCCAATCAGTTCATCAGCAAAATGTTTCCAATGGCAACAGGTGGTGCCGGCCCTGCTCAAGCTGCCGTGACCGCCTTGCCGTCAGAGAAGGTGCCTCAGATCACGACACTTGGGAAGATCAAATCTGTAATAGCAGAACCATAGAATGGTAAGGTTGGAAGGGAACTCAAAGATCATCCAGTTCCAACCTCCTGCCATAGGCAGGGACACCTCCCACTAGTACAGGTCACTCAAGGCCTCATCCAACCTGGCCTTGAACACCTCTGGGGATGTTGTGAAGCGTAGAATCACCCAATGTGATCTTCAACCATGTTGGGTGATTCTGTGCTCCACCACCTCCCTGGACAACCTGTGCCAGTGCCTCACCACCCTCACTGCAAACAACTTCCTCCTCACATCCAGTTTCAATCTCCCCTCTGACACTTCAAACCCATTGCCCCTTGTCCTGGCATTGCCAGACCTTGTCAATAGTCCCTCCCCAGCCTTCCTATAGCCCCCTTCAGATACTGGAAGGCCACTCCAAGCTCTCCTGGAAGCCTTCTCTTCTCCAGGCTGCAGAGCCCCAACTCTCTCAGCCTGTCCTCAGAGCACAGCTGCTGCAGCCCTCTCAGCATCTTGGTGGCCTCCTCTGCACTGGCTCCAACACTTCCATGTCCTTCCTGAGCTGGGGGCTCCAGAACTGCACCCAGGAGTGCAGCTGGGGTCTGAGGAGAGCAGAGCAAAGGGGCACAATCCCCTCCCTTGCCCTGCTGCCCACACTGCTCTTGCTGCAGCCCAGCACACAGTTGCTGTCTGGGCTGCACTCACACTGCAGCCTCAGATTGAGCTTTTCATCACCTCAGACCCCCAGGTCCTGTTCCTCAGGGCTGCTCTCAGCCATTCCCCACCCAGTTACAAGCCAACAAAGCACCGAGGCAGAGGATGGCATTTGTGGGAAAGCTTTGCTGCCTGCTTTGCTGTCCAACTCAGCGCAGAGAGCCGGGGACGCGGAGCAGCTGCCCTCCGCAGCTCTGAAAGGCTGAGACCCCGAGGAGCCGCAGGCCCCACGGCTTGGTTGCAGGCTGGGGCCGGGGGCTCATTCCTCCCTTACGTGACCCTCCAGCTGCCGAAGTCGGTGGCTCCTGGTCGCTGTCCGGCGCGGGACAGGCGCAGCCGGTGACAGGCCCCGCGGCGCGGCCATGCCGGGCCCGATGCTCCCCTCTACGGGTGCTGCGGCCGCTGCGGGTCGGGCTTTAAGGGCTCCGCCGCCCCTCACCGCCGGACCCCATTAGAACGAGTGCCACGGGGAGAAAACCCTCTTGCAGCGCGCAGGCCCCAACAGCACCACCCCCCA
>VWZE01010410.1:1109034-1132895 GCA_013396675.1 Eubucco bourcierii
CCCCCCCCCCCCCCCCCCCCCCGGCCTCTAAAGCATTTCAAAGTGATTAATAATAGCTTCCTGTTGCAGTTTAGGAACAAACACAGATCATGTCAACATAATCAAACACTGACTGACTGATGGGAACGCAATGGTTTTAGCTCCTGCTCGCAGGCCTACCTGCCGGGGGTCCCTGCACACGACAACCCGAGGGCCGCCGGTAGCATGCCAAAGCCAGGCCAGGCTGCCGCTAATTACAGTCTGTGTGCATTGCCCTTTCCCTCAGCGCGGGGCGCGGGGAGCTGCCCTTCCGCAGGTCTGACAGGCCCTTTGCGGTGCCTGCCGAGCGTAGCCATTCGCGACCGAGCGGGGACAACGGCGCTGCCGGGCGCTACGGCCTGGGCGCTGCTCGCCACTGCCCCCCCGCGGTCAGCGGGACCCTCCGGCCATGCGTTACCTTGCGGTTAGCAGAGTGTTCTCGTATTGCCCGCAGAGGCACCGGGGAAGAGCAGCAGTTTCTGTGCTGGATTTCTGCAGTTAGGGGTCCTTTGTTGCCTTCTTTTGGTGGTGGCAGGATGAAGTCCTCCTCAGTCTGGCCTCTTGAAAAGCCCAAAGTTATCTCAAGCACATTAGGTTGTTTTTGTTTTGCAGTTGGCAACGAGCTGGTTCCAGCTGGCCTTACGGTAAGACCCCCAGGCGTTTGTCACAAGATCCTTACACTATAGACATTATCTTGACCTCCACATTCGCCTTCCTCGTTCCGTGCTTATTCTGGGAGCCACACAAGGTTTGCAGAAAGTAGTCACAGACCCTCCCTTGATCCCCATTACTATCAAAAGACAGAAACAGAACTTCAGTCTCGACTTGCCCTTTGCCAAGGCCCAACCCTTCCTCCCCAGGAAACCTGTGCTGTGACTCCTGACATGTCTAGGCAAAAGCCTGGCTCCAGCTGGTGCTGGACAGAGTTTACTCCAGAAGTTACAGAAACATTTTAAAATGCATCAAAAATTGATCTTGATCACATGAGTGCAGTGATCCTCAAAGCTTTGTGAAACCACTGCCTTACCCCATGAAGGGAAAAGCCTGCTGAGTATCCCTGCTCTGAAGCCCAGGGGCATAGAAAACAGTACAGCAAGGGCCTTTGAAAGGTTTGGTTGTGGTATAACACAGGAGTGAAGAGGCCAGAGCCTGTTCTCTCTTTTGTGCAAATGAGATGGGGGACAGAGGAGAGGACTTGGTGAGGGGACTGACACCATGATAAAGTGGCTTCATAGGATTTTCACTTCCAGATGCCCAAACCAACTGCTGCCATCAGGAGAAAGCACTGAGCCCCTGATCTCTGAACATCCTCCAGCAGCAGTGTTTTTCCCCTTTCTGGGCAGAGCCCCATGTATATTTCACTGATGTGCTCAACGGCATTCCTGCCCCCAGTTTGTATTAACAACCAAATCATCTCCTGCTAAAACTCTTACCCAGAAGTTGCTCTTTACAGATAAGGACTTCATAGGTCTATTTCCTCCGTAGGACTACAGGAAGGTAGTGCATCACAAACTGTTTTAGGATCCAAATCACTCGTTGTTCCTTCTCCTAAAGGTTATCTGGACCTTTTGTCTTGCTATTGAGGCCTGGGGTTTTTTTAACCATGTCAAACACATCTATTCTAAAGCCACACAAACTCACCTTTTCCCCAGGGTTGAGTAGCTGAAGAAGGATGAACCAGAAGTGAGCAAGCAGCTGCTGAGAGATCTTTATATGTTACCAAAAAGCATTGGTTTCACCCCAGAATGGCATTACCATGTTGTCTAGAAGTCTGCTCATGTATCTGAGGGTCTTTGCAGCAGGGATCTCTGCATGGCTGCAGAGCTCATAAACATACAGCTCTTAAGTCTTGTCATACTGCAGTCCTCAGAGCCAGGTAGCTGTCATCATCTGTAAGTTGTTAGCTGAAAACTCAACTTGCTTGGTGAGGAACAGGAAAAACTGAGTTTCAACACTTTAGTTCACACACTTTAATCTACAGACAAATACAGCAGAGGCAGCAGGACAACAAAAAGATGCATTCAGACATTCAGTAAAGGAGTCAGTGCTGTGAAAAATCACTATTTACAAAATTCTGTGAAGAATAAGGAGTAGATGTTTCTCAAAGAGCCTTCTGGGAGCTTCAGTCACAAGAGAGGCCATGATACAACTGACTGCAGACCCAGACTCTCCTTGGTTTCTCCTGTGAGAATGTGAAGTGGCACCACGGAAGCTGATGGAGCTCTGCCACTTCAGTGCAGCTTCTCACAGACAGAACCTGACCCAAATACTCAACACAAATCACTGCCCATGTAGTGATCTGAGCAGAGGTCACAGTTACATGGGGTAAAGACATCATCACCCGCTTCAGGAATATTGGATGAAGCCAGTGAGGGTGCAGACAAAGCAGAGACTGAGATATGTTCCACCACCACAGCTCCTGTGCCCACACACCAAATAAAGAACCCCCTTCCCAGCCTCTGTGACTTGATTTCACAGCAATACCCCCTCACCATCTTGGTTCAGCCTCCTTTGTGCTACAAAACAAAGGAAAAACAACTTGGGATGGGAAAGCCTCACTAGATGCCAAGAAAAAAAATAAATGGACAAGTGTTGACTTCAACCCTTTGTACTGGAGATTCAATATTCTGTTGGTTGAGCATTTCTTTGCAAGTAAGATCTCAAGACACTGCACAGCTGTGAGCAGTCAGCTTTGCTCCAAGTTTCTGTTTCCTGAGAGGTGGGAATGGTGCAGATGGCTTTTGCTGATGTTGGACACTGATACAGACCTCAAAGTGCACCATAAGGGAGCAGCTGCACTGTCAGGAGTACACTGATCCCTCCTTCCTCACTGCTCAGTACTGACCCCCAAAGTGTCACCTTTCTTGGATGTAACCCCCCTAAGATGTTATAAATTCTACTTTTGGATCTGTTTCTTGTATTTTCAGCTCCTTCCCCCCTATTTAGTGGAATTTCAAGATATATATGCACAGACACAGTGGTTACAAATCCCACCACAGTATTCCAAGTTGAAGGAGACTTTGCTACCATGCTGGTATGTTTGTAGTTGCCACTGTTTGAAAGTCACATTGTCACACTATTCTGATCCCTGCTTACTGGATAGAAATAGCTACTGTACATATTGAAGTTACAAGCTACAAAAATAAAAATCCATTCTGTTTAGCTATAAAAACCCTAAAAAGAGAAGACTGTTGGAGGTACTCTAAGATTACAACAGTTGGTAGCAGACAAAATGGCTTTTGAGAGGTGTAAACTTTGAAGGCAGGATGTGATGAACTCGCAGCATTCCCACTTACTCTTAAAATTATTTTTATGCTGGAATCTAGAATCCATTTGCAAATGAAACACCACCAAGGATGGACTACAGACAGCATGAGGGTACAGAGCACAGCCAAGAGGGCAGTGTGAGCAAGGGGCAAACGGTGCTGAATACATTCATACGTTTGAGGAGGTGAGAGCTGGATCCTCAGCTCATCACTAGGTTTAGTCAAGGCGTGTGGCTTTACTCCAGCTACAAGTCTCTCCCTGAGATGCCCCAAACCTGAAGTGGGTGTTCTGCACTCTTAGCAAGATGAAAGCACTTTGATCAAGCTATACTTTCAGACCTGTGGCCTAAAGCAAGCTCAGCAGGCAATGTGCCAAATGGACAAGCGCCTGTTGTCTCATTCCCCTGCTCCAGCAGCAGCTCTCACTTCTCAGAAGCAGTCAGAGCATTTTTAAAGCAGTGTTTCACATTCAGCAGCATCCATCAGGTTCTAGTTTACTCCTAGTATATATCCTAGCTTACTCCCAACCAAAGGGTCAAAATCTTTTTCTTTTCCAACAGGAAGGAAACTGCTTGTAGTCAGCATGAAGTGCAGAACAAATCCAGATCTTCAGTCAGAACACAGCAGAGATTGCCAAGTGCCCTGCTGCTAACCAGAGATTAACTACCTAGGTTACAGTGGTGCTCTACCAACAAGCATCTGCTGCCAAGTAAAGTGTAACTACTAAAAGGTTGCTATCATTTTGCTGTTCCCAGCTGAACCACAGTGCTTTGAGGGCTTTTCAAGCAGTAAGATACAGTAGCATACACTCTAAAAGCTGTGAGCTTCAGTGCAAGGTAATGCAGAACCAGAAGGAACTGGTCCAAGTGAAACCAGAGCCTTTAACTAGCAGTTCTCCCAACCTGTGGAGAAAGAGGAGCTTCCTCCTCAGCAGCAAAGAGCAAAGCCTGTACTTCCAGAGGTCATGGGGGAGACTGGGAACCTTTGGAATCCTCTCTGAGATCCTCCAGGTGTGGTGACTGAAGAGGCTTACTGGGCTAAGAATAAGCTGTGTGAAGCCATTCCAATTTTTGTTTCTGACAAGCTAGCTGGCATGAGGGACAAATGGGACAGGAGAGAAGCTCAGCATCCCCATTTCAGCAGAGCTTTTGCTACTGTCCCAAGTGGCATTTTTACCTGCAAGACAGCCAGCAGAAAATGAGTGGTTAAAGACTGAGGAAGGGAAGTACTTACTGAGTAGTTGTACACACCAGCAAGACAAAATGTCAGGGGGCACACATTCTCAATCTGAATCAGCTGAAGTTGTACAAAAGAAACTTTTCCCTTCCTCCTGCTAGAACCATTGCCTCAACCAGATGATTTTCTCCAGGTGTGCTCCAACACTGTAGCATTTTCTTTTGCAACCAGGAAAAACTCAAGTCTGTTTGCCCAGAGCTTGTAATTAAAGCTTTTAAAGGAAGTGGTGTTTCGAGTTACCTAGTGCCTAAAAAAAAACCCAACAAGACCTGCAAAATAAAACCCTATGAAGGTGCAACATCTAAAGTGACCATCTAAAAAGAGTTTGAAGTGCAGAAGAGATACCATACAGTGTGAACATGAAATGTAGTTCATAACAGCACTGAGAGAAATGTTCCATTTTTAACATAAATGACTGTGAAACAGCAATGTTGCCACTGCAGCAGCAAATGCAAAGATGTTCTTCAGTAGTCACAAGAAATCCAAAGTGCTATTAGAAGTATGCTCTAAATCCTGCCCTAACCTGCTTTAAACACCAGGAGCATCAGACACACTTAAGAAAAGCACATCCTTAAGCGAATGCTGTTTTCAAGATGAAGAAAGCATGTTTGGGTTTCAGATGCCTTTTGAAACCCAGACATGGAGAAAGAAGCAAGATGCAGGTGGCATCTGAAACAGTTTAACCCTGCTGAAGTGGAAACAGAAAGTAAAGCCAAGCCTAAGACAAGTTCTGTGCACCTGAAAATACACAGACACACATCTTCGGAGTGTGAGAGGAGCGGAGAGGTTTGAGCTGACCCACAGAAAGGTTCAGGTTTTGCACTGCATGTCACAGGACTGAGAACCCAAAAGGAAAGCAAGTCCCTGGAATGTGCCCAAACTCAGGCACACTGAAGTGTTTGCAGCAATAAAATTGAACTTCGACTTCACTCTGGTGTGCTCGACACCTTGTTAACCCCGCCCTGCACATTTCACACGAAGGGCTGCTGGGTGAGGACTGCCAGAACCAACAGCTCACGATTTCGCCTGCCCAGCGCCGGCAGCAAGAGGGCAGTGGAGAATGGCTCAGTGCTGGACACCTACCGCGCTGCACAGCGCCCTCCTCTGGCTACGCAATGCACTGCACCACTCCCAGCGCAGCTGTGCCGCTGCTGTATGCATCTGTGACGTCAAAACCCCACGGAACTACTTTACACTCACGACACACGCACGGTATTAGGCAGCTCCAGCTCCAGTACAAATGAGAAATGTCCATTTATGTTTCCATTAGAATCTGCCAGCCCACAAACTCCGGAATTTTAGACTGGATTGAAAACAGTTCAATAAAAGCAGCTCAGAACAGGGTTTAACCCAATTTGCAACAAAGCAGAAAGGAGGACACCCTGGAATCAAAGGCCAGTATGCTGGAAACAGCAAAGCATCCCAGCACACTCCAGTGCTAATGCTGCATGTCTAAAAAGAACTGTCTTCTGTTGTGCATGTGACAGCTACATGTATTTGCAGTAAAAGGATGATGCCATGTCTGATTGGGAGCTGGACACTTTAACCCCACAGAGTATTCTCCATACCATAAACACGACTGTCCCAACAGCCCTCCTCATGCTTGCAACGGCTACATTTGCTACCTGGCATTCAATGCAGTCACTGACAGCCACTTGGTGAAACACAAACTTCTTCCCTTTCATCTGTCCACTATAAACAAGACCATTCCCTAGTGGTTTTCCCAAACAGATGCTCCTTTCACTTCCAGTTCTCCTTCCTTTCCCCCAGAGGAGTGGTGGATTGGCATTTCACAAAGAGGATTGAACACATTTAGGCCTGGCAGTGAGCACAAGGACTCTGCATGCACACAGCTCAACACCACCAGTGCCCACTGGAGCACTGTAGAGAGGAGAAGCCAGCTCAGCCACTGGGAGACTTCCAACTTCTTGCCATCTCTTTTATCCTAGATGCTCAGCAGCTGAAACAGTGAAGTTCTTCCATAATTAAAATGTCTTATGCCATAAACCAATTTAAATAATGATCTGATCAACTGCAGGTAACTCATTAAACTGTTTTATAACTAAATCAAGTAGCCAGTGGTGCCATTTCTCTGCTTTTCATAGCACAGACCCTGCTTCTCCTCTCATTTGCTTGTAAACAGCAGTTACCTAAGAAGAGAACTTCATTATTTTCAGGCTGTTGATAGTAACAAGTTACTTAAATAATTAATAACTTAATTAGTAGGATTCTTGAAGCTAGTACAAATTTACCCTCATAATTAAAAAGTAGAGAATGTATCTGACATATTTGGGGGAGGGGATTTAAACCACTTTCCTTTTACATAGACTTAACTATTAATTTGTTCTCTCTATTTACATACAACAAAATAATTAAGATGAAGTGCATAATGCATATGGAAATTTACAAATGGCTTCTGCTCTACAGCTCATGACACTCATCACATTTTCAGCCAGGTATAAATTCACTGCTCATCAGTAGTATTGAAGATCTAGCACGCAGACTTTCTACAACAAAACCCAGCAAGTTAAAAATGCTGCTCCAAGGAGGATTACAACTGAAGGTTTTAAAAAAATACTGCCTTTGCCATGGGTGCAATAAATTACTTTAAAACATCAAGACTCCATTCACCATCCATGCAAATGCCATTTGCATTGCTGAGAAAAGTTTCATTTTACAAAACCTAGAAACAAGGCTCTGCTCCAGCCTGTGGTATCAATTTCAGTTTGCATAAAACAAGCAGCTGGGGGAGTTCTGACAAAAGCAGCAACGTTCAAAGCTCTGCCTGAAGCTCTCAACTTCTCTTGTGATCTTGGCTTACGCAAGATGCGTTCAGCAGATCACCTTCAGTGATTTAGTTGGACCCGACTGAATTAGGGACAAGTTTGAAGCCTCAACTCACCTGCTGCAGGCTTAAAGTATCTAGGACAGAATAGAAAAAAGGAAGCAGGTTTTTGTTAACTATGAAGGTGTTTTCACCTGAGAAGCTTTGAACCTGAGAAGCTTCAGATATGCCAAACTGACCATTTCTGTGTCCTGCTGTATGGGTTCTTTACTGCCAGTACAGAACAGACCAGAAATCCTTTTCTCACCTGAAATCAAGTTTCAGGTCTATCAAGGTATCTTTGACTCCTAAGAGCCAGCAGAAAACAAATGCTTCCATGCTTTTTTAACAATCAAATTCCACACAGGAAGGCCAGAACTTGCTAACCTCTGCAAACAGCTCTAGACCTCCATACTTAAAACTGAAACAATTATCAGACTGACTTGCTATTGACCATTTCCAGGTAGGTATGAAGCAAGATCTTCAACAAGGCTTGAAGAAACAAACACATCTACCAATGATAATTATGTCTTTAAAGCCCTCCTCTAAACAGCTATACAAAAAGACAGCTTCCTTGTCCAAGTTCTCCTCCAAGAAGCCTTCCCAACAACCACAAAGTTGCATTTACAAAAGCCAGAAGTAGTCTCTCATTGACCTGAAGCAGCATCAGTCACAGGATCATTCAGTGCAAGTCACAAAGTTGTATCTTGGGTCCCCAGGACCTCAGGACTATCTGTCTATGGCTTACAAAGCCTCTGAGAAAGGTCACTGCCTAGCAGAACTTTTCCAGAAACTTTTGGTCCAACTTCCTGGCTGCCTTCCCAAGAGCTCCCAGATCCTCTGCTCTCCCAGCCAAGCCCATTAGATACACACTGCACAAGCTGGTGAGCAGGTAAGGACTTGTCTTGCTCCCAGGAAGAGATGGCAGCCAGGAGCAGGCTTTTGTCAGAAAATCAGCCCACAGCCTACTTGGTCTGGGTTTCTGTTCTGGGAAAGAGGGCAGGTGGAAGCAGCCAAACTCCCAGCAGTTCCCCTTCCCAAGGGTATCAAACTTTGCAAACTTTATGTGCAGAAGATCTGACTGCACAGCAAGGAAAGGCTGCAGCATCTGTGTCTGTCCTGCCATTTGAGTAACTCACTCCCGCAGGCAGACGCTGGGCATCGCCACCGACCTCAACGGCAAACCAGTTGTGGGAGTTCAGCTGCCACAGCTTTCACGCAGGCAACAGCATGGCTTTATCCTCAGCTCCACTTCACTCACAGGCATGAGCCTCACAGCATAAACCTTAAGGTAGATCAGGTGTTCTCTGTGGTTTAATGAGCTGAAGTTCAGCGCTGCATGTTCAGCTCCCCCAGACCTACTCATCTTCATCTGTCTGCTCTCTGGCAGGCTCTGGCTCGGACGTGCTGGAGGCGTCGTCGTCTGTCTGCTCCCCCGAGTGATACAGCATCAGTGCGTGGGTCTTGTGAGTGATGGTGACGGTGCAGGGCCCCTGGGCCCAGGGCTCCCCATCCACCTGCATCGGCATCTTGGAGCTCTTCAGGATCAGCTGCCATTGGACAAAGAGCACAGGGTCAGAGCAGCTCCCAGCGGCGCTGAAGGGAACTTTGTAACCACAAGGTAACTGCTGCTGCACCTTTGCAGCCTGGCTAGGGAGAAACTCAACACACGACTAGTTCACAGAATTCCAGCTTGATGGGGGGTTGGAAGTGACCTCTGGAAATCATCCAGTCCAACCCCCACTCAGCTAGAGCAGGAGCACCCACAGCAACTTGCCCAGGATCACAATGCCCAGCTGGGGTTGGAAGCTCTCTGGAGAAGAAGACTCCACAGCCTCTCTGGGCAGCCTGCTGCAGGGTTCCAGCACCCTCACACCAAACAAGTTTCTTCTTTTGCTCAGATGGAAACTCCTGGGTTCCAGTTTGTTTCCTGCTGCCCCTTGTCATTTTACTGGGCACCACTGAAGAGTCTGGCCTCGTCCTCTTGCTGAGTATTGATCAGATCCCCTCTGGTGCTGCTCTTCTCCAGACTCTCAGCCTCAGGGCTCTCAGCCTTTCCTCCTTAGAGAGCTGCTCCAGGCCCCTCAGCATCTATTGAAGCCTCTGCTGGACTCTCTCCAGTAGTTCCCTGCCTCTCTTCAACTCAGAAGCCCAGAACTGGATGCAGTACTCCAGACGTGGCCTTGCTAGGGCAGAGTATGGGGGGAGGAGAACCTTCCCCTTGTGGTCATGCTCTTCACAGGATCACAGGAGACCACTGGCCCTCTTGGCCACGAGGGCTCACTGCTGGGCACATTGCTGGCTCAAGGTGAAGCTGGTTGCACTCACAGGCCACCAACCACAGCCACAGGGGACTGAGAATTATGACAGGATTACTCTTTACTAACAAAAAGAACATCCAGCTCAGCTGCAAACTGCAGCTCCAGCTCAGACACCTGAGTTTCAGATTCTACAGTGTGAATGGAACCCAAGCTGGGCTGCTAGGCCCCACTCACCCTCACTGTGTGTGCCTGCCCGAGGCGCACAGGATTGGCTAGTTTCACCTGGATCTGGGCACAGTGAAAAGAACCATGAACACCAACAACTTCCAGAAGTCCATCATCGTGTCTGTGAATGAAGAAAGGAGACTTGTTAGTGATGTTCATGAGCTGTAGAATGCCTGCCCAGATGTTCCACAGCCCTTTCATGACTGTTACTACAGAGAAGACAAATGTTACCCCACAAAGCTGTTTAGCTTTCCTTTGTGCTGGACAACAGCCCACACAAGAGCACAAGTGTGGAGCAAGACTTCAGCTGGTACACACCAGCTAGCTCTTGGAAATTGTGGATAGATGACTTCCCAAGGCTCACTGTGCAGAGGTAAGGCTCACAGTGGATTTCTCTTACATAAATCTGTACAATTTTGTCTTTGTGCTCAGTTATTCATCCACAGAAAAAAATCTTTTATTGGCTTAGCCTTTTAGATTTTGGTAAAGGACCTTGGGCAATACTTATCCAGAATCCAGGCTCTCAAGCCTTGTATCAGAGCTGTGAAGTACATTTATGTGGCTCCTGAAGAAGGAAGTTCCTTGAGGGAGTAACTCCTCTGCTCACCTATTCTCCTCTTTAGCATTTCTCCCACTAACTCACTCAGACTTTGCTTTACTTTTACTGTATATTTTAACCTCTATTAAGACAGATCTTTTCCTTTCTCCAACGGACATACCTTCTAGTTTTTGAAGGCTACCTTTATTTTCAACAGCCTCTTCAAAGCTATTGCTTAATCACAACAGACATTCTGAGAAGGTCTTAAAAGAAACTTGCTGTGTAGGATGCATTTAATTGAGTTCTCTTACACAAGGGAAATGAAAACTCCTAGATGGCCTAGGGTCACAAGGAGTCCTCCTGACTTCCAGGCAGGTCAGGCCATCTAAGGGCAGCTTGCTGGAGGGAGCTGCTTACACTACAGGAAATGTTAAAGGGGAATAAAACAGCTGCACTGTGTACCTTGCCAGGGGGTAAGGTTCATCACCCATTCCTTCCCAGAGCCTACAGCCTCCTCCCCAGTAGCCAATATTCAGGACAATGATGCCTTCCAAATTGGGCAGCTCGATTCTCTCACCATCCAACTCTAGCTTTAAAAGACAAACACAAGTTAACTCCTGTGGCTCAAAGCAGTCCTTCCACAGCAGCCAGTTATTCTCCTGATGCAATTAAAAGGTTTTCAGCTGAAGAGAAGCTGGCCCAGCACCAACAGAATGTGTCTGCTTTACATACTTTAAAAAGATGGCTTCAGATTTTACAAGAGAGCCCAAAATATTACAAATTTCTGTCAGCAGAGAAAGCAGTTCTCACTTGTGCAAGTCCCTGGTGCCAAGGCAAAGTTTATCTGAACATCAGCACTTGAACTGAGGCAAGGCCAGAAAAGCCATGTAGAAATGTTCAGTAAGCTCAAGGACTTGAATTCCAAGAAGTAAGCTGCAGATAGCAAAAGGAACATAAAAGATACTCCAAATCCAGAGCCATCCGTACACAAATACCAAGTAGCTGAAAACTGCAAAGCTTTTCCCCATTTCTTTCACAAGTTAGCTTTTCACACTCCATTGGTTGTCCAGAGAATCAGCAAATTAAGAAACTTACCTCAACCTTTTTGTTAAGATCTTTACATTCTTGTACTAGGCAGTCTTTGGTTCCATAAAAAAAATAAACAGCCTGGAAAGAAACACAAACCAACAGAAGAACAGAAAAGCGTTAGAAAAAGACAATACAGGGGAATGAAGCAATGTAAAGCAAAGCAAAGAGCCTTCAGTCGAGTCAGCCAGGAGCAAATGGCACTTTACCAAACACACCTTGTTGATAATTCTGCTGGAAAACAGAGAGGGAGTCTTCTCACGGTGAGCATGAAAGTTTAAAGCCATGAGAGCATCAGGTCCTATAGAAAAGTAGTTGTTCATTGTGAATACCTGCAAGGCAGAACTTCCAGTTAGGGGCTTGTTAAATCTCACTATTGGGATTTGAAAGGCAGTGTCTAATGGGAGGTAGGTAACCAGAGAAGTACAAACACAGAGGTATCCCCCAGAGTCCACATTCATACTTGCAAATCTTACCTTTGGTTTCCTTAAATTGTAGTATCCTTTGTTTGTTACTTGAACCTTCCACCTGAAAAACAACAACCATGACTTAGACTCATGCCAGACTGTTCTCACTCACTTAGGAGTCTCATTTCTACAGTGGGACCAAGTCAAAAGATTCAAATTTAGATAAATTGTGAAAGAATGAAGCTTCCTAGAACAACTGCACAAAGATTAACTTTGGACCTCTGCTGCTTCGCAGCTCTCTGCAGCAGCATTTGTGTTTCCTTCCATCCAGTGCTGAAAACAGCCCTCAGCAGAGCTGCAGCAGCATTTGGTGTGCAGAACTCATCTCTGCCCTGCTCCTCACCTGTCCAGTTTGACTCCATCTGCCTCCATCACGTTTCGCAGGATTTGCTCCACAGGGACTTCTCCAGCATAACCTGCACCCCAGCCCAGGGTATTGGACAGGTCATTGCCTGTTCCCAGAGGTAAAATTGCAACTTGGGGAATAAAAAGTTCTTGCCCCTAGGACACAAAAACAGAGCATCAGCTCCTTCTTCAGCGCTCCGCTTCTCCTCAGGTATCGCTCACCTTCACAGCAGCTGTGCTGAGGGCTGGCAGTGCTAGGACAGCAGACAGCACATTTAAGTACTTGGGGTAGGGATAATGCAAAGGAAATGTTACACCACTGTGAGAAGGGCAAGGGAACACTAACATGGAAACAAGGTGCTGGTGGGACTGAGCAGGGCATGGTGCTTTGGACCTCTCAGTGGAAGCCTGGAAGTGGAAGTTCTCTAAGTGGAAGCCTGGACTTAATCTGATTTCCTTGTGCTGCAGCCACAGTAAGTGACTAACACTACTGCATGTCCCTCTGGGGAGTGACAGCAATGCCAAGAGAGAGGTAATGCAGGAGGCTGTGAAGCACAGCAACTGCCAACATGCTCTGTTACAGACTGCAGCGAGCTTAGGTCCAAAAACCAGAGGGATAAGGTAGTGGAGTACCCAACCAGGCACAAATTCACACACTCAAGAGGACAGCCAGCCTCTAGCTTCAGAGATGCCACATGTCACACACAGACCCAGCTGTCACCAGCTGCAGATGCTAGACCCCTCTGCAGATCACAGAGTGGCAGACATTTGACGTGGCCACCTCAGCAAAGATCTTTGCTCTCTTTCCCACAGAAGCATGAGCAGCTATTGCAGAGGTACCTTGGCCTTTGAAAGTCAGCTCTGAGCAGCACTTGCAGTAAGTGGTTACTATTGTTTCTAGAGGAGTTAGCAGCCAGGTAACCTCTATTTGAGGGTCAAGATCAATGAAGGGAGCAAACAACCTCCTGCTGATAACCAGAAGGTTTGCTGATAGTCCCAGTAGCGTTCATGGAACTCCAGTGGCTCCATTTGACTACTTGGAAACAAAGAACACAGACTTCATCAGCAATGTTGCCTCTGAGGGACAATATAGGAAGTATCCGAGGCCAAGTACCCAAATAATCCTGCTCATTAGCCTTTATGGTTACACTTGATTGCATTTCTACTTTATCAGTATATATAAATTCCCTGCTTGCTGTTCATAGGTGAGGCTGCAGACTGATAAGACTGTTTAGAATATATGATAAGGAGCAAACCACTGAACTCATTCATGCTCTGGCAATATAAGCAGCACAGCCAGCAGAACGATGAGGTTCTTAGAGAAGATTGAGTGTGCTGGGAGACAGAAGCAGGCTGAGCACATTAGCCCCTGTTCACAACAATATAAATCTGCTTAGACAAAGAGGAAAGAATAATGCATAAAATATTCTTGTTTCACTCAAAAGAACAACTGCAAACATCATTTAAAACCTAAAGCTTTCCTGAACTACAGGGACCCAGAGCAAGATGCATTCTCCCCCCACCACAAGCAAGAACTTCTGCAAATACTTCTCTGCAGGCTTACTCAGGAAAATGGAAACAATGAAAGCAGGTAAGAGATTGGGTGCAGAACTTCAGCAGCTCTAAAACTCCTTTCACCCTAAGACATGCAGCCCAGACAGCCAACCAGGTCCTGGGCTGCAGCAAGAGCAGTGTGGGCAGCAGGGGAAGGAAGGGGATTCTGCCCCTTTACTCTGCTCTCCTCAGACCCCACCTGCAGTCCTGTGTGAAGTTCTGGAGCCCCCAGCACAGGAAGGCCATGGAAGTGTTGGAGCCAGTCCAGGGGAGGCCACCAAGATGCTGAGAGGGCTGCAGCAGCTCTGCTATGAGGACAGGCTACAGGAGTTGGGGCTTTACAGCCTGGAGAAGAGAAGGCTTTGAGGGGACCTTATAGTAGCCTTCCAGTATCTGAAGGGGGCTACAGGAAGGCTGGTGAGGGACTACTGACAAGGGCTTGCAATGCTAGGACAAGGGGCAATGGGTTTGAAGTGGTAGAGGGAAGACTGAAACTGGATGTGAGGAGGAAGTTGTTTGCAGTGAGGGTGGTGAGACACTGGCACAGGTTGCCCAGGGAGGTTGTGGCTGCTCCCTCCCTGGAAGTGTTCAAGGCCAGGTTGGAGGAGGCCTTGAGTGACCTGTGCTAGTGGGAGGTGTCCCTGCCTATGGCAGGGGGTTGGAACTGGATGATGCTTAAGGTCCCTTCCAACCTTACCATTCTATGATTCTATGTTTTAATTTAAAGCCCAATACCTTTATCTTCATCTCATCAATTGCATCTAGGACCCAGCCTACTGTGCCATCCCCACCACAGACGAGAACCCTGACAGCGTTGCAGGGCAGCAAGAGACAAAGCTGGAGTGCTTTAGCAGGAGCAGTTTTGCTTAGATCAAAAACCTGGAAGAAAGGAAAAGAAAAAGTTCTTTAAGTTCACAGAATGCAACTCAGGATTTGCCTCACAGATAAACACCTCTGTGAAGTTCACTCTAATGCAAAACAAAGATTCCTAATATTAGCTAATCACAGAATCAAGGAATGGCTTGGGTTGAAGGGACCTTGAAGATCATCTAGTTCCGATACTCCTGCCACGGGCACGAGCACCTCCAACTAGGTCAGGTTGTGCAAGGCCCCATCTGGCCTGATTTTGAACACTTCCATGCTTGGATCCTCCACAGCTTCTCTGGGCAACCTGTTGCAGTGCCTCACCACCCTCAAAGGAAGGATCTCTTTCTAGTACCTCATCTAAATCCAGCTTCTTCCAGCTTCAGGCCATTCCCTCTCCTCCTGCAGCCCTTGTCAAAAGTCTCTCCCCAGCTCCCCTGTAGCTCCCTTCAGGTACTGGAAGGCTGCCCTAAGGTGTCCCTGGACCCTTCTTTTCTCCAGGTTGAACAACCCCTGATCTTTCTGTCTGTTTTCACAGGAGAGGTGTTCCAGCTTCTGATTATCTTCATGGCCTCCTCTGGACCTGCTCTAACAGTTCCATGAGCTCCAGTGCCTCACAAGGAATAAAGAGCATTGATAAATCAAGCTGACAGAGTCCTACAACAGGCATGACAACAAATTCTGTGAAGATGAAAGACTTCAGATCAGTTATTTTTAAATACTTAGCCTACAAAGAGGTTTAATCTTTGTATTTAAACCAAACAGGCAGGGATTTAGGTTATATTCTAAGGCTGGGCTTTGAGCTTCAAAGGAAGAGTCCTAAGGTGCAGCAGGAAATCCAAGGAACAAGTCAGTGCCTGACGTCAGCATCCTGTGCCACCCCAGTGGACTTTAAGGGGGAAACAACAACACAAAGCAGCCACTGATGCCTGCAGGAGTCAGAGAAGGGATCTTGCAGGAAGGCTGCAGAGGCACTTTTCATAAGGGTGTGTAGCAACAGAGCAAGGTTTGAAGCTGAGGGAGAACAGGGTTAGATTTGATCTGAGGAAAATGTTCTTCAGTACAAGGGTGGTGAGGCCCTGGAATAGGCTGCCCAGAGAGGATGTGGTTGCCTCCTCTGGGGGGGTGTTCAAGGCCAGGCTGAATGAGGCCTTGAGCAGCTGAGTGTAGTTGAGAGATGTCCCTGAAGCAGAGCAGAGCAGATGATCTCCGAGGTCCCTTCCAGTCTGAGCCATTCTGTAATTCTATGAATTCATTTCCTTCACTGATCTTCCCCAGGATCTATTGCCACCAAGTAAGCCAAGTGGTGTTTAGTTGAGTTTGAACTTTCATTTTCTGACTGTGGCTTCTCACTGTAAATACCTGAACAGGGTTCAGCAGAATTTTAAATTCTCTTAGCAAAGTTTCCCCCATGTTGTTTCCACTGCGAGTATTGGCCAGGATGATTACAGGCATCCAGTGCTTCCTGCTGTAAGGGACTACCTGCAGAAAGGGAAAAATCAGTCAGTCACACAAACACTGCTCCTCTGAACACCTGCAAAGCTTTGCTCCAAACCCTGTCCCCTCTGAGTGCTGCAGTGTGCAAGTTACCAATTAGTCTGAACCAATTAGTCAAACCAAAAATAAATACTTCTGACACACCAAGGTTGAAGATTTTTGTTCTACAGAGCTTAGAACAACAAACACTACTACTTTACGAACACAGCAGCAGGAAAATCACAACACATTCAGGAGAGAACGGGACAGAAATCTCAGGGTTGTTTTGGAGTAACAAACCCCAAATGCCTGCTCCTGCTCCAGCTAGCACACTAGCAAATACCAAACACCTTCTAAATCGCACTGCAAGTCCTTCAGATACATTGAATCATTTATCTGACAGTTATTAACCTGACAGTGAGCTGAGTTCCAGTTTGATTGTGTGGGGTTTGGGTTTTGATCTGTTCTAAACCCAAGCAGCAGCAGCAGCCAATTACCTTTTCACAACTGCTTCCTTTGTCTTTGCGCAGATGGTTGATTGCAGACAAATAATATGGTGGAATAATTAAATCTCTGAATTCTCCAAACCTGCACTCCTCAGTCTTTAAATGATCCACCATGCACTCATCATGTACAGTGTGCTGACACCACACACACCTGGGGTAAAAACAAACCACAGACCATGAAAAACAACTTTCTCAGACAACAGGCACTTGGATTTGCCTCCTTCATAGCTTTCTGAAAAACACTGATGTTTCCATGCACCACTGTAGGGAACAGTCTACCAGAGACTCATGGAATGGTTTGGGTTGGAAGGGATCTCCAAAGGGCATCCAGTCCAACCCCCCTGCAGTCAGCAGGGACATCCTCCACTAGAGCAGCTTGCTCAGAGCCTTGCCTAGCCTGACCTCGAGTATCTCCAGGGATGGGGCCTCAACCACCTTCCTGGGCAACCTGCTGCAGTGTTTCACTGCCCTCATGGTGCAGAACTTGTTCCTAACAGCCAATCTATATCTGCTGTGCTCTCATTTCAAACCACAGCCTCATGTCCTGTCCCTCCAGGCCTTTGCAAACAGTCCCTCTGCAGCCTTCTTGTAACCCCTTCGGGTACCAGAAGGTTGCTGTTAGCTGTCCCTGGAGCCTTCTGTTCTCCAGGCTGAACAACCTCAGCTCCCTCAGCCTGTGCTCGTACCAGAGGTGCTTCAGCTCTCTGAATTTTGTGGCCCTTCTGTGGGCCCACTCCATCAGGCCCATGTCCTTCCTGTGTTGAGGGCTCCAGAGCTGGATGCAGTACTCCAGGTGAGGTCTTACCAGAGCAGGGGCAGAATCCCCTCTCCGTATCTGGCCACACTGCTTAGGACGCAGCCCAGGCTGCCACTGGCCTTCTGGGCTGCAAGAGCCCAGTGTTGGCTCATGTCCAGCTTCTCATTCACCAGCAGCCCCCAGTCCTTTTCTGCAAGCCTGCTCTCAATCTCATCACCCCCCAGGCTGTGCTGAGATCTACCAGTGCCCTGGCCTAGGTGCAGGACCTTGCACTTTGCCTTACCAAACTAATATTCTAGGTAGATCACAGAGTAAACCATGCACGCCCTGCAGGTTATGCTGGCTACAGAAAATGACACAACTTGGTGATGTGCTTCTAAGCCTAGAAAAGCATTTGAATCCTGCAGGGGAAAAACCCCAAACAAACCTGCTTTAAATTAATTCCATTCCTTTCAACTCCTAAACAGGTGCTACGAGTATCCCTTTGGCTTGTCTGCAATGTTAACAGTGAAAGCCTGTATGAGACACTGAACTCTCAAGCCTTAAAGAGCACAGAGGGAGTAAGACAGTTTCATTTAATAATGCTGATTAATAAATTCCTTAATATTGCCAAGAGCCTGCAAGGCTACACAGCACTGTACAAGGCTGATAGGATTTCATCATGCAAAATTACTCAGCTTTTTGGCCTATTCTAAAAGCTGTCCTGGAAAAGGGACTAGAACAAGAGGAAATACTGCAACATCCACTGCCAGCCTCTGCAGAATGTTAATCCTTGTTTGCTGCATCCAAAGCCTTGGTTTAAGCAGATGTGAAAGCTATTTTTGGAGTCCTTCTGACTAATCCAGCACACAACTATAGTGGCAATGACACTTGCCCTGTAGTGTGACTTCCCTTCCCTCTCTGCTTTCCTTTTCTTTCCCACTTTCCTTCCCTCTCCTCTCTTTTCCCCTTTCCTATCCCTTCTGCTTCTACTTCCTCTTGCTTCCTTAAACCTGCTACAGGACATTTGTTTGTTCTAGTTACACTGAGCAGAGGAAATAGCCTGAAACTGTGCCAGGGGAGGTTTAGCATGGAGATTAGTAACAATTGCTCTGCTGCAAGAGTGGTTAGGGTTTGGAACAGGCTGCCCAGGGAGGTGGTGGACTGCCCATCCCTGGAGTTGTTCAGGAAACCTGTGGACATGGCAGTCTTAGGTTGATAGTTGGACTGATGGTTGGACTGGATGACCTCGGAGGTCTTTTCCAACCTAAACATTCTAGGATGCCTTGACATACTGGTGCCCTGGATTGTGGGCTGTGCCACCCAGATTGCTCAGGCTATCCACTACACAAACCACAAGTGCATTCGAACCTTCTTAAGGTCTAAAGTATAAACTCTCTTGGGCACAGAGAGCCTTTTAAATCTAATTACACAGCATCTAGCACATCATACTGGAGTAATGCAATTAAGAGACGTGGACATGAGATACAATGCCATATCCTTAATCTGACTCAAATTACCCCAAAGCAATTTAATTTCAGGTTCCTTGAAGTTGTTTTTTAACAGTTTCACATCTGACTACTGCGGGATATTCTTTGAGATGCTGTGCCCCCATAACCTTCACAAACCCCATCAGCCACACGGCACCACACTTACACCAAGGGGGGTACCTGTAGTCGCAGAGCTTGGGCTGCGTGCCGCACTGTTGCTTGCAGACCATGCAGCAGCTGCAGAGCGGGACGTTGCCTCGGATCCAGTGGTGCGGCATGGAGCTGTGGGCTCCGGCGCCGCTCCTCATCACGATTTCCTTGCAGAGGAACCTCTGGTCGGCCTTCTTGAGGCAGCCCTCGCTGACTCGCAGCCCGCAGCAGCTGCAGAAGGCGCCCTGCAGGATGTGCTGGGCACAGACGCAGCAGTAGCTGGGCTGCCCGAAGAGGTCCGTGTAGTGCCAGTCGTGTTTGCTCTTGCGAAAGATGTCTCGGATCAGCAGCTGCCGCCGCGACCGCTGGAAGCTGCACCACAAGGTGATGAGCACGGGCAGGAGGACGGAGCACAGCGTCCAGCACACCAAGCTGCAGTCGGCCAGGCCCGAGGAGGCCGCTACGCTCCTGCTCCCCGGCCCTTCCATCCCTCAGCAGCTCGGCCTCGCCGCCCAGCCCCTCGCACCGTTCGAGCAGACAGATGAGCAGGTCCGGGCACGGCTCCCTCGGTCGAGGAGCCGACGCGCAGCTTCACGGAGCATCTTCTAATCCCTTATTAAGGCCCGAGCGCCTCCTGCCCCCCCATATCTGACTCCCGGCCGGGCGCAGGGCGCCAGTGCTGCCCAGGGCCGAGCGCTGCCTGCCCGGGCTTACGGCACGGCCAGGCCGGGCCCTTCTCTCGTCCCACAGCAGGGCTCCGACTCCCGGCTCCGGCTGCCCCGAGCACTCCGCTTCCAGTCAGGCCCCTCCGCAAGGAAGGACGTGCGGGAAGGAACGGGAGCGGGAGCAGCCCCGGCCCCGCACCGCCTCCCTCCCTCCGCCGCTCTGCGCTGGGGGCCTTCGCCGTCCCGTGCCGTGCCGTGCCGTGCCGTGCCGTTCCGTTCCGTCCCGCCCCGCCCGGCGGAGCAGAGGGAGATAGCGGCGGCGGCGCCTCCCCAAGGGGCAGCCGCTGCTCCTGCGCCGGGCCGAGCAGCGGCCGCGGGGATGCGGCGGAAGCGGAAGCGGCGGGGGGCGGTTGCCAGGCGACCGGCGCCGCCCGGAAGCGGCGCGGAGGCTTCGTGCTGCTGTGTCGCGGCTGCGGGCTCAGCGCTGGTGGCTCCCGCGGCAGGCTCGGCCTCGCGTCCGGCGGCGGCAGCGCAGGAGCCCGCTGGGGCGCAGGGCAGCAGGGGCGAGGCGTAGTGGCTGCGTGGGAGAGGCTGCGTGGGAGAGGCTGCGAGGTGCTGCTGGTGGCTGCGGGCTGAGCTCTCGTGTTCGTTCCTGCGTTACCCCTCCCCTGCGGGTTCCCCCCTCTGATTTCGTCCTGCTCTTACGTACTGTGCTGCTTCCCTTGCAGCAGTTCTAAAGCAAATAGTCACTGCCATTAGAGACTACAGGTTTTGGACTTTGGAACCAGTGCCTTGAACAATAAACTCGTACAATACACACAGGATTTCCTGTGTTTGGGGCTGGTGCTGTCTCACAACACCTGCTGTGAAGGGCAGGTGATCCGCAGCGTGACAGCACTCGGGTTTCCAAGGACAGCCCCATGCTGGAGGTCAGGATCCCAGAGGTGCTTTGTCTCCATCACTGCCGGCGCTCAGGCACAGCCCTCACCTGCAGCACCTCTGCCTCAGCCCAGGCTCTGTCACTTCCCAGCTCCTCACCAGCGGAGCAGTAGTGCTTGTCCAGCCTGGCTGGCTAAGGAGATGTCTCACTGGTGCTCACCAAAGTGAAGGACACCGGAGATGTCCATCCGAGGGGCATTTATGGAGCCCCACTCCAACCTGCTCTTCAATTTCCTGATCCTTCCTGCACCTTAAATTTCCTGAGACCCGCAGCCCTCTGCCAGATTTCACTGACGCTGAGCAGACACAGTGGCACGAGCAGAACAAACCCCACTTCTTCAGGAGATAAAAGGGCATGGATGAAGAGACCTGCTTGATGCCAGGCTGGCAAACCCTGGCTGAACTCCTGTGGTACAGCAGGCATGGGGGTGCGCTGCACCTTCCCCTCCGAGGGGAAATGCTCACTACTCACACCCCTCCTCAGAGAGCTCCTGATGAATTCCAGCTCCTCGCTTCATACACAAATTGTGTCAGGGGCACACATTTCATTTCCTGCAAACTGTGATGCTGGTGCTACATGTCCAGCAAGGCACTACTCAGGAGGTGGTCACATTTCTTAGGTCAGAAACTAGCTATGTGCCAAGACATTTGCTAACCTCTGTTCTTACTCCCCACTGTTAAGGGCATTTATAATCCTGTTTTCTACTAACTTGTCCTGAGCAGAGAAGGATTCTGTGAGTTTTCCCTTGCGTGGTTCTGTTAATTTGCTAACAATGTCCCTGTGGTGTTTTCCAGTGATGATAATTTGGCTTGGCTTGAGTTAAACCACATCAACATGGGGTGCTGGGGTGCTGGAGTTATGTTTAGGTTGGATATGAGGAAGAATTTCTTTACTGAAAGAGTAGTCAGGCATTGGATCAGCCTCCCAGGGAGGTGGTGGAGTCACTGACCCTGGAGGTGCCCAAAAAGTGCATAGGCGTGTGGCACTTTGGGACGTGGTCTACAGGAATGCTGGGCAAGAGGTTGGACTTGATTGTCTTAGAGGACCTATTCCTGATTCTGTGATTCCAAGAGATGGTTTTTGAGGAGGGGTCCCTATTGCAGCTGCTTTTGAGATTAACATTCAGTAAGGGTCAACTCAGGTTCACGGAATGGTTTGGGTCAGAAGGGACTTTAATGATCATCCAGCTCCAGCCTCCCTGCCATGGACACCTCCCACTAGCCCAGGGTACTCAAATG
Organism: Eubucco bourcierii; assembly: GCA_013396675.1. Taxonomy (NCBI): domain Eukaryota; kingdom Metazoa; phylum Chordata; class Aves; order Piciformes; family Ramphastidae; genus Eubucco; species Eubucco bourcierii. Next base: position 1,130,920 of record VWZE01010410.1, read on the forward strand.
CTCATCCATCTATCCTAGCCTTGAACATCTCTAGGGAGGGAGCATCCAAGACCTCCCTGGGCAGTCTGTTCCAGTGTCTCCCCACCCTCACTGTAAAGAGCTTCTTCCTAAGCTCCATTCTAGGTCTCCTCTCCTCAAGCTTCATTCCATTCCCTCTTGTCCTAATTGTTTACTCTCAAAACCAATCATTTAACTTAGGTAGCCAAGACCATTCCTTGCTCTGCTAAAGGGAGCTGGTGTGGTTTGTTTTCACAAATTTGAACTACCCAGGATGACTCTGAAGTGGAAAAAAGGTCTAATCTTTTTCCCTCAGGAACAGAGTTATGCTGAGAATGCACAAGCAGACAGTCATAGAATCAGTCAGGGAGGGACCACAAGGACCATCCAGTTCCAACTCCTCTGCCATGGGCAGGGACACCCTACCCTAGATCAGGCTGGCCACAGCCTCATCCAGCCTGGCCTTAAACACCTCCAGGGATGGGGCCTCAACCACCTCCCTGGGCAACCCCTTCCAGGCTCTCACCACTTTCATGGTGCAGAACTTCCTCCTCACATCCAGTCTGAATCTCCCCAACTCCAGCTTTGCTCCATTCCCCCTAGTCCTGTCACTACCTGAGAGCCTAAGAAGTGCCTCCCCAGCTTTTTTTGTAGGCAGTTCAACACTCCAGGCCAGATATCTTCAGAGCCAGAGCTGCCCTATCACTGAAACCAGAAAAGCAAAAACAAACAGTTGTGACTGACGTAGCCACTTCAAATAGGGGAACGCCTCTGCCAGTGCTTCTCATTTTGGAAGAAGCTGGGAGAAAGCAGAACCAAAATGCAGAAGATACTTGTGCTTGTCTCCTTTTTGGTCCTGATGAGCACTTTTACAGGTAGGAGCTTCAGCAAACCTGTCTGTGTGTACAGCTGCACGGCACGTTATAAAGCCTTAGCTCATCAGCCTTGTATTCGACTGTCTTCATAGTTCAGAACTGCTGAGCCGGTTTTATATCGCAAGCTTCCCATGCTTTTTTAACAGTCCTGCTGTTGTGTTTTTGTTATTCTGACTCTCTGCATTGCCACACTGTAGCCATTCATTGTGAACCTACCACAGTTTCATTTTGCTAGCTTGATGTTTTAATATCAGTTTGCTGAGGTCCTTCGAGCTGAATGCTTGATGCAATCTCTCCAACAAAAGCCTGGCTCAGTACTTGGGAAAAGAATCCCAAAAAGCAAAGCACCACAGAAAAGAGCAAAGAGTTGGAAGAGCTGCTAACATATGGAGTTAGACGATGCTTTTATCTTCTCACATTTTAGAGAGGAACAGGCACAGGTAGGGTTTGCTCCATGGTGGTAGAACTACAGAAAGCAGGAGTATAAAAATGGTTTAAAGTTCCTCTCTGCTGGAATGCAATATCCACTGGGAAAGGGCTGTGATGAAAGAACACTTTGTCTGTAGACAAAGCCCAGGTTTGGAGGCAGTTTGCTTTACAACTCACAGCTAAAATACTCACTGATTGAGTATTTTAATACTAATAAATTATTATCGTTATTATAAGTATCATTATTAAAATAATCATTATTATAATAATTATCTCAAAATCACTATTATTATTACTATTATCATTATTATAGACATAGATTTATATATAATGATATTTGGAGGCAGTTTGGTTTATAACTGAAAGATAAAACAATGAGTATTTAAATATTAATAAATTAGTATTGGTATTGTTATCATTAGTAGAATAATATTATTATAATTATTATATAATAACAAATATTAATATGAACATTATTATTACCACAATTACTATTATTATTAGCAACATATTACATGTTGTTAATAATATATATATTGTTATATATATAGTTATATGTTATTATATATTATATATAGAGAGTTATATGTTATTATATATTATTATATACATAGATAATTATGTATGATTATATTTGGAGGCATTTTGTTTACAACTGTCAGATAAAATACTGAT
>VWZE01010410.1:1133143-1149694 GCA_013396675.1 Eubucco bourcierii
TAATAATAATAATAATAATAATAATAATAAACAACACTATATAACAGAAAACATAGAAAACGTAGTAATATGATATACATGATGATGTTATAATAATATAATAATAAAATATAGTATACTCTTAATATTAATGTATTTACTATTTCTGATTGGACTTCTGCTTTTCTATCTCCAGGCACTTCACCAATTTTGCCAGAAAAAGATGCCAAGCAGGTCCTGAGGAGGCGTCGTGAGAGCAGAGCAAGGAAAGCAGGTTTCCCTGATGAGCCAATGAGGGTGATTGATGATGTCTATTTTAAAATTAAATTATCTAATTAAAAAAAAAGAATTAAAAAATCATAACAGCAAGCCCCGCCCCCCCTCAACAACAAATATTAGTGCTTAGTATTAATTGTCTGTAGGTTTAATCCCAAGCAGCCCATTATGAGTATCACCCTTTCAGGCAGCCGAGTTCTTCCAGGAATCATTCACCTCTCCCTCAGTCACTGTTAGTTATCATTCTGTAAGTGCTGGGCATGGCTCAGGCAATGTGTGCTTGCAGAATGTGGAAATTCTTTATCAGGGTTCAGAAATGCCAGTGAGATGATTGAGAAGAAGGTGGCTTTTCATTTCTAGAAGGGTGGGTTTCATCAGGCTGTCCCTGGAAAAGGACATAACAGGAAACGTCTTCTGCTCGCAGCACATGCTGCACTCAAGGCAGAAAGGAGATGTAGGTGTCAGCGGTCAGTGGGGAGATTGAGGTAGTTCTGAACTAGCTTTTAAAAATCACTTCCTTTCATTCCCTTAGTTATGAATGCCACAGGATGGGTTGTCCTGGCACGGCAGAAGTTTGGAGTTGCTAGCTCAGTGCCACAGCATCGCTTTTGCATGCCACAGTTGTTTCTAATCTGACAAAAGACAAAAGAAAAGAATTAAAGAGCCTTCTGTTCCCCCTGCTTTGGCAACATCTAACACATAACTCTGCCTTCTCAAGAGGTACTTAAGGTATTTTAAAAGGACTGCTTGTTTCTTTCCAAAGTAAATAAACTGCTGAAGCAACACCCTTCTGAAGAGGCAACCCCCTCAGAAGCTGGAGAGCACACCACAGGCTGCCCACAAACTGGGGCTCAGTCTGGGAAGGTGCTGGACACTTCTGAACCCTGCAAGACTCAGGGTGCTGAGTACCTGGCAGGACTGAGCTCTGTGGAGTCCTAGTGGAGAGCAAGTTGTCTGCGGGCCAGTGATGTGCCCTTGTGCCAATGGTATCCTGGCATCCTACATGAAGAAAAGGCTGTCAAGCAGCTCTGGGGAGGTTCCTCTCTGCCTCTGCCCTGCTGAGACCACACCTGGAATACTGTGTCCAGTTTGGGGTTCCCCAATTCAAGAGAGATAGGAGCTTGGTATGGATTCTTTGTGGCAGAATGAAAGGAGTGCTGGGATGTGGCCACCTCTGCTCAGCTATTTTTAGCAAAAGCTGTTTGTGCTAGGCCAGATCTTGCTGAGTGGGGAATTTAATTTGCAATTCTTTGTGACATTATTTGACTTTGACAGAGCTGCTTCAGTCAGAGAGCCTGCTCAGCTGCAGGCAGCACCACCTGCATCTTTGATGGCTTTAAAAGCCACAGAATTAACCAGGTTGGAAAAGACCTTTTGGATCCTCAAGTCCAACCCCATTTATATAATCAGCATGTTTCAGTCTTACTGTGACCAAGACCCTGCTCTTCTTCTTCTGCCATCTTCTCAGCCGTACAGACCCATTCTCTCCCAGCTCATGATGCAGAGGGCTTTGAGCCAAGTCTCCCCATGCTTCAAGGACAGAAAGCACAGCAGAAGGCAGGGTACTGAGGCCTCCTGCTGGCACCCAGCGTGCCCACCCTCTGGTCAGCACAAAGAACAGAGCTGGATGACAGCAGGAGGACTTGGCCAGCACAAAGGGTTTACACTGCAGCTTCCACTCCTACAAAGCTCCTCTGCAAAGCCCTGAGGGTGCCCTTTGAACATTCACAGTTCCCAAAGCTCATGAGCCCTCTTGTTCTGGGGACTGTGACTTTTTCAAGCTAAATTTTGGTACTGATAGAAGCAAAGTTTTGGTTCACAGCCCACTTCAGCTTGGTAACTTGCTGCCGACCCCCTTACACATCAGAACAGGTAATCCCCACTATTTTATCTGTCACAGAAGTCAGATGCATGCTACTTAGCAGAGCCTTTCAGACTACTGCCGCATGATCCTGCAAGGGGTTAATGTGTTTTAATCAGCAGGACTCCATCTTCAAAAGAGGCTGTGGCAGACCTATCTGTGAGAATCCTGCTGTCCCCTCAGGACAAACAGAGGTTTCTGTGTGCCTATGCAAATACAAATGGAGTATGCAGAACTCCTCTTTTCCTACTCATAATTCCTATGAATATTGTAAACTCCTTGCTCAGCACCTTTGCTGGTCTGGATGTTGATATCTTGCATTGAATGCAGCTGGGTTTGGGCAAGCTGACTGCCAACACCATTTGATCGTTTTGAGGGATAAGTGAATTTGGTTTATATAAACAGCAACATTCTCGTGGTCACTGCCCTGGCAGCAGGCTTGGCTGATCCCATGGTGCAATCACTTTCCCTTGCCTTTCACAGGAGTATATGCTGCACCTCCAGCGCCTGGAGCAGAGATCAGAAGAACAATTCCTTGAGCACTGGCTGAACCCACATTGTCTCCCACACTGCAACAGGGATTTAGTGCATCCAGTCTAAAGGCTTTGCCTGCCCCACACTCAGCAGGTATAGTTCTTGTACAGTGAGCATTTCTCTTTTCCTAATAAAAGGCAGAGACACAACAGGAAGGGGAGAGAATAACCAAAGGATGGAGGAAAATGCCTTGAGCTGAAAAGTGTCTGGCCACAGAGCAGTGCCAGGGAACATCAGCCAGGCTGGACAAGGCCTTGAGTGACCTGTACTAGTGGGAGGTGTCCCTGCCTATGGCAGGGGGTTGGACCTAGATGATCTTTGAGGTCACTTCCAACTCTACCATTCTATGATCAATGTCCTAGGCATGAACTGTGGCACAAAACATTTGATGAAACACTGCTCTGTGGACAGATGTTGGTGACTGAAGAACATTCTTATTAATGGTGCTCCTGTTTCTCCCCTGTCTGTTTGTGCTCCTTTTCTAGCTCATCTCTTGAAGTCTCATAGTTGTTTTCTTAGCTCTCAGTGGGACTGTGGCATGATTAAACTTGGCTGTCATCCCTGAGCTACAGCAGATGCAGTCTGTCCTGCCAGCAGCTGAGCCTGTTTTGCACTACCTCTTAGAATTTGCTGGTGAACATCAACACAGAACATTTTCATTTGGCTTATCAGTTCTGTTTGTGATTTTCAACACCAGTGTGAGAGCATCGTTGGCTTTATGGCTTCTGTTTATCTCATGCACCACAGAGCTCAATGGGCAAACACACTCCAAAGCAGAGCTCAGAAGCCAGCACCACTCACAAGCCACTCTCTGACATCATGACACATCCCAGCAGTGCTCCCTGCACCTTAGCTTTGTGATGTGGTCAGTCTCTTTTTTTGCTTTGTGTGGGCATTATGTATTAACATCCAACTCTGTGATGTGTGGAGGTAAGGGATGCACAGGACTGTGAAATGTGGCAATCGTCAGCTCTGCCAATTACCCAGCAGGCTTTTTTGAGGCCAAAACCCGAGTAGCTATACCTCTGTCTGTGACTCTTTAGAACAGGATAAGCCTTCTTGTTTATAGCCTTTAAACAGAGATGAAATTTGTCAGCTGGGATAAATTTAAATCATCACCATAGTACTGATGCTGGATCACTCACAGTTAACTTTCAACACGAAATGTGAAGCTTTAGCTCCCTCCTTTAAGCAGTAGAGCACAGAGATGGTTGCTGTCAGGGCTGATCTCCTTTAAGAGACAGTAAGTTTGGCTGCCTAAAATTCTTCTGTTTGTACCTGTACCAGCCTAAATGCCCCTGAAAACCTGCCTGTTGTGCTAGGCTTCAATGGACTTATGTTAATCCAAAGGTCTCAAACTCATTTGAAAACAAACCCATCCAATTCCCAAGCCTCAGCCCTAGGAGGCAGATTGGCATTTTTCAAAGCATCTTCCAGCTGAGGCACAGCTGAATCTGGCTCTCTTAGCTCTTGGAACCCTTCACAGCAGCTGCTCCCAGGCTGTTGTGAAGAAGTCATCTTAGAAAAGTGCTCAAATGATGTGAAGCCATTTCTGTGCTGTTAGTATGGGCACTGCCAGCATGGAGTTTAATTGTAGTTTCTCTTTGTTTTTCCTGCAGGTCTCTTCATGAGCGCTGAGGAGGATCTGCACTGTGAGTGTGTTAAGCAGGACAAGATTCTTCCTGCTCATTGTAGAGCTGAACCTCTTTGCAGTACAGTGCAATCCCAGCGGAGCAGCAAAACTTCCAGCTATGAAGAGCTAGATAAGTGATAGACCAAGCATCTCTTTGCTACCAGTAATGATCGCAGGCAGGGATGAAGAGCTCAAGAGTTTCCCCCCGTTTCTGAGGTGTGGGTAAGAATATATCACTGAGTAGCCCAGAGTGAGCGTTGTAAATGTGCAGCTTTAGACTGTCTGGAGCCAAAGGAACTTGGAGGGACAGGCCCACAGCAAACTGGAGGGCATAAAGCTGCAGAGCAGAGCAGCTTGCTGGATGTTGGTGAAATGCTGAGTTAGAGGTTTCAGGCTGAAATACTGATATTGTATGAAGATGTAGCATAACATTTCTGCAGCACTACTCTCTGATTAATTGCCTGGTGAGTATTTCCTGTATTGTTTCATAATAAAAGCGTGGTTCAGATCCAGTTTCAGATGGTTTTGTTACCTTAGTCTGCCACAGTATGTGCTGACACAAATCACTGGAGTGAGGTTCAGAGTTGTGCAGTACTAAGGAGCTGGCAGAGGACTTTCTAGGTCCAGCAGCTGGAAAGCACCATGGAGCAGTCTCTTAGTTTTGTAGTTCCTCTGCACAACTGTTCCCTTTCCTTTGCAATTCTGCCAGGGCAGGCACTGGTATCCAACCATCGTTTTTCTACCTGTGTGCCTTGATAAAGACTACCCTGCACATATAATACCTGCAAAACCACATCAGGAGTGTCCTGATGGCTCTTATGGTTTGTAATGGCAACAGAATTACTTATAAATGGATCAAAGTAACTTCCAGGGCTCCTCACTGCACTCACACTAAGGGTCTGAGGACTTGCAGCAAAATAAAACATATTTTTTGATGAGACATAAGGTAATTGCTGCTGCAACAGAGCAGCTGATAGGCTGAAGCAGATCAGAGTCCTTCTAGTGCACCTCCCTTCCAGTAAGTGACCTCTCCTAGATGATTCCAAGGAAACCATTTAAATCTCAAAGCATCAAAGGCTTGTTTTCCCCTACTGTCAGGATGAAATCAGAGATTAAATCTGGGAGTGTAAAAAAGTATCATCAGGCTGCTATTGTGTGCCTCATTTGTAATACCCTCAATACACAGACCTCAACTTGCATATCTCAATTGAAGTTGAAGTCATTAGGTGAAATCCTGGCTCTGTTTTCTCTTGTGCAGTGAAAAAACTTCATGCTGGGCCCAATTATGTCAACTTTCATCTGTCCAAAGTGGACTGAAGTACTTCTCTAAACCAAAAGAACTCATTCAGCTATATTCAGGCAGAAGTTAAGTAATTGGAAGGTTAAAAAGCAGCTTCCAGTTCAGTAACACTGAGTGAATCCTGAAGCAAACGTGTGGAACAGAGATTGTTTATTGGCTTGAGGTTTGCTTTTCCACATTAGGGCTGCAGGATCTCATCTAGGACATCTCCAAAGAAAAGTTCTGCATTATTAAGCCTGACACAACTTGAACATAACACTTAGGTGTAGCTACAGAAATGATGTAATTAAGCCTTCATTGGAGTCTTTCAGTGTGGCAGCTCTCCTGTGGCTTTATTCTCGTCCTTACCCAGAGCTTTCCCTCCAAACCATGCTGTGCTTGACATCCCCTGCAGCTCAGCTAGGTCAAATGTGTTCAAGGACTAATTTCCATATGTTCATAGCATGGGTTGGATTGGAAGATGGCTTAAAGATCATCCATTTCTGACCCCCTGCCATGGGCAGGGACACCTCCCACCAGCCCAGGTTGCTCAGAGTCTCATCCAACCTGACCTTGAACACCTCCAGGGAGAGTGCATCCACAGCCTCCCTGGGCAACCTGTGCCAGTGTCTCACCACCCTCACTGCAAAGAGTTTTGTCCTTATCTCCAGTCTAAATTTCACCTCCTCAAGCTTTAGTCCATTCCTTTTCATCCTATCACTGTAAGCCCTTTTAAAAAGTCCCTTTCCAGCTCTCCTGTAGCCTCCTTCAGGTACTGGAAGGCTGTTCCAAGGTGGAGCCTTCTCTTCTCCAGGTTGAACAGCCCCAACTCTCCCAGCCTGCCCCATAGTGAGGTTCCCCAGTCCTCCAATTATCTTCATGGCTCTTGTCTGGACCTGCTTCAGCAGTTCCAGGTCCTTCTTAGGCTGGTGGCACCAGCACTGGGGGCAGTGCTGCATGTGAGGTCTGAGCAGAGCAGAACAGAGGGGCAGAATCCCCTCCCTGTACTGCTGCTCTCCCTGCTTTGGGTGCAGCCAACACACAGCTGGCTCTGGGCTGCCAGTGACCAGTGCTGGCTCCTGGGCAGTTTGTCACCAACTGACACCTCTAAGTCCTTTGGTTAGATGTTTGGTTTTGTCCATGTCTAAAATCTGGGGGAGGTAGTGCTAGACTTTTACATGCAGGCCACCACCTTTCCTACTGAGAGAAGATTTCTGATGACCTTTAATGATCTGAGGTAAATCAGAATTCACAGCTGCAGTCCAGGATGGGGCTTAGCAGGGCAACCCCAGGGAGAACAAGCGCTCAGAAGGTCACCCACTGAAGATGGCAAAGCTGGCAGAACGGCTGACTTCCAACTGCTTCCACAAGCAAGGACCACAACTGGGAAAGCCAGAAACTCCCCATGAGCTTTAACTGCTGCCTCACTTTGTTTGCAGCGTCTAGCTGAGCCTTTTCTCACCTGAAGACCTGCCCACTAGATGCCACTGTTTCTGCATACAACCAGCACCACAGCCCTCAGGACTCCCAAGTTCTGCACCCTTCCTTCTAACCCCTGGAGTTTTTACTCCTCCGCTTAAAATGTTTCTGGGGAAAAAAAAAAACAAAACAAAAAAAGAAAAAGAAAAAAAAAGAAGAAGAAAGAGGCTGAACCATAAAAATAACCTGAAAACCACCCCAACCTTTAGCAGTTGGCTGCTTGTTTTCCCCTGGGGGTCCCAGATTGCTCAGAAGGTGATGCTGGAGTGGTGTCTGCACCCAGGAATGCTAGGGGAAGAAAGAGTTGAAAGCTTCTACCTTGTAGTATTTGTGGCTTTTAGTGTTAGCCTCAGAATGGGTTTTGTGTCTTTGCAGCAGCTCTTTGCTCTTGCAGCAGATCCCATTTGATCTGTCTTCAGCAATTCCAACACAGAACCACAGAGTTGTTTGGGTTGGAAAAGAACTCTAAGAGAATCCAGTCCAGCCAGCAACCCAGCACCACCATGGCCACTAAACCCTGTCCCCAGGTGCCATGGCCACAACTTTCTTGAACCCCTCCAGGCATGGGCACTCCTCCACTTCCCTGGGCAGCCTGTGCCAATCCCTGACCACTCCTGCAGCAAAGAAATTGTTCCTTGTGTCCAACCTAAGCCTCCCCTGGCACAATGTCAGGCCACTTCCTCTCTTTCTATCACCTGATGCTAAGAAGAGCCCAACCCCACCTCACTGCTACCTCCTTTCAGGGAGCTGTAGAGAGCACTGAGGTCTCACCTCCCATGTTCATGATAACTGACTCAAAGAAAAGTTCCAGAGCAGATCCTGCCTGTGTCTGCAGGGAGGAGCAGTTCCAAGACTGGTGCTGTTCAGCTCAGCCCTTTATTGCCAGTTCCAAGGAGCATCAGGTTAAAGTCTGAGGGCAAGAGACAGTGTGGGGCACCAGGGCAGCCACAGATTGCTTTCATGCCAGGCTTGGACATTTATTCCATTTACAGCTGTGAAAAGCACAATTTTAGACTCAGAGGCAGCACATTTCAGTTCAAAGCAAAAACAAAAGCAAAGCAAATGAATGCAGCAGATCTGTGCCTGTGTTTGGTTTTATATATGTTTGTATTTACAGATATCTTAATGTGCTCTAAATGATAGAAATTAAGCTTCTGTTTCCTGGCTCTGAGCTGCACTGCAGCATTTTGGCCTTCCAGCTGCAGGAATTAAGGCTCTCAAGAACATCTTCTGCCCAGAGCAATTTATTTTAAACTCTTCAATATCTGAGGGCATTTCAGTGAGGCACAAAGTTTTGCTAACTGCAGATCTGCAGCACAGGAGGAGGTGTGCGTGGGGTGGGGTGTTAATATTTTGTATTTTATATAAGAGCCATAGCAGAAATAGAATTTTATTTTTTTCCCCTCCCTTCTTCTCTGTTTGCCATTTGATGCTTTTTAGAGCTGCTCAGGGAAGGAAAGAAAAGTGTCTTCTATTTCACACTGCACAGCTGCTGCACTGCTCGAGAAAAACATTTTAAAAATTAATGTGGCTTTGGGGCTGAAAACATTTCTTAAGAGGCACTTCAGTGCAATGAGCTTCAGTGAAGGGAACAATCACAGGAAGAGCTGAAGACCAAACCCCCTCCAGCTGCTGAGGAGCCAATTTATTTGCTTTTTGGTGCCTTTGCTCCAAGACTCCTCATGTGTGATTGTATCAGTTACAGCATTCCCAGTCCAACCTCAGCAAGGAGTTGCTCCTAGGTGTGATGGATCATGGATCATGCTCCTAGGTGTGATGGATCATGGGCACTGGAGTCCAGTCCATGGTCTGGAGACCAGTGCCAAGTGACTCCCTCAGGGGTCAGTGCTGGCACCAGTGCTGTTTAACATCTTTGTCAGTGATATAGACAGAGGAATCAGTGCACCCTCAGCAAGTTTGCAGATGGCATCCTGGCCTGGTTCAGGAGCAGTGTGGGCAGCAGGAGCAGGGAGGTTCTTCTGCCCCTGTGCTCAGCACTGCTCAGGCCACACCTTGAGTGCTGTGTCCAGTTCTGGGCCCCTCCATTCAAGAGAGATGTTGAGGTGCTGGAAGGTGCCCAGAGAAGGGCAGCAAGGCTGGGGAGGGGCCTGGAGCACAGCCCTGTGAGGAGAGGCTGAGGGAGCTGGGGGTGTGCAGCCTGCAGAAGAGGAGGCTCAGGGCAGAGCTCATTGCTCTCTGCAGCTCCCTGAAGGGAGGTTGGAGCCAGCTGGGGTTGGGCTCTGCTGCCAGGCACCCAGGGACAGAACAAGAGGACACAGCCTCAAGNTGGGGCACTTAGTGCCATGGTCTGGTTGATTGGCTGGGGCTGGGTGCTAGGTTGGGCTGAGTGAGCCTGGAGCTCTCTTCCAACCTGGCTGATTCTATGATTCTGTGATTCTATGATTCTATGACTGTGGTGGTTACTGAAAAGCAGGGAGATCAGGGGGGTTGGGCTGGGTGATCTTTCAAGGTCCTTTCCAGCCCCTGCCATTGATTCTGTGGTTCTGTGATCAGCATTCACCACACCAGCAGCACTCAGGCACTACTCACTTGGTTTTACTGCCTGCAAACCTCCTGATCTTTGCTGCCTCACAAACAGTGCATGCCCCTGCTCAGGCTGGCTGTCAGTAGGCTGGGGTGCTCAGCAACTCTAAGTACATCACCCCAACTGCCCTGGAACTTGCAGGGTGGGATAATGAGCTGCATGCTCCGAGCAAAGCACGAGAGGAAATCTCTCAGTTCTGCTGAAGCTTCCAGACTTTGCATAGAACTAAAAAGTTTGACAGTTGTACATTATTATTTATCAAGAGCCAGACTTGCACTGGAGCCCTCAGCTAAAACTGAAGGTGCAATGCTTCCAAAAATGCAAACTCACATCAAGAAAGAGTTACTGGAGCTGCAGGCTCCCCAAAGCCAGGCACAAGGCAGTCTGCATGTATGTGGGCATGGAAAATTTCTTGGCCAAGGTTTATAGAAGGAAAATAGAATCCACTATTCTTAAAGGGGTGTCATAAAGTTTGATGTGCCTATTTCAAAAGCATTTGGAACAGATACTAACCCCTCCCACCTCACTCCTGACCAGACAGAAGTGGCTTTGCTTGCAGCTTCAGTGCCAGCTCCAGGAAGAAAATAAAAAGGAATTACACTCTCTAGCATTTTGGAGGACATGGGGCAAAGCTGGAAGCAGCCCATGTGGGAAAAAAGCTGAGGGAGATGTGATGGTAGGGAGCCAGGGTTGGAAAGAGCAGAGCTGTGGCTGAATCAGGGGAGGGCAGCAGGGACATCACCAGGCTGGTGTGGAGAGCAGAGGGTCCCTGCCTACGCCGTGTGGAAGGAGTGCCCCAGCTCTGCTCTTTGATCCAGCTTTGCTCTTTGATCCTGCAGTTTAATTCAGTCCAGGGCCAATGCAGAGTGCAGTGGGTGTGTGGAGGTGCAGGTGTGCACCTTTGGGGGGATGGAGGAGGGATGGAGACAAGAGCAAACGGTGCTGCCCCTCTGCCCAGCAGGCTTCAGCCCTGCACTGCCTGAGCCAGCTCCCGTGGCTGTCCCACCTTCCTGGGCCCAGCTCTGACACACACAGAGGGAATTTTTTCCCAACCCAAGTGCTTGTAGAAGCAGAGATTTCAACCACAGGAACTGAGCTTTGGGGTGCCTGATTCCCTCAGGATGCCACAGTTTTCACAAGGTGGTTGCAGTGCCCAGGGGCTGCAGGCTGCAGTCAGAATATATGGAAGCTAAGTGACTTTGTGTTGGAAAACATGGAAGCAAAGTGTCTTTGTCTGTGTTTTGATTAAAACCATGAAGATAATTCCCTGCAGGAGCCTCCAGTTTGCATGACAACCTCCTCTGTTAAATCATCTGTACCTCAGAGCAGAGTTATGGTGAAGCTGCCTTGCTGTCACCTAAAGTTTGATCCTAATTCTGCACCTGCTTCCCATTGGAGTAGATTGTGGGGAGCGAGAGCATTCCTCATGGTGTGTCCTGGCAAGCTGATTTTAGAGGTTCCATCTGAAAATAAAACCTCACTTCAGGTTAATCTTTTCCTCCAACAGGGAGTTTACCAGACCCTCATTTGCCACAAACCTGGCCAGGTCACTGCCTCCATGGCTATTGATGTGTGTGAGTCTCCACTGTGCCAGGCATAAAACCAGAAGAAATCTAAGAGTTTACACTCAAATTCTGCTACCCTTACTGAAAGGGTGGCCCAGGCATGTGTGCTGGTTTGAGGCTAACTAGAATATTTTAATTTAAAAAATCGGATTATAGGCTATGAAAAGAAAAACAGTGGTGGTGTCTGCTGCACTCCTTCGCTCACAGGCTTGCCGAGACGTATACAACCAAGGACACAAACATAGATAAGACAGAGAGTGTCTCTGGGAGTGCTGTGTCTGCTGCCTTCTGCTGGGTAACCAAACTCAGCACTCTGCTTCTAGCCCCCCTTGCCCAGCCTCCAACCTCACCTTGCACATAAGGCAGGCCCCGGGGTAAGGCAGAGGAGTGGGAAGAAGGTGGAAGGGTGGTTGGGAGCCCCTCCTGGGGACTCTGATTTCTGGGAGGGGAATTGCGTTTCTGTAGTGCCTTTAACTCATCTATGTCTGTAACTATTCCTGTCTGTTGTGTGTATCTCTGCTTGTGCATTGTGCTGAGCTGTAAACAGAGCTTCAGGCCTTAACTTCCAGCTGGCTGAGTCTAGTCTGGGGGATTTTCATAGCCTGGGGGGGTCGGGTAACTCCCAAACCATCACACCATGCTAACTGCTACTGAGTGGCACAGGCTCTCACCCACTGCAATCAGAATGATGGCAGAGGAAGAACTCTGGGGGAGGGTTAAGCTCTTTTGCAGCATACAACTGGATTCAGAAGGTGCTCAAGGTGCTGGGAACTTGAGCACCCTGGGCTAGTGGGAGGGGTCCCTGCCCATGGTGGAGGGGTTGGAACTGGATGGGCTTTAAGGTCCCTTCCAACCCAAACCATGCTATGAATCTATGAATCTAAGCAGCAATAATTCTCATCAGCTCTGTGATAAAACTAAAAAGGAGGCTGGGGAGAGAACTTCTGGCTCTCTACAACTCCCTGAAAGGAGCCAGGAGGGGGTCAGTCTCTTGTCCCAAGGAACAAGTCATAGGACAGGAACAATTTGCCTCAAGCTGCACTAGGGGAGGTTTGGGTTGGCTAATAGAAGAAAGTTCTTCCCTGAGAGGGTTCTCAAAGACTGGAACAGGCTGCTCAGGGAGGTGGCTGAATCCCCATCCCAGGAGATGTTTCAAAGAGGCAGAGACGTGATGCTGAGGGCCATGGTTTAGCCCCAGACTTGCTAGAGTTGGACTTGTTGATCTTAGGAGTCTTTTCCAACCAAAAGGATCCTGTGATTCTATGAATTCTTCTCTTGTGGTAGAGCTCTGGAGTGGGAGTTTTCCCTTTCTTCTCTTACCTTGGCTGCTGGTGCAGCAGGTCCCAGCAGTGGCCCTTCCCATTCCCACACAGACGGGTGGGGAAGGGGTGGGCTGGGAAGGGGAGCTGAGGAATTCTGGTTTGGCATCCCTCACAGCGAGGCAGCCAGGCAGCAAGGAGGGGAAGGCAGCCAGAGCCAAGCACAATGCTAGCAGGGATTGCTGCTTTTGGAAAGGAGGAGACCCAGGAGCCACAACTGAAGCCTTCCTCTGCTGTTGGGATAACTCAAGTGTTCTGCCTGCTGCCCCCAAGCCCAACAGCGCTAGGACAATGTTCCCCTGATCTTTGGGCTGTGTCTCAGAACTGAACTCTTCCTTGTTTAGATGATTTGGAAAAAACCCTTGTTTTCCTTTGCTTGGCTGCTCTCTGGGAAAGTTTAGGATGGCAGGCACATTGTGGGAAGAAAGAGGAAACAGAAATGAGAACAAACAAGAAATGGGAATTAATTTGAGATGCTGGGAATAGGTCTGCTGGGGAACTGAGGAAATTACAGACTGCAGAAGGAGGTGACACAGAGAGCTGCTTACTGCTGGAGAGATGGGAAGAGGATTCCTGGGACAAAGAGTGCCTGAAAACCCCAAGAGTTCATTGGCTACTGAGAAGTGGGAAGGTGATTCTGAGAAAGGATCACAGAATCACAGCATCATTTGTGTTGGAAGGAACCATTAACACTCATCTAGTCCAACCCCCTGCAACCAGCAGGGATATCTTCAACTAGCTCAGGTTGCTCAGGAATATTTGCTCACTCACAGCCACTGTTTAACAGCTCAGTCTCCAGGAGTAAGTCTTGATACCAGGTCACTTGAAGACTGGAAAGGTCTGAAACATGAAACTGTTGAGATTGGAAGAGAACCTCGAGATGCAAGGAGTTACCAAGGAACGTGAGACATTCACAGCCTAACCTAGATCACCTCATTGGTGTTGGATGGTCTAACCAGGCTATCTATCACTCAATGGGCCTTTGGGTTGCTACTGAAGAAGTCATTTTTCCAATCCCTCTTCACCCAGATCCCCATCTCTGCCTCTTACAGCAGCAGGAGCATTCATGTGGCTGTACCACCCTAAGAGAGTCACCAGAAGAAAAGCACAGACCCAATGGAGCTGACACTCAGCTGGACATCTTCTGTGGTCCAACTCTGCACAGCCACAGAAACACTGGTGCCAGGCATAAGTGGGTGAAAAAAGTGCCTGGGTGCAGGGGAAGAGGGGGGAGAGGAGTGGAAGAGCCCCTTTCAGCAGCAGCCAGATCCCAGTGAGCATGGAGCCGCAGCCACTTTGAGGAGCTCCTGAACGTCACTTTGGGCGCATGAAGAACCAGCTTGGCCTGCCCTGGGGCTGGGAGCAGCACAAACAGGCCTCTATCATCTGCTGAGCTTGTGATGTGCTCCGAGCTCTGCTAGGACTTCTGGGAGGATCTGTGGCAGTTATAAGGAAAGCCAGCTGGGGCCAATGGCATTGCAGTGTGAGGAGGCTGTGTGTGTGCAGCCGCTGTGGCAGCTCCCTCTGCCATGAAAGCAAAGGGGCTCAAGAGCAGGCAAGAGCTGATGTGTGGAGGCAGAGTATGAACCTGACTGCATACATTAAAAGGAGGGGAGTGCAATGGATTTTGAATAGCTTCTTTCACATGACAGTGTTCTCCTGGAATCAGAAGGCAGACACTGCAGCAGAAAAGCTTTCCAGTGTTCTGAAATAAATGTTGGCATTTTCCTTAGCACAGAGGAGTTAAATGAAGTGGCAAATCCAAACACTTATGTGTGTGCACATACATTAGCTAGGGACAGGCAGTGTGGGCTGCACTGGAAAGGTCTTGATGTGGAATATGGATTGATACAGGCCATGGATAAGTACATTGCAAGCTTTCTGCACTATAGAATCACAGGACCATGGGTTTCATCCAGCCATCCAGTCCAACCATCGATCCAATGCCACCATGGCCACTAAACCATGACCCCAGGTGCCATGGCCACACATTTCTTGAATGCCTCCAGGGTTGAGGACTCCCTGGGCAGCCTGTTCCAGTCCCTGACCACTCTTGCAGCAAAGAAAGTTTTCCTCATCTCCAACCTAAGCCTCCTCTGGCACAATTTCAGGCCATTTCCTCTCCTATCACCTGATACCAGGGAGCAGAGCCCAACCCCCACCTGGCTCAAACCTCCTTTCAGGGAGCTGCAGAGCACACTGAGATCTGCCCTCAGCCTCCTCTTCTCCAGACTGAGCAGCCCCAGGTCCCTCAGCTGCTTCTCCTAACACCTGTCCTCTAGGCCCTTCACCAGCTTAGCTGCCCCAAGACATCTTCTTTCTGGACTAGGACTACAGTTGCAGGAAAGATTGAGCTTCCAGTTTGTCATTTCAGCTTCCCTCAGCAGCTCCCTGCACATCACTTTTCATTGAAGGAGAGAGGAAATGCTGAGCCAGCAGTTCCCTGAGCCAGCTGAGAGCCTGTCGAGCAAGGGCAGAGGGCACAGCTGGGCTCTGAGGCCACTCCACCACAATGCAGGCAAGATCTCTGCAGCAATCCCCGAAGCAGAACAAGTGAGGATGTGCTGAGATCCAAGAACTCCTGCAGGGTGCCCAGGAAGCAGCTCGGTGTTATTTTAGGTCACTACAACAATGACACCAGGACCAGTAGCAGTAGCAGGACCTTTCTATCACCTGATACTAAGGAGAAGAGCCCAACCCCACCTCACTGCTACCTCCTTTCAGGGGGCTGTAGAGAGCACTGAGGTCTCTCCTCCCATGTTCATGATAACTCATTTTAGGTCACTGCAACAACGACACCAGGACCAGCAGTGGTAGCAGGACCTGGCTGCCTGCTCCACAAGTGCCTTAGGACTCCTTAGCAAACTGCCACCCCTGTGCCACTGTGAGCACAGCCACGGCCCAGCCTGTTTATGGGCTGTGTGATATTTTTTTTTCCCATTTTATTAAACTTTTCCCCCATTTTCTTCAATTTTTGGCCATCTTCTTCCATTTCTTCAGCTCTGCTGTGAGAACAGGCTGAGAAAGTTGGGGTTTTTCAGCCTGGAGAGGAGAAGGTTTCCAGGAGACCTTAGAGTAGCCTTCCAGGATCTGAAGGGGCCTACAGGAAGGCTGGGGAGGGACTATTGACAAGGGTTTGGAATGCCAGGACAAGGGGCAATGGGTTTGAAGTGGCAGAGGGGAGATTGAAACTGGATGTGAGGAGGAAGTTGTTTGCAGTGAAGGTGGTGAGACACTGGCACAGGTTGCCCAGGGAGATTGTGGAGCACAGAAGCACCCAATGTGATCTTTGATCTTTGATCACATTGGGTGCTTCTGTGCTCTACAACCTCCCTGGAGGTCTTCTGTACTCCACAACCTCCCTGGAAGTGTTCAAGGCCAGGATGGGTGAGGCCTGGAGTGACCTGTACTAGTGGGAGGTGTCTCTGCCTATGGCAGGGGGCTGGAACTGGATGAGCTTTGAGGTCCCTTCCAACCTTACCATGGTATGATTCTATAATTCTTTGCCATTTTCTTCACTTTCTGATCAGGCTTTGTGTAGTTTATCTGCAATTTAGATGCAATTATTCAGCTTTTCTGCTCCCCTGTCAGGGTTCCTGCTTTGCATTTTGCAGGGGTCGATTTGCTGTTGAGCCACTGACATTTCAAGCTTCAGTTGTCCACCAATTGTGTACTGCCAGTGACAGCTCCTCTCAGGTTTGTGCTTTCACACTGATTGATTTCAATAGATCTCTGAAAGAGTTCTGACCTGGGCTTCTGTCACAAGCAGCACAGACAACCTGGCAGCAGTTTGCTTTCCTTGTCAAAACTGATTTAAGGTAGCAGTTTTCACTGGTACCTCTAATGCCCTGTGAGCTCCCTGTTTGTCATGGCATTGGGCAGAGGATATTCTGCTGCTGCTAAGATTTGATTGCAGCTTTTTTCCCCCATGCTCTAACACTTCTCCCCTGGGAAGCTCTCTCAGCTGGCCAGCTCTCCTCTTGCTTGCCTGCTCCAGAGCCTGCTGAGGTTGATTCCCAGTTCTTTGACTCAGCTCCACTATCCATGTCATAGAATCATAGAATCAGCCAGGTTGGAAGAG
>VWZE01010412.1:15988-27541 GCA_013396675.1 Eubucco bourcierii
CTCCAACACTTCCATGTCCTTCTGTGCTGAGGGCTCCAGAACTGCACACAGTACTCCAGGTGGGGTCTGACAAGAGCAGGGTCTTGAATATCAGAGAGAATATCTTGCAACACTTGAAGAGCATCTGACTAGAATACCTACTGAATTGTGTCTGGCACAGTGTTGCATTTTAGTATTTTACAGTCAGGTATCTCACACAGAAACAGTGGAAGAAATACAAGCACAGGATCACAGAAACATTCAGGTTGGAAAAGACCCTTCAGGATCACCAAGTCCAACCCAGGTCCCTCCTCTATAAAGTTCACCTTTAAACCATATCCTCAAGCACCACATCCAAACAATCCTTAAACACATCCAGGGTTGGTTGCTCCACCACCTCCCTGGGCAGCTTGTTCCAATATCTGACCACTCTTGCTGGGAAAAAAAAGT
This sequence comes from Eubucco bourcierii, assembly GCA_013396675.1. Classification (NCBI taxonomy): domain Eukaryota; kingdom Metazoa; phylum Chordata; class Aves; order Piciformes; family Ramphastidae; genus Eubucco; species Eubucco bourcierii. The sequence goes on from VWZE01010412.1 coordinate 16,418, forward strand.
TTCCTAATGTCCAGTCTAAACCTACCCAATGGCAGTTTGAGGCCATTCCCTCTTGTTCTGTCACTATTTACCTGTGAGAAGAGACCAGCACTAACCTCTCCACAACCTCTTTCCAGGTAGTTGTAGACAGTAATGAGGTCTCCCCTCAGCCTCCTTTTCTTCAAACCAACCATCCCCAGCTCCTTCAGTCGCTCTTCAGTAGATTTGTTCTCTAAAAAATATGTCACCCACTCCTTTGCTCAGAGTAATATATGCCTGATCTTGAGGCCATCACTGATACAGATTTGAACACCTGCCCAATGCAGCTCCATCCAAACAGTGAATGCTCTTTAATGTAGCCAGTAATCGCCAGCAAGGCTCCTGTCTCAACCTGCAGCTCATCCCCACACGGCAGCTCAGTGTGAGGGCTGCTGCTAATACTTACATCAGTCTTCAGTGATGCTCAGCACAGACAATAACAGGTGCTGTGCCTAAAGGTGGGACACTCTCCTTCTTGTCTGGCTTCTGGTGCATTGCCTTAGAATCATAGAATCATAGAAACACAGAGTCATAGAATCATAGAATTAGACAGGGTTGGAAGGGACCATAAGGAGTAGTCAGTTCCAAGCCCCCTGCAGTGCCCATGGACAACTCACACTACATCAGGCTGGCCACAGCCACATCCAGTCTGGCCTTAAACACCTCCAGGGATGAGGCTTCCACCACCTCCCTGGGCAACCCCTGCCAGGCTCTCACCACCTTCATGCTGAACAACTTCTTCCTAACATCCAGTCTCAATCTCCTCATTTCTAGTTTGGTTCCATTCCCCTCAGTCCTATCACTACCTGACAACCTAAGTCCCTCCCCAGCTTTCTTGTGCCCTTCAGATACTGAAAGGCCACAATAAGGTCACCTAGGAGCCTTCTCCTCTCCAGACTGAACAGCCCCAACTGCCAGCAGCTCCAGCCCCCTGAGCATCCTCATGGCTCTCCTCTAGACACCTCCCAGCACTTCCACATCCCTCTTGTAATAGGAGCTCCAGAACTGGATGCAGTAGTCCAGGTGGGGTCTCACCAGCACGGAACAGAGCAGGAGAATCACCTCCCTCACACTGCTGCCCACACTTCACAGTATCACACAGTATCACAGTATCACCAGGGTTGGAAGAGACCTCAAAGCTCATCAAGTCCAACCCAATACCACAGCCCTCAAGACCAGACCATGGCACCAAGTGCCACGTCCAAACCTGCCTTGAACACCTCCAGGGATGCTGACTCCACCACCTCCCTGGGCAGCCCATTCCAGCAGTCAATGACTCTCTCAGGCAAGAACTTTCTCCTCACCTCCAGCCTAAACTTCCCCTGGCACAGCTTGAGACTTCTCTTGCTGCAGCCCAGGATCTGGTTGGTTTTCAGGGCTGCAAGGTCAGCACAGGTCAAGACATTAGCCACCAGCACAAAGCTCCCTGCTGGTGTGGGCAATGAGGTCAGGTCCAGCAGTCACCATCAGACCCCATTGCTTAGTATAGCTTCATCTGAGCTGAAGCCTTCAGTGACCTGTACTAGTGGGAGGTGTCCCTGCCTATGGCAGGGGGTTGGAACTAGATGATCTTTGAGGTCCCTTCCAACCTTACCATTCTATGATTCTATGCTCTGGGCCTCACCTTTATCTGGAGGAAAGCTGCAATTTGCCTAAATCCTCCACCTGAGAATTTCCACAGAGCAGGCATCGCTAACAGCTGTGGGTAAAGACACAGATATATTTTTCTGGTGTGAAGATTATTATGCAGGCTGTGAGAGGTGAATGCTGTGTGGTGTTAGATGGAGATTGCCTCCTCCATGAAAGAGCAAGGGACTGTGTGGTGTTAGATGGAGATTGCCTCCTCCATGAAAGAGCAAGGGACTGTGGCTGCGCAGAGCTCAAATTACTTGTGGCAATTTCTTATCCAAATTGAGATTTTTTTATTTTTTATTTCTCTCCAGACTTCATGACCCAGCTGCTGGCTTATTCCATCCCTGCTGAAGATGTTAACTGCAGAGCATAACAGCCTGCCTTATAGAATTGCTGCTCATTTCCCCAATGCTGGGCACACAATGAACAATGTACAAGGGCCGGGAGGTAAACTTCACTTGTCGCAGGAAATTTGCTGAATCGATTTCTGCTGAGGCGAGATTTATGCATGTGGCTGCTACAGGCATTTACTTTGGATCCTTTCTGGATTCACAGAGCAATAATAAGAGATGCAGAGAGAGAGAATCCAGGTTATCTCCACGGTCAGGAAGAATAGTGCTGGGTGTAATACCGCAGCTAAATGTTACCGTAGCAGCTGCTGCTTTTTAATCAACTGCCCCCAAGGCTTTGCATGTAAGGAGAAAGTGAGTTTGGACAAAGAAAGAATATATGCAACCCCTTTGCATGTTTACTGAGCACCTTTAGATCAGTAGTAGCAGATCAGCTCCCATCCCATTTGGTTAGGAAGCATGGGGAAATGGATGGAATTTTAAATTCCTTAGACACTTGAGCAGGGGGTTGGAACTAGGTGATCGCTGAGGTCCCTTCCAACCTAAACCATTCTATGAATCAGTGGTTCTGCACCATGAGAGTGGTGAGAGCCTAGAATGGGTTGCCCAGGGAGGTGGTTGAGGACCCATCCCAGGAGGCCAGCCTGGATGAGGCTCTGGCCAGCCTGATCTAGGGTAGGGTGTCCCTGCCCATGGCAGGGGGGTTGGAACTGGCTGATCCTTGTGGTCACTTCCAACCCTGATTGATTCTATGATTCTGTGATTCTATGACTTTATGACTCTATGCTTCCATAATTCTATGGTTCCATGATACTATGATTCCATGACTCTATGGCTCTATGAGTCTATGACTATGATTCTAAGACTCTATGATTCTATGACTCTATGATTCTATGGCTCTCTGACTCTATGACTCTATGATTCTATACTTCTCTGACTCTATGACTCTATGATTCTGTGATTCTATGATTCTTTGATTCTATGGCTCTGTGACTCCATGGCTCTATGATTCTATGACTCTATGACTCTATGATTCTATGACTCTATGGCTCTATGACTCTATGACTCTATGGCTCTATGATTCTGTGATTCTATGACTCTATGACTCTATGGCTCTATGACTCTATGGCTCTGTGACTCTATGACTCTATGGCTCTGTGACTCTATGGCTCTGTGGCTCTATGGCTCTATGACTCTATGACTATGATTCTGTGATTCTATGACTCTGATTCGAGGTGAGGAGAAAGTTCTTGACTGAGAGAGTCATTCACTGCTGGAATGGGCTACCCAGGGAGGTGGTGGACTCAGCATCCCTGGAGGTGTTCAAGGTGGGTTTGGACGTGGCACTTGGTGCCATGGTCTAGTCTTGAGGTCTGTGGTATTGGGTTGGACTTGATGATCTTTGAGGTCTCTTCCAACCTTGGTGGTACTGTGATACTGTGATACTGCGATACGCTGTCACTGGAGGCAGGAAGTAAAACATCCCCTCTAAAAAGTCTCCTACTTTTTCAATAGGAAAATTTTCTGCCTTTTACTTGTAATTGAGTTGTTCCATCGCCAGATCCAAAGCACTTTTTTTCTTTGCCCAGAGCTTTGACCCTTCTGTGCCCTTGTTTTGATACTCGAGGAACATACCAGGAGAGCACAATGAGAGCTGCCTGCCTAGGACTCGCTTGCACTTGGATCCTTGTGTTCTTGTTGCTCTTGGGATGTAGCTGTGGTGAGTTGTCCTGAAGTAAGCTTGACAAGCCTGTGCTGCCTGTAGCTGCATTTTCAAAATGCAAGGGGCTGCTGTTTTTCAAGAGCTCCTGGCAGCTTAGAGGAGCAGCAAAGCCTGGTCAAGTGAAAGTAAAACAAAACCCTCCTGTTTGCTCACAACAAATACAGCAGAGCGAAATGTTTCTCTACCACATGACTTGGAGCAATCTCATAATAAACCTGGTGGAAGACGTTAATATTGCAGGAATTTAATTTTGTTTATCTGGAGCAGAATATGCACTAATTGCCTACTTAATCATGTTTATAATTAGCAATGATTCAGGCATCAGCATCTCTAATTACAGAGGCAGGACAGTATTGTTTCCTCCTTACAGCTCTCTCATTGAGGCTGGAGGTGCTCCTTGTCACCTGCAGGCTTGTACTGGGGGTGTAATGGTGAACATGGTCAGTGTGAAAGTTGATCTCCTAGGAGAAAGGCTCTGCTGTGATCATAGAATCATAGAATGGTGAGGTTGGAAGGGACCTCAAGGATCATCTAGTTCCAACCCCCTGCAATAGGCAGGGACACCTCCCACTAGCACAGGTCACTCAAGGCCTCCTCCCATTCCTTTCTTTAAGTGACTTCTGCTTATTTAATTGGCTTGGGATAGTGTGGCTGGAGAGCTGCCTGGCAGATAGGGATCTGGGGGTTGTAATAGATAGCAGCTGAATGTAAGCCTGAAGTCTGCCCAGGCAGCTGAGTGTGAGCCAGCAGTGTGCCCAGGCAGCTGAATGTGAGCCTGCAGTGTGCCCAGGCAGCTGAATGGGAGGCAGCAGTGTGCCCAGGTGCCCAAGAAGGCCAATGGTATCCTGGCTTGGATTAAAAATTCTGTGGCCAGCAGGAGCAGGGAGGTGATTGTCCCCTTGGACTCTGCTCTGGTGAGGTCACACTTTGAGTCTTGTGTTCAGTTTTGGGCACTGCAAGACAAGAGAGATATGGAGGTGCTGGAGAGGGTCCAGAGGAGGGCAAGGAAGCTGGGGAAGGGTCTAGAGAGTAAATCTGATGAGGAGAGACTGAGGGAGCTGGGGATGGTTAGTGTGAGGAAGAGGAAGCTGAGGGCAGAGCTCATTGCTGTCTGCAGCTACCTGAAGGGACATTGTGGAGAGGCTGCTGCTGGGCTCTGCTCACAGGGAATTGGAGACAGAAGAAGGGGGAATGGCCTCAAGCTGAGGCTGGGGAGGTTTAGATTGGACATTAGGAAGATGTTTTTCCTGGAGAGAGTGGTCAGGGACTGGAATGAGCTGCCCAGGGATGTGGTGGAGTCACCCAGCCTGGGTGTGTTTAAGGGTGGTTTGGATGTGGTGCTTGGGGCTGTGGTTTAAGGTGAATCTTGTAGAGTAGGGTTCTAGATTGGACTTGGTGATCCTGAAGGGCTTTGCCAACCTGCATGTGTCTGTGATTCTGTGATTTATTATAAATCAAGCATAACTGCTGTATTTACTCTCCTTTTGCTTTTAAAGACTTCAGCCTACTGTGAAATACTTGCAGAGCAGGGCTGCATTTGCCCATCAAGCCCCATGGTCACCAGTGTAACTCCAGTCAGCTGTAACTGCTTTGACACAGCTCCTGGCCTTCAACCTTTGGCAAAGAGGTACAGGACCAAACTGAATCACCCCTACTCTGAGTACAGAATCACAGCACCACAGACTGTCAGGGGCTAGAAGTGGCCTCCAAAGCTCAGCCAGTCCAACCCCCCTGCCAGAGCAGCATCACCCAGAGCAGATCACACAAGTACACATCCAGGCAGGTTCCAAATCTCTCCAGAGGGGGAGACTCCACAACCCCCCTGGGCAGCCTGTTCCACTGTTCTGGTACCCTCACAGGGGAAAAATTCCTCCTCATGTAAAAATGAAACTTCCTATGCCTCAACTTCCAGCCAGTGCCCCTTGTGCTGTCCCTGGGCATCACCCAGTAGAGCCTGGCTCCAGCCTCCTGGCACTCAGTCTTTACATGTCTATAAACACTGATGAGGTCAATGGAATGGTTGATTTGGAATTCAAACTATGATAAAAACCAGGGGGTGAGGAAAGAGGATGTCTGAGCATTATTGCTGACCTCTGTGGGGACCAAGGTGAGCTTCTGGCGGGGGATATCAGAACATTGCCATGTTGGGGGTGACAGGCACTCCTTGGCAAAGTGGCTGCAGAGTACCACAGTATCACCAAGGTTGGAAGAGACCTCAAAGCTCATCAGGTCCAACCCAATACCACAGCCCTCCAGACCAGACCATGGCACCAAGTGCCACGCCCAAACCCGCCTTGAACACCTCCAGGGACGGTGACTCCACCACCTCCCTGGGCAGCCCATTCCAGCAGTCAATGACTCTCTCAGGCAAGAACTTTCTCCTCACCTCCAGCCTAAACTTCCCCTGGTGCAGCTTGAGACTGTGTGAGTACCTGAGGTCCAACACAGCCTTTTTTTCCCCCTTTGTTAGATAGGATTACATGATTCATATCAAATAAGAACATTTGGTCTGGTTCTGGCACCACTTGCAAGCATTTTGCAAATCAATTCAGCATCATTATCCCCAATTTGCAAGCCAGGAGAGCAAGGCTGAGACAGGAAAAATACCCAATTCAAAATCAACATAGGGAAGTAATTCTATGAGACCCACCAGCTCCATTCTTCACTTGAAATAAGGATATCTTCTTTTTCCCCCCCCTATCCTCTTTTTCTTTTCTAATTTGCAAACAAATAAAATGATAATGAGGCAGGCAGTGCAATGCAGCTCATCCTTCCATTGAGCACAAGAGATTTGCTTCAGTTGTTGCAAGAGACAAGATAAGATTTCTGTGTCTGTGTGTGTGTGCATATAGAGCTACAGCTACATAATTAGTCCTGCAGTATTACTTGCATGTCATAGTTAAAATTCTGCAAGATAAACCAGGGAAACTTATTTTCAGCAGTCCTACAGCACTGTCATGAAAATTCACAGCAGGCTGAATATATCTCAGCCCAGGAGCTAATTACTCTCAAACTTTTTTCTTTTTTCTTTTTTCTTTTCTCTTTTCTCTTTTTTCCTTTTTCTGTTCTCTTTTTTCCTTTTTTCTCTTTTTCATTTTCTCTTTCTTTTTTCTTTTGACTTCTTTCCCTTTTTTTGTTCTTTGTTCTTTTTTCTTTTTCTTGTCTTTTTCCTATTTTCCTGGTTTTCTTTTAATTTTTTCTCTCTTTTCTTTTTCTTTTTTTTTTCTTTTTTCTTTTTTCTTTTTTCTTTTTTCTTTTTTCTTTTTTCTTTTTTCTTTTTTCTTTTTATTTTATATTTTTTCCTTTTTCCTTTATATTTTTTCTTTCCCCCCCCTTTTTTTCCCTTTGCTTTTCTTTTCCTTCTTTCTTTTTTCTTTTTTCTTTTCTTTTTTTCCCCTGTTTTTCTTTTAATTTCCTTTTTTCCTCTTTTATATTTTCCCTTTTCTTTTCTATTTTTCCTTTTTCCTTTATCTTTTCTCCTTTTTTTCTCTTTTTCCTTTTTCCTTTTCTCTTTACTTTTCTTTTCCTCCTTTCTTTTTCTTTTTTTCTTCTATTTTTTCTTTTTCCTGATTTTTTAAAATTTTTTTTCTTTTTCCCTCCTTTATATTTTCCCTTTTCTTTTATATTTTTCCTTTTTCCTTTATCTTTTCTCTTTTTTTTTTCTTTTTCCTTTTTTGTTTTTCTCTTTGCTTTTATTTTCCTTTTCTTTTTTCTTTTTTCTTTTTTTTTCCTTTTCCTGTTTTTCTTTTATTTTTTTCTTCTCTCTTATATTTTCCCTTTTCTTTTATATTTTTCCTTTTTCCTTTATTGTTTCTCTTTTTTCTTTTTTTTTCTTTTTCCTTTTCCCTTTTTTCTTTTCTCTTTGCTTTTCTTTTCCTTCTTTCTTTTTTCTTTTTCTCTTTTCTGTTTTTTTCTTTTTCCTGGTTTTCTTTTAATTTTTTTCTTTTCTCCTCTTTTATATTTTCCTTTTTCTTTTATATTTTTCCATTTTCCTTAACCTTTTCTCCTTTTTCTTTTTTCTTTTCTCTTTGCTCTTTTCTTTTCCTTCTTTATTTTTCCTTTTTTCTTTTCTCTTTTCTTCCTTATTTTCTTTTTCCCCTTCTTTCCCCCCCCCCCTTTTTTTTTTCTCTCTTATTTTTTCTTTTTTCTCTCTTGTTTTTTCCTTTTTCTTTTTCCTTACTTTCCTTTTCCATTACTTCTCCTGGTACAGTTCAGATGATATGCTCTGGAAATCTAAATTAGCCTTTCAAGACTAGGATCATTGTCTAATTAAACAACACTGTAATCCTGAAGTATCAAGTAAAGGATTTTTACTGACAATTTGTGATTAACCAATATGATGCTCAGATGATTTTTCATATAGAAGCTGCCTGTGGCAGGATCCTGAGCTGTAAGATGCACAGAATCAGAATCAGAAAATGTCAGGGGTTGGAAGGGACCTCCAAAACTTGTCCAGTCCCACCCCCCTGCCGGAGCAGGATCACTCAGAGTAGATCACACAGGAACACATCCAGGTGGGTTTTGAATATCTCCAGAGAGGGAGACTCCACAACTACCCTGTGCCTGTGCCAGGGTTCTGGCACCCTCACAGGGAAAAAATTCCTCCTCATGTTTGAACGAAACTTCCTGTGCCTCAGCTTGCAGCCAGTGCCCCTTGTGCTGTCCCTGGGCATCACCCAGCAGAGCCTGGCTCCAGCCTCCTGGCACAGAGAAGGAGTGCTTGGAGAGTACCTTTCTGGGGCAGTGATAAAGGACCCACAAGAGGTTTGATTGTGGAAAAAGAGTCACCTAAAAGCTCTTGTGACAAATAGTGGCTTGCTTGGGTATCACTAGAACCCAGTCCAGCAGCAGAGGTTTGCTTGGTGCAGTATTTGGGTCAGCACTGAATAACAGAAACCAGAGCATGCAGCAGAACATGCTGCTGGAAGGGGTCTTTGTGCCAAGCCCTGAAAGGCACAAATCTCCTCCTTGTAGCCTCTAAAACTCCTCAACTGCAGCTGGGTGCAGGAGGGGAAAACCAGAAAATATTTTTTTCTTGCTTCAGTGTCTGAGATGTCAGAAGTTTCCAGTCAAAACCCTGGGTGAGTGCCAGGGTGCAATGGTAATTTCCTGTCACTGTCTCCCCTGCCCCAGTTGGGGGGTTGGGACTCTGCTCAAGCACCGGGCAGACAAAGCTGACTTTTGCCAGGCAGGTGCTCCCCTGGCTTGGGCTAATGATCAGATCACTCATTAAGAAAGTCTTTCCTAGAACAAAAAGGCAGATTCGATTGCTTGTTCATGAAATAAGCTTGTCTTTCAGTGTGCTGGGAGGCAAATGCTCAGGTTAAGATCAGAACAGTGGGAGACAACATGTGTAACAGCATCTTAGAAAAGGCTCTCTTGTGGAAATAGTGGTACCAGCTGAACACAGATACATGGTGTTTGCTGGGCCTGAGGCATTGCTTGCCTTGTGTTTGGCCCAACAAAGTATGGGAGTATCATATAGAATCATAGAGTCATAGGGTAACAGATTCATAGAACCACAGAGCCATAGAGTCATAGAGCCATAGAGTCATAGAATCATAGAGTCATAGAGTCATAGAATCATAGAGTCATAGAGCCATAGAGTCATAGAATCATAGAGTCATAGAGCCATAGAGTCATAGAATCATAGAGTCATAGAGTCATAGAGCCATAGAGTCATAGAATCATAGAGTCATAGAGTCATAGAGTCACAGAGCCAGAGTCATAGAGTCATAGAATCATAGAGTCATAGAGCCATAGAGCCATAGAGCCACAGAGTCATAGGGAAACAGATTCATAAAATCATGGAATCATAGAGTCATAGAGCCATAGTCATAGAGTCATAGAATAATAGAGGCATATAATCATAGACTCATAGAATCATAGAATCATAGAGTCATAGAGTCATAGAATCATAGTCAGAGAATAGAGGCATAGAATCATAGAGTTATAGAATCATAGAGTCATAGAATCACAGAATCATAGAGTCATAGAATAATAGAGGCATAGAATCATAGAGTTATAGAATCATAGACTCATACAGTCATAGAATCATAGAATCAGAGTCACAGAATCACAGAATCATAGAATCACAGAATCATAGTCACAGAATCATAGAGTCATAGAATCATAGAGTCATAGAATCAGGTAGGGTTGGAAGGGACCACAAGGAGTAGCCAGTTCCAACCCCTTGCCATGCCCAGGGACACCTCACACTAGATCAGGCTGCCCACAGCCTCATCCAGCCTGGCCTTAAACACCTCCAGGGATGAGCCTTCCACCACATCCCTGGGCAACTCCTGCTGAACAACTTCTTCCTATGATTCACTCTCAATCTACCCATTTCTAGCTTGGTTCCACCTACCACACTCCTATCACTATCTGACAGCCTAAAAAGCCCCTCCTCATTTTTCTGGTATCCCCCCTTCAGATACTGAAGGGTCCCAATAAGGTCACCTCACAGCCTTCTCCTCTCCAGACTGAAGCAGAATGCCAGTTCTGCTATCTAGTGGCTGCTCTGGTAAAATGTATCCAGTGCCAGACAGGCTTTAAAAAACCATACTCCTGCTTCTCCTCTCCTCCTTCAATGTGTAACTTGTTCAATTATATTGTCTTTTCTCCTCTCGACTCTTATCTGCAATTATAGCTCCCCAAAGCAGCTATTGTGTGACCTGTGGGTCTTGGATTAAGTTCACTAGTCTAGGTGACCCTCATCCTGACCTTCACTTAATTAAATACAGGATTAAGCCCAAGAAGTATGCAACTGGCATCTCAGGTTAAAGCAGAGGGAGTTCAGAGTGCTGGCAATGAACTGACTGATGTTGGTGAGTGAGCTCACCTGGCCTTGTAAAACAGCAGGAATTGTGTGATCAAGCCTGTTGCTTTTGAAGAGGCAGTTGATTGCCTTTAACTCTTTCCTGGTGAACCTTTCACTCCCTGTGGATGGAGCTGTGCAGGAGAGTTGCCATCACTGTGTGTAGTTCTGGAGCTCCCAGCACAGGAAGGACATGGAACTATTGGAGTGGGTCCAGGGGATGCCACAAAGATGCTGAGAGGGCTGCAGCAACTCTGCTGTGAGGGCAGGCTGAGAGAGTTGGGGCTCTGCAGCCTGGAGAAGAGAAGGCTTCCAGGAGACCTTAGAGTAGACTTCCAGGATCTGAAGGAGGCTACAGGAAGGCTGGGGAGGGACTATTGACAAGGTCTTGTAATGCCAGGACAAGGGGCAATGGGTTTGAAGTGGCAGAGGGAAGATTTAGACTGGATGTTAGGAGGAAGTTGTTTGCAGTGAGGGTGGTGAGACACTGGCACAGGTTGCCCAGGGAGGTTGTGGCTGCTCCCTGCCTGGAGGTGTTCAAGGCCAGGTTGGAGGAGGCCTTGAGTGAGCTGTGCTAGTGGGAG
>VWZE01010413.1:0-37222 GCA_013396675.1 Eubucco bourcierii
ATGATCCTTGAGGCCCCTTCCAACCTTACTATTCTATAATTCTATGTAAATAAAACACAGCAAAAATGAGAAAGAGAACAAACAGAAACTTTTCATTTCCATCTTGTGTATGAACACAGAGTCGATAGCAAAACATCTCCCCATATATTGCACAACAGAAGGAAGTACACCTTCAGTTGTTTCTTGCTTAACATTACTCTTTAAGGTTGCATACAAAATAAAATACTGTCACTCCAGTACCGAGCATTTCAACGTTCCCATGCTTCTGCACAAAACAAGGTAGCTAACTATGGTGCTGTCATTTCATAGATTAATGTATTAGGATAAGTTGCTTTTTAATTAGCTTACTAAATCTACAAATCTGTCACTGTTAGAATCCTATGTTTCACTTCCCCAGGTCCAGCATATAACAGGGATATTTCTCTCAAAACCTCTTCCTCAGCTATTTTCATCCCATCTCACTTTCCTAGCTGCAGCTTTTCCAAGAGATCAGCAGGGCCACACTCGCAGTTGCTTTTAACAGCCAAGGTAAGCCCTGACAGGAGTTTAGGTCTACTAGGGAAAAAGCTGCAAGAGTTGATTAGTTAATGAAAGAGCCATTTGCTGTGTAAAATAGTACACCATTTGTTAAACCAAGATGAAATACTAAACCAAAACAAAATAGGGGTCAACATTGGGCCAAACTGATTTTTCACTTGGCAAACTTGTTAAAGACAGTTGCTCACTGGTAAGACTACGTTATGAGAATTAAAAAAAAAAACCAAACCAACAATATGAAACACAGATTAAAAAGCAATTCAGAGGATGATTTTATTCAGCTAAAAATAAGACTATTATGACAGGACTGCAAGTACAACTTTAACATGATCTTGATTACTTCATTCTTATTCACTCTGTATCTTCTGCAGAGATACAGACAAAACTATTTTTCTCCTATATTACACCACTCTACCTTTGAATTTCCATTTTTCTAACAGATTTAGGACATGTGGTGCAAGCTCTGCATATACAATGCAAGCTGTTTCCTATTTAATGAATTATGGGAGTTATTTGGCATTTTTATGAAGACTGGAGATACTGAAAGCCAGAGATTAGTCATGAATTGAACCTGAATAATTCAGCGTCACATCAAAAATCTACAGAAGGAAATTATTTGTACCAATCTCAAATGTAGGTAAATAATGTATCTTGTAGTGTGTTAACTTGGTACCATTTTTCTTGGATTCCTTGAAATGATGTATTGATCCCCTGGTAAACATGAAGTGGATTGTGTTTATCTGTCATGACTATCTAGGTTTCAGCCCTACAGTTTTCCTTTGTGGTACTGCACAGAGACAGACAAAAATTCCACTAAACGCAAACACTGAAACACAGGAGCTGAAAGGAAACCTCTCCTCCCAAGATACCCTGCACGTTTCTAAACTCTTAAGTTATTAAATTCCTGCCTCTATTCATTAACAGTATAGAACATTCAATTCCCAACACAAACATCTCACTAAGGCGCCCAGGGGAAAAAAACCTCCCCCATTATTACCATGGGAGCAATTTAGGGGAAATTATACAAAATTATGTACGTTCAGGAAAAGCAGAGCAAATGTGAGGGTGGAAATAATTTAGTAATTATTACAAACAGCAGAAAAGACTTCCTTCCCAAGGACCTGTCATCCTTCTGGCCTGAGACACGGCAAATACATGCACAACCTTGCCTGTAGGTCTCTACTGATACAAAGCTCTCCTTTGGGCATCATGCTCCTGCCCTCACACTTGGGCTACAGAGCCGCTCAGGTCCCAGGCATCTCCCACCAACACCCACTGCCCCGTGTGGGACACCCCAGCTGCTACCACACTAAGAAAGGGTCCAGCAAAGTCCATGCCCCAGTGGAAACTGAATTGCCCCTTGCACTTGACCTGAAGCCTAACTCATCCCCCTATCCTCATCAGCAACTCCCAGACCTACTATGACAAGACTTCTCAGGCTGGGTGGTGAATGGCTGGAGAGCAGCCCTGAGGAAAAGGACCTTGGAATCTGGGTTGATGAAAAGCTCAACTTGAACCTGCAGTGTGCACATGCAGCCCAGACAGCCAACTGAGTCCTGGGCTGCATCAAGAGAAGCGTGGCCAGCAGGGCAAGGGAGGGGATTCTGCCCTTTGCTCTCCTCAGACCCCACCTGGAGTACTGTGTGCAGTTCTGGAGTCCTCAGCACAGGAGGGACATTGAAGAGTTGGAGCAGGTCCAGAGGAGGGCCACAAAGATGATCAGAGGGCTGGAGCAGCTCTGCTATGAGGACAGGCTGAGAGAGTTGGGGCTCTTCAGCCTGGAGAAGAGAAGGCTTCGAGGGCACCTGATAGTAGCCTTCCAATATCTGAAGGGGGCCTACAGGAAGGCTGGGGAGGGACTATTCGAAAGGACTTCTAATGACAGGACAAGGGGCAATGGGTTTAAACTAGCAGAAGGGAGATTTAGACTAGATGTTAGGAGGAAGTTCTTTACAGTGAGGGTGGTGAGGCACTGGAACAGGTTGCCCCAGGAGGTTGTGGCTGCTCCCTCCCTGGAGGGGTTCAAGGCAAGGATGGATGAGGCCTTGAGTGACCTGTACTAGTGGGAGGTGTCCCTGCCTATGGCTGTGGGTTGGAACTAGATGATCTTTGAAGTCCCTTCCAATCTTACCATTCTGTGTACTGAGTTGGACAGGAGAGAGCAGAGGAAAGCAGAACAGGGGCTCTGTGAATGAGGGCACCTGAGCTCTGCAAATGGAGGCACACAGGCTCTGCAGCCCTCGCACAATAAATTTTAAGTTCTGCAAATCTGCCCACATAGAACTGTGAACATATTTCACCATTTGTCTATGAGAAGATAAAGGCCTTCTAGCAGACTTAGAACAGAGATGGAAATTTTGTTACTATAATTTAACTGGTGCAAATGCAGAGTCACACAAGGCATAAAGGTCAGCAGAAAGGACAAACCAAAGCCCTACTTTTAAAATAAAAAGTTTGCTCTGGGAAAGGAACACAAGTTAGAAAAGGGCAGTAGCAAGCAAGGGAATACATTACGGCTTTCCAACATCTGACATGTCCCCTTTTATTATTTCAAGGAATAAATATCAGAGAAACATGATTTTGAAAGGTTAGCACCAGCTTAATCAAGCATGTTCTTTCCCATTTCCAGAGGGAGCCTGCAGGGATTCATTTTGCAGAGGCTTCTGTATTTTCAGGTCATGGTTTTACCCTAAGAATTTTGCCAGACAAGGGATAGGGTTTGTGTTCGGTTTTGGTTTTTTCTTTAGCATATCAATTTAATTTTACACTACCTGTCTGTCTTATTTGGTCCTGCTACAAGAGCTGCAGTGCATCACTATTTTTTTCTTTATATCAGGATAGAAAATAAACAAATACAAAGGGACAAGAACCTGGTTTTCACAGGCCATTGCAAAGTACATTGAGTTTTGATCCCTTACTTCCTTTGAATAATACAGCATCATGTCCAACAAATTAAAGTAACTCAACATGCCATTACAGTGAAAAAACAGAACAGAAGACTAGTTTTGCATAGAGTTCACGAACTATTGCCTGGGCTGGAACACACCATATGGGTATTCAACACACCATAGGTCATTCAAACATCAGACATTGGAGTGTCTCAGTCTGCACTCCTGTTCAACCAGGACAGGCAAGTGCAAAATGCTTTCAATGGCTGAAATGACACCAATGAGCATGTGGTCAAACTTGTTAAAATCCTGAAGAGGCTCACACAAACCAACAGGGATTATTATGTGGTCATTTGACAAAAAGTTTCTTCACAATATCCCTCCTTTCTAGATAAAATTCAACTTCTAGAGTTACAGAAATGTCTTAACCTTGAGTATTTTTATGAGGAAGGGCAAATTTGTGGTTCTGTTTGAATGAGTATCAGCTATTATACAGTTTTTGGGGTGAAACAGAATTCCAATAGAGTATTGATGTCTGTGAGGAAAACAGGGGAGAATAAACACTATTTTCAGACAAATTCCACTTGCTTTGTATGTTCTTCAATAGATAAGTCAATCACTCTAACCCATACAAGATCGTGTGGTCCTGTACATGAGTGTAAAATGTTAGCATTATCATAAAATATTTGTCCTTTATGGAGATGAGATTTGTACAACTCTCTTACTTCCTAGCAGTATTTCACCATGAAGAGAAGTATTGAAAAAAATATTGTGACCTAATATATCATTTAGCAAGGAGTATCATTTCTTATGCCCCTTGTCATGGCTGCAGAGAAACATTTTGCCATTTCTTAAATTTAGGGGTCTGATTTGCTCATGGTTTGTACAAGCAGCATCCTCCTGCTTTATTCATGTAATTAGTCAGCACTAAACTGACGCAAGTAAATAGTCTCTTGAAGAGCCCAAAAATACCTCATCTTCCATGGGAAAATGACTTTAAATTAGCCATGCAGTACATCTTTCAGCTCAAGGAACACCTGAGTTCACAATGAGAGCTCTTCAAACAGTTGTTATGAATGATGGGAGAGCAATCAGGAAAGTTAATGACTTTTCAAAGACAGGGAAGGCAATTTCTGTGAAGATACTCTAACAATACCAGTGAAAATAACTGCCTTTCTGTGGTATGGGAACATCCATCTGCAAACAATTCATATTTGATACATCACAACAAAGTTGTGGTGATGGCATTAGAAGAAAATAGGGTCCTGTGCCTGTTCTCCCCACAGCAAAGTGAGAAAGTTTAGGACAAGTTGATGATGATCTATTCTGTACAAGTTGCCTAACTGGATGAGAAAAAAACAAACAATGAAACAATGCTATGGAATGAGGAAGAAAGAAACCCAAACCACAATCTTACCACAACGTTTTCAAAATGTACTGGCTGGAAGGAGGAAAGTCTAGACATATTTTCAGAAACAACAGAAAACAACATAATTTATCAGAATGACAGAAAGCTCTACACCAGGTAAGGGAAATAAAAAGCATCAGTAACCTTGTGAATTATCCCAGTTAAAGGCCAAAGGATAGACATGGAAACACAAGGAGAGGAAAAGCCTGGATTACTTTCCTCTCCTAGTACTGGTATTTCATAGTAACTCCCAGAATTTACTTCTAGAAATAAAAAGCCACAAAGACATAGGCTAGAGGGAGGATACCAGCCAAGCAAGCCAGACAGGTTTCTGGAAAATAAGTAGAACTCTTGGTACCAAGAGGATCCATCCTCTCTATCATTTATCTCCTACTACTGGTATTTCATAGTAACTCCCAGAATTTACTTCTAGAAATAAAAAGTCACAAAGATGTACCAAGAAGATCCATCTTCTCTATCACGCTCTCATATTCACACTGGGAACATTTACTACATTTCACAGAACCACAGAATGTTAGGGTTGGAAGGGACCTCCAGACATTATCAAGTCAAACTCTACTGCCAAAAACAGGATCACCTAGGGTAGTTCATGCATCCAGGTGGGTTTTGAAAGTTTCCACAGAGGGAAACTCCACAACATCTTTGGGTAGCCTGTTCCAGTGCTCCATTGTAGGGAAATATTCTGTATTAGCCGGATATGTGAGCAAATCCAAGTTAACTAACTAAGTTTGATAGCTGCAAAATTGTAGGCTGAACTTTCTCAAGCCTGCTTGGAATGTTTATCTCAATAGCCAAGGACACAGGCTATAGTATCTGCAGAAGACCTAAAATAACAACCTGGAATTAAGGCATACCAACAGCCAATGGCAGGAAGATTCAAGGCAAACAGGAGGCATTCTAACAGATAGCAATGCATCCAACTATTCGGTTTCTCACAGCGCACCTTAATGAATTAGACCAATTACACAATTCCACAAGAGTTTGTATCTGGGTGATTTGAGCCAGCTGGTTGGGTTAAGACCTTGTCCCTTAAATGGTTTGTCCAACTGCTTTTGTAATGGGCTGGTTTGATCAGTCTGTTAGAAGGGTATAAAAATGCATGTTCATATTTCAATAAACGGACAGTGGCATTGTTTGGATCATAGTGGTCTGTGTGTGGCTCTGTCCGGATCTCCTGTCATTTGGCTTCATTCCAGGACCCCCCGGCACCAGGTACCAGACCAGGTCGTACCAGGCCTCCCTGCTACAACTCCATCATCCTCACTGTAAAGAAGTGATTCCTCATGTTGAGAGGAGCACTACCAGTACCGAGATTCTACATACTTTACTATCCAAAAAAAACATGCTGAGTTTTGATGAGGAAGAGTAATTCCACATTTCAGTCTGTGACTACAGAGAATTATTTATCAGATCAATTAGTTTCTTTACTTTGAACCACATCAGCTCCCATAAGACCACCAGAGGTGGATTTCTCTTGATTCATAGGCAATCTAGAGGACTTCAATAGACATAGAATCAAAGTGTTTAGGTTATAGTGAGTTATACTATTTCTTAGAGCAGATAGCAAGTTTTAATTATAAATCTGGACAACAACCCTGCTGTTAATAGCCATGTTTGCTGAAAGCAGCCTTGTATATAAAACCTGTCTGGTTTTAACACAACTCCCTGATGAGTAGGTTTCAAAAGAGGTAGATGGACGAAAGAAAATTCTAAAAGTCCCATGAAGTTCCAAAAAGAGAAAGAAGTGGAAAAGCAGTGGCTCATCATACTCTTTCAAAAAGAAAAAGAAGCTTGTTAATATGTATTTGTCACATTTACAATGAGTAACATTTAATTCTAATACTTCAGTATTTAATTCTAATACTTGTCTTACTGCCCAAAAAGATTCTGTCATTAGTCTTTAAAAAGCACAATGGTCCCATTTTGCCTTGAGTAACAACTTTTACATTGCCAGTCTTTCTTTTTTCTCCCCCAAATCAGTCACCCAAATTACTCTTACTCTTCTCCAGCTATCAGTTTAAACATGCACACAAGTTACTGTCAGCCACCCACAGAATATGTTAGAATCCAATTTACTTGACATCTTTTTGGGTACCTGCTAAATTGAAATATGTAGATCTGGGTTTGGATTTGTTGGGTTGTTTTTTTTTTCTTTCAGTTTAATGTTAATATTTCAGATAAACAAAATGTAATGTGTTTACATTACTATTGCTGTGGAATCAAAACAATGTAAGTTGCTTGAATAGCTTTGAAAATTGTCAAGAATCAATGGTATGCAATAATTCATCCCCAGGACAAATTTTGATCCCAGCTGCTTGGTATCTAATATGCTAAGCAGTTCCCTCAACTGTAAGGTAACGTTGCAAAGCAATTTAGATACGGATTGCAAACCTCCAGCCTAAAGGAAAGGTTATTATGAGAATTTGGAGGTGTCGAGGACTAGAATGAGTCTGTGAAATTTTCTCTCTTATCAACTATTGCACAAGAAAACCCTCCAATGGCTACTTTCAGCACGTATCAACAAAATTTGTGACGGGATTTTCATGTAGTTTTTGCCATTACAAGCTTTAAAACCAACACCACCCATATTTGTGAATCCTGTAAATGGAAGCAGAACTTTACTCACCCACAATAACACTTAAATACACTACAGACAAGAACCCAGCATTAAATCCAGAATCAGCAACAATTAGTCATTTAATGGCAGCTGAATCAAGCCAAATAGACTGATTACTTATAACATGTATATGCATGTATGCGTAAATGCCAGACATTATATAGAAAGATATGCATAATTAAATAGCAATAAAAATGCCTCAAGACATCATCTCCTTATCTGAAAACATTTGGTCTCAATTGAATGCTAAAATAGATCTTACTTAGAGTGATGATGAGGAGCCAGAAAACCATTAACTAAGTCATTTCCATACATCTACGCTTAACAACTGAAAATGAAGGCAACAAACAACCTCCTCCTCCACCCACTGTCACCAAATGGTGAGCAAATAAAAGAAATATAAAGTCATTTAATTTCTACTGTGTACTTTCTTCATGAGCCAGGACTCTTGGACCAGCCACCTCTGTTTACCTAGCCTGTTTCAGCAGCACTGAACTGAAGAGAGAACTCCAATAGCAAAGGGCTAGTGGGCAGGACAAAGAGGGAGACAGATAGGAAGGAAATTTTTTAAGGGGAAAGCCGAACAGAGTTCAAGAGCAGTTTTTCATGGCAACAGAGGTTTGTAGCATATATTCAAGTAGCACAGGAAGACGATTGTAAGAGAAGAGATTCAAGAGTCTTGATCTCTTCAAGAAGACACGCATTTTGGTTCCCCAGGCAATCTGGGTGCTCAAAAAGAAGTACAAATCTGATTCACCTGCCTTTGGAAGGCATAGTCACAAAAACATGACTTTTCAAAATACTCACTATGCTCCCCTCCTCTTATGTACAATCAGTAGATCTGAAGAATAGTGGGTACTCCAAGGAAATACCACTTATGCTTTTCCTCTATACTTTCATCCTGAAGGCACCAGGCTATAGCTGTCCTTCCATTATACTAATAGAAATCCCATTAGTTTTCAAAGCCCATGATCAGCCCAGTAGTCCAGCAATGAACATCCTTTCCCATGCTACATTTCATAGTAGCAGAATCAGAAGCAAATTCAGTTACCAAATTTTTGGTATTTATGATCTATATGAGTACTTACATATCATCCTAGCTTAAGATGAGAGAATGGCTAACTGCATATCTTAGAATGAATTCTCCTGATAAGAAAGTACTGCAAAGTACACCATCAACAGATGTTTCACAGGTATTCACAGAATCACTAAATGGTAGGGGTTGGAAGGGATCTCGGGTCCAAACCCCATGCTAGTGCAGGTTCATCTGAAGAAGGTTGCACAGGAATGCATCCAGTAGGGCTTTGAAAGTCTCCAGAAAAGGAAATTCCACAACTTTTCTGGGCAGCCTGTTCCAGTGCTCCAGCAATCTCAAAGGAAAGAAGTTTTTCCTTAAGTTCAAGCGGAATTCTTGTGTTCTAGTTTGTACCCATTGTGCCTTGTCCCACTGTTGACCACCACTGAAGAGAGCCCAGCCTCATCCTCATGACCTCTACCCTTTCAATATTTACATGCATCTCTCAGTCTTTTCTAAGATAAAGAGCCTCAGTCTCTTCTCCTAAGAGAAATGTCCTAGACACTTTTGTGGCACTTCGTTGGACTCTCTCCAGTATTTCCCTGTCCTTCTTAAACTGGTGGACTCAGAACCAGGCACAATACTCCAGTTATGGCTTCACCAGAGCAGAGTAGATGGGGAGAAGAACCGCCCTCAATCTGCAGTCTTTGAAGAATCAGAGTTGAAGTGACAAAAGTGGTGGATATATGTACACAAAAAGCTCTGTTGTATCTAGTTTTTCTGTGTCTGCCCACACTGTTCTGCACTTTCAACTGAAATCTACATTTTCCTTTTGGCATGCTTTTTTAGAATGCATCAACTTACTTAACTACAAGGATACCACACAATAAGAGATTTGCCAAGCATTATTCCCATGAGCAAATAATACTTTGGGTAGAAAAGTTTTATCAACATATTTTCAAATTACTGAGATTTTCACATGAGCAGTAAAACTATTTATTCTGTAATACAGCTTAGTTCAAGTTACTTTTCCTTAGTTAAGTGGAGGAAAATATCCTTAAGTGTGGTTCTGGTTTACATTAAATATCAAAGGGAAAACATAACTCTGAGAAAGGAAGCACTCAAAATGCTAAATTTTTGTTCTTACTAGAGAATTGATAGTCACCCTAGATACAGTAAATCCTGCACTGCTGTAGCAAATTGAGTATCTCATTTCCAGCTACAGAAAACCTGTTTGTACAATGTTCAGTACACAGCACAAAGAGGAATCCTCTAAAACCTGCACAACACCTTTATAGTTTGAAGAGAGAAACATAATAACCCTCATACTGAATACAAGTAAATAACAAAACACAGTATTTGACTTGATGCTTTCAATGCCAGAAATTTTTATTAGTTGCATTTGACAGCACTCTGCATGTAACTATGGCCTAGATGGGCACAACACCACACAAATCAAAAACTTCTATACATTCCTATAAAAAATATGAAAATAAATGTCAGCGATTTTCTAACCTAAGTACAAACCACCAATTTTTAACTAATCTCAATGTAGACTACAACAGTTGATAGATTTCTTTAAGTATCCATAATGGAACTAAATGAAGTCCTCTCATGTCTGAATTTAATGGGAGAACAGAGTGGTCAAGAGCCTCCAAAAGTGCATATGTTCATCCAGAAAGGAGCATCTGCACAGGTATGAGAGCTTGGCCATGCTCATTTTGTTTATGCTACTCCACGTGGCCTCAGAAAAGTGTTTAAATACTGAGTTAACTGAAATAGATTGACGAACAACACAAAGTGAGGGTGCTTTCTCATTTTCATTAATGGAACTCTGCATCAAAGGGATTTAGATGCCAATCCTTTGGGATCCTTAAAAAAAAAAAAAAAAAAAAAAAAAAAAAAAAAGCCTTCTATGTAAGACTGCTAACAAACAAAACACCTGTTTTTTACAAGTTGCTAAGTGCCTTCAGTTCCAGACATAAAAGATAGCCCTTGTTACATTTCAGGGTTGTTATGTAACAAACCTTGTTAAGAAAGTTGCAATTGAGGTTTAGATGTCGATGTAATAGACACAAGGGATTGTGCTTTGCCTTAAACTAGCTTATCTTGATTTGTCTTCATTTGTGTTCCCTAGTGCCACACCCTAGAATGGTAATTTTCAGTTCACAGACTGCAGAATGGCTCTTCCTTTGCAGGTCCTGTAGAAATAACCCATGGATCTTCTAGTGTCCAAAGTCCAGTCTGAAAAATACTGAGACTGGAAAGTATCATCATAGCCATTTCTGATACTTGCTATTTGCAGCAGGTATAATATTTCATCATAATTAAACATCCTATTAGAATATGTATTCCAGGACTGATCCTTAAGCTTGCCACAGCTTACTGTGACATGATGTACTGCCAAAAAGGAAAATAAAAAGCTGTGACCTGATTCTTTGTAAACTCCTGGAATATGGGAGAAATGTGGGGGAAATGGAGAGAGATCTCACTGTACAGTTCTCACTAGGCAGTTCTGGAACTACTTTCCATGAATTACAACTCTACGCAACAGTAGTGTGACTTGAAGTTTGCCAGATGATGATATTTCATGTTACATTAACAGATAATTAAAAGAAGCTGAATAATGAAGCTGGACTGAATCTCCCACTTTCGTGCATGGAAGATGGATCTATGGAGCAAAGTTTGTCCTCATTTTAGGGAGAAATTTGTTTATTTCTTCAAATCCCTACTAAATAAGGCAGGCCTCCTGCACTGTGTGTATTGAAAAGTGAGAAAGAAAAATGGCACATGCAAACCATGCCATCTTTTGTGATATTCTCCATTCCACAGAAAGTAGAATCATTTCCCTATGCAAAGCTATTCAGGAGGTGGATACCTGGTTGGATGGAAGTTCATGTGAGATCCATGATTCTTCTCAGTGGACAGATATCAGTTGCAACAGTTTGTCAGTTCATTAAAAATCTCAAAAGAAAGCAGAAACAAGCTCATATAGAGAATGACTCTCTTCTCATCCTTCCTGATTTCTACGGAAGTAAACTCATTTGCTGAGGATCAAGACATGAGTAGGTATTAAGAACAGGTCACTGAGAAGTGCCACTACAAAACACACAAAGAATAAATGACAGTGTTTGCATTACCAAACACACTGCAGGGAATGGATCAATGTCCCACAGTGTACACCTTTTTTTCTCTACTCAGCCTTCCTTGCAAAAAGCAGCCTGGCACAGGCTTCAAAAATCACTGGCAAGGAATCAAGAATCACTGAGCAAAGGACCTTTGACTGCAGGAGTGCCCACACACTGAAAAGTGAGCATAAGCCTGGGCAAGAAGAGTAGACGTTAGAAAACATCACAGGGGAGGAGGAGTCAAGGGATATGAGTACCTGCTGACCCATGAGCTGAACTTCCTGCTCCTGACACCTTGTTAGAAATCACACAAATAAAAATTCATTCTATAACACTGCCTCTGAAAGCCATTTTGTTGAGAACTCAGCTATTTCCCACACACCTTATACTATCTCTGCTATCCAGAGCTGACATAGGGCCAGAGACAAACTTTCAGCACATTGGAGACACCATTAGAAATAGGTGAATTGTGCCAAGCAAATTAACTCCCTTGTAGGCAGGTAGATATTTTCTTCCACCCTTTGTGGATCACGTATTATTTAAAAATATTTGGACAAGCACTGTTTCTTGATAAAAACAAGTCAGTATGAAATATCACCCAGTTTTAAATAAAACACCTTCATTTGAAAACACAAGTATGGAACCCCCTGTCACTTGAATTCATACTTTCAGAAAATATACTCAAAAAGAAAAGCATAGAGCACAAGTAATACAGCATGACAAGCAACTGGGCATAAATCACAAACATTAAGGAATGCCATTTACAACAACCCATTTTCTTAACCATCCTTATTACTAAACAAATACGAAGTCTAATATGACTTTAAATAAAATCAGTCAGGGCTAGTATAAGTTTGACTCACTATATTACAACAGTAATTTAGGCCCATTATGCTCAGTAATGTTGCTTAGCCAGCAATAGCTCTCACTTCAGACTGCATTTGCACCATGAGCATATCATAAAAACGCATTTTCACAAAAGCCACAATTCAACAGCTATTAATTCTCAAAGATATAACAGGTTCCCTTGTTAATAAGGAATACAATCTTAGAATAACCAAGTATAATGCATTTCCTTGTAAATTTTCTTTTTGTAAGATTTCCTTCTCCTCAGGGATCAGTAGAATAATTTAGCACAAGTCATGTTTCAGTGCCACAGTTCATGAAACATCTTGAAACTATCCATACAGAAATCGTTGCCAGTCTCCCCTTATAAGTGACTGTAAGTCTGGTCCAAAGCTAGTTCTATTACTACACATGAGTGAGAATGTGTTGCTATGCATATCCATAATACAGGATATGACTTTACTTATTTTATCTCACTGTATCAAATGATAACATATCATCTGATTCTGGAGTAGAAATTAAAGCTGGGGTGGTGTGGGGAAGCAATTTCTGTTGTAGTCTGATTAAAAAAAAAAAAAAAAGTCAGACCTTTAAAATATACTGCATGTAGTGTGCTGGTTTGAGGTTAATTGGAATGTTTTAATAGCGAAAATTATATTATAGGCTGTGAAAAGAAAACAATGGTGATGTCTGCTTCACTCATAGGCTTGCTGAGATGTATAAAACTAGAACACAAAACAAAGATAAGACACTCAGGCACAGACACTCTTGGGCTGTCTAGCAGCTTCTGGCCTCCTCCTCTCTGCTGAGTAACCTCACCAACCACTTTCCTTCTAACCCCCCTGGCTGATCCTCCAAGCTCACCTTGCGTGTATCACCTTGCGTGTAAGGCAAACCTTGGGGTAAGGTATAGGGGTGGGGAGAAGGTGGAAGGGTGGTTGGGAGCCCCTCCTGGGGTCTCTGATTTCTGGCAGGGGTGTTGTGTTTCTGTATTACCTTTAACTTGTATATTTCTGTAACTATTCTTGTCTATAGTGTCTATCTCTGCTAGTGCATTGTGCTGAGCTGTAAATAGAGCTTCAGTCCTTAACTTCCAGCCGGTTGAGTTCTAGTCTGGGTCATTTTACAAAGTTGGGAGCGGGGGGCAGGGAACTCCCAAACCATCACATGTAGATAGAATTGTGCACATTGTAAGACGTTTGCACACTGAAGACTTCATCCCTCTCCAGGAGATTTAGAAGTACATTTTTTCTTTGATTTCTTTGTTTCCTCAGCCAATCTCATAAAGGAGTTAAATATATAATTATACAATCACTTCATAGAAACAAGACATACTGCCATTTTATGAGGACAGGCTACGAGAGCTGGGGCTCTTCAGCCTGGAGAAGAGGTTTCAAAAAGACCTTGTAGTGGTCTTCCAGTATCTGAAGGGGGGCTGCAGGAAGGCTAGGAAGTGATTATTTACAAGGTCTTGTAATGACAGGACAAGGGGCAATGGATTTAAAATAGAAGAGAGGAGATTTAAACTAGATGTTAGAAAGAAGTTCTTTACAATGAGGGTGGTGAGACACTGAAACTGGCTGCCCATGGAGGTTGTGGATGTTCCCTCCCTGGAGGTGTTCAAGGCCAGGTTGGATGAGGCCTTGAGTGACCTATTCTAGGGGGAGGTGCCCTTGCCTATGTCAGGGAGTTGGAACTAGATGATCTTTCAGGTCTCTTCCAACTTAAACCATTCTGTGACTCTATGATTCTTTTTTACTACGAAAATACCAAATGGCTTGTAGCAATCTTTTAAAATATTACATTCGGTTTCCCCAATGAAAAATTGTTTTTCTTACAATCTCATCTAAAACCCTAAGAAAGAACAGATTTTATGGAGTATTCATAAGCAAAAAAACACACAGCACAAAATTAAATATAAATTAAAATAACCTCATTAAAACAATACGCAGATGTTTGGTACTGTTGCAGCAACAATCATATGAAAAAGTATTGTCTGCTCATAAGGAAGGACTCAAATTATTAGTGTGAAATGAGAATACTAAATCAAAATGAGAGCTCACATGGGCAATAATATTTGTACATTGCTGCATTTGTAAATTAAATGGATGCAGAAGAGATTCTCTTTATATAAACTGGTACACAAGCAGAAGAATTTGAAAAAAAGAACGCTAAAAATCATTGTAGTTTCTTCAGGAAATGAGCAGAAGAGATACAAAGAGAGGTCTAATTGCTAACACCATTGTCCAGGAAGACTTTGTCATCTCATTAGTTTCTGGTTAAGTGCACAGCAGCGGGTTACGAAGCCCACAGCTAGGTGCATGATCCTACTCATGAGAATGAGGTTATTTCCCAAGCTTGAATGGAACTTTACAAATTATTTAAGTTCTTATATTATTATTTGAATTACCATTACTTTCTTAGCAAGTTATGGGATTCAACCACTAGGTTTTCAGAACAGGTATTCTGTGGTCTGATCAAGCTTTGAGAGACCACAAAGCCCTTAAGATATTTCATTAATGTGTTTTGCCATTGGACAAATTCAGTACTCCAGGACCTACAGACATGGAAATCTTGCAGCATATAGCTTAACAGACTTTGCTCAGATTTCTCAGGCCAATAAGTGATAATCAATATTACAGCCAGCTGTGTTTGGAATCATTTAACCAATGTGTCCCACCACCCCCAGTTTTATTGACCTCTGATTTGCTACCTCCCGTTGGCAGCAGTCACCCTGTGGTGCAGATGGAAGATTCGTGTGAACACTCCTTGGTTGTTTCAGTGCAAAATCAGTCAGATTGTCTTAAACAGGCTGTTGTCTCTCATCCATCTTAAAAATGACCAGCTCTGCTATGAAGCTGATGAAGGATGGGAAATTATTTTCGTTGCTGCCAGAGCAGTAACCTCAAAGGAGAAGGATGATTTTGAAACACTGCAGAGACGGGAGCAAGGGATGCAGATTGGAGTGAAACAACTTATTTCTGTGATTAATTTCTGAGCTTGCACTTAGTCTACCATTACTGAAATGTATTAAACTAATCACACTTCTAAAGTTTAGATTAGATTCAGAGATTGTAGTGACATTATAAAAAAAAATAAAAATTTTTTTTTAAATCAGCAGTGATTAGAATCTCCCCTGGCTTTTGTAATAATAGAAAATATTAACTGCAAAGCAAAACAAAATTTATATCAGGTTCTAATTAAAAAAAAAAAAGGTAGGTTTTTGTAGACATGGTATTACATACATATCAGCTGTTCAGCTTCATTCTGCTTTTCACTCTTGTTAAGACCTTGAAGTCAACAAATAATTATTTCACTTTTGGTTTTCCTGCCCAACATGTAGCTGCAACATCCTCTTTTCATGTTCTGAACAGATAGTCCAAGAAATGCTGCCACACTAGAAGACAAGTCATGACTCTTGCTGTCTCTTGGTATTTCTAATTTAGCCATGCAGATTAGCACAAAGGTCTCTTTTTTTCGGTTGGTTAGTGGAGTCACCCAGGGACCAGTGCTGAGTCCGGTGTTGTTCAACATCTTCATCAATGACACTGATGAGGGGACAGACAGAGTCTGCTCAGCAAGTTTCCTGATGACACCAAACTAGGAGGTTTGGTTGATACAGCTGAAGGATGTGCAGCCATCCAACAAGACTTGGACAGACTGGAGAGCTGGGCAAAGAGGAACCAAATGAGGTTCAACAAGGATAAGTGCAGAGTCCTGCACCTGAGGAGGAATAATAAACTGCACCAGTACAGGTCGGGAGGTGATCTGCTGGAGAGCAGCCCGGTGAAGAGGGGCCTGGGAGTGCTGGTGGATAACAAATTATCCATGGGACAGCAATGTGCCCTTGTGGCCAAGAAGGCCGATGGGATCCTGGGGTGTATTAAGAAGAGTGTGTCCAGCAGATCGAGGGTGCTTCTCCTCACCCTGGTGAGACGCTGCCCTGGTGAGACCCCATCTTGAGTACTGCATTCAGTTTTAGGCTCTCCAGTTTAAGAGGGGCAGGGATCTGCTAAAGAAGGTCCAGTGGAGGGTTACGAGGATGATTAGGGGACTACAACACTGCCTGACAAGGAGCGGCTGAGGGACCTGGGGCTTTTTAGTCTGGAGAAGAGAAGACTGAGAGGGGAGCTAATAAATCTTTATAAATATCTGAGGGCTGGGTGTCAAAAGAGGGGGGACAGGCTCTGCTCACTTGAAGCAATGGATGTAAGCTGCAGCACCTCAACACAAGAGGGAACTTCGTTACTGCTAGGGTCACAAAGCACTGGAACAGGCCCCCCAGAGACGCTGTGGAGTCTCCTTCTCTGAAGAATTTCAAGGTCTGTCTGGATGTGTTCCTTTGTACCTGAGTTCCTGAGTTCCTTTGTAGTTATTGAGCTAAATTGCATGGTCCTGCTCTGTCAGGGGAGTTGGACTCGATGATCTCTTCGGGTCCCTTCCAACCCCTGCCATCCTGTGATCCTATGATTGTTTTAGGTTTTAATATCTTTGCAGAGATATGAAAACATGGACATTTCAGAACAAATACTAATGATGCAATCAATTAATCGGTGTGACCAACTGAGCATGTGGAGTAAACTACATGAAGAGAATAAGCCAAAAGAACAGCAAATGTAATTTCCATTAAAACAGATCACAAACTGCATACACCTCCCAAACAGGCACTAGTGATGGCTGTGAGCATGAGAGCTGTGAACATGAGAGTTCATTAGGCACGATTAGCATACTTCCCTCTTGCATAACAGACTGTTCACCACTATCCAATTAATTTAAGGGTTATGAGTAAGTGACAACAGCTGACTGGAGCTATAGGATTAAAAGTAAAGTCTACAATTATAAGAACCTCTGAAACAATCTGTTCCTCGAAGTTCTACCTTCTAAAAGCTGTGTGATTCCCTGCAGCATACTCTCAGTCTTTTACTAGTCACATCATGATACACAACTAGGTACTGCTATATCAAACATTTGGAGACCATCCAATACAAATCTTTTCCAGGACAAATCTGTGGACTCTATGTTACACAACTTCTGCATATAAAAATACTAATAATAAGATGTATAATACATACAGTGCACAGAATCCCTATATGTGCACTAAAATGCACACAGTAACGTTTTCCTCCTGTCATACTGACTCCACCATGCTATTAAATGCCTTGATAGTTCATAGAATCATACTTGTTTGTAAGTATACTTGAAGTAAGAATCAAGGCTTAGATTGGAAGGGACCTTAGAAATCATCTACTCAACTAGCCTCAGCTGCTCAAGGCCTCATCTAATCTGGCCTTGAACACCCCCAGGGAGGAGACATCCACAACCTCCCTGGGCAACCCATTCCAGAGTCTCACCACCCTCCTATTGAAGAACTTCCTAAGGCCTGGTCTAAACCTACTGTCCCTCAGCTTCAAACTATTTCCTCTTGTCCTACTGCTAGACACCCTTAAGAAAAGCCTCTTTGCAACCCTCCTGTAGGAACCCTTTAGGTATTGGAAGGCAGCTGAAAGGTCCCCCTGAAGTCTTCTCAAGGCTAACTATCCCCACCTCCCTCAGCCTGTCCCCACAGCAGAGGTGTTTCACCCCTTAAGTCATCTTTGTGCCCCTCCTCTGGACTTGCTCCAACAGCTCTGTGTCCTTCTTATGATGGGGACACCAGGACTGGACACAATATTTGCAGTGGAGTCTCACAAGCACAGAGTAATAGGGAAGAATCACCTCCCTTGACCTGCTGTCCACACATCTCTTGATGCAGCCCAGGATATGATGAGTAGTTTGAAGAAAGTATGAAACCACTGCAGAACCGGACATTTACTACTTCAGTCATTAAAAGCTTAAGTATCAGACTTAATTTTAATCAAGTGAGTTTTACGAAGCAAAAACGATTTCACTTCTTTTCCAGTAAAGAGCTAGAATGATTTCTAGTTCAGTTACTACCAGAAGAACATCACCTATAATTTACCCATCAGCCAACTTGAGCACTAGAACTGCAATACAGAACCAAACGGATGTTTGGAAAACTTGTGATGAAGGTAAGCAGTGATAAAAAAATTTGTTGCTTGATGTTTGTGTTTTTCCAGAACCCAAGTCATGATCTGAGCTCTGTACATACTCCCTCTCCAATGTCAGCCACAAATCCTCAGCACACCCCAAATCCCTTTCCACAATCCCACTGCCTTCCAAGTTTCTTTCCAGATTACACCTCATGACTTGCAAGGCCATATAAAGTTAATGAAGGTAGACTGGCTAAAATTTTCTTCAGGCTACAATTCTCCCACAGTGCTTTCATCCCTGTCTCTCATGTCAGTAATACACTATGTACTGACAGGAATTTAAGTTAGCTTTACTACAGATGCACACAGGCAGGCTGATGAAATACTACAGAAAGGAGTAGCAAATTTCATAACTCATCACGCAGATCAAGCATACAAGCACACAGGTAAGATTGCAGAGATGTCCTTTCATTAGCACGGGTAAGAAATTAGACTTCTTCATTTCCAGAATAGTATTTGTAGCAATTTCTGGAACCAAAATCCTAAAACAGTCAGGGCCTGATCCAAAAAATCAAATTGTTTACAGCTGGTGAACATCAACATCTTCAAGACCTCCACTCATAACAGGAAAGCAAATACCTATCTTGCCATTTGTTACAAATGATGATGCAAGCATTTTTCACAGTATGTTAACCAAAATGGTCCTTTAATCTCCAGGTCTATGAGGAATCCCAGTAGATCCACTACCATGTTTGGAGTATGTTTCTCCCAAATACAGAGGTCTTTTTCTTCTGCTCAATACACCACATCCATCATCACTAATGATCTCAGAGCTCTTCAACCAAACAACCTTTCTCAGGAAACAAAAATTATCCAGAAGACCAGATAGTGTCATCAGAAGGCAGCAGGGGTGGCCCTGGGGATTACTGCAGTTTCTTGTCAGGATTTTCCCAGACCTGGATACGTTTATAACTTCCAAACACGACGCAAACACCTTCTAATGTTTTTTGACTATGGAACGCCATATTATGGTTCCTTTACTGAATTAAACTACAGACAATCTTTCTTCTTTTTTTCTTTTCAGATTTTAAAAACACATATGAAAACTTGCAAGCTGGCATATACAAACAATAAGGAAAAATAATCTACTTTCCATCTATGCAGATCTGGCACGCCTTGCTTTCCATACATGACAAATCTCAGATGAGAAAAATCTGCCATTCCAAATTTAACTTTAAAGCCTTGCAATACCCAAGTTGCCACCCAGCTAAGAGAAAGCATCCACCTTTCTCAAAGAAAGGCAAGTATCTGTCTCTTTGTAATACTTTTCCATAAGACTTGCAAAAGATGAATTTGTAGCTTCCAGATTTGTGAGAGACCCCTTTAGAATCTCCCCACGTGCTGTTTACTCGGGTGAGGAACATTTCTGTTTTGTAGAAGGCATGTTCTTCTGTCATTAGAAGGCTATGATAGAAAGTACTTTTGGGTTTTTTACAAATAATGAAGAGAAAATTAAATTCCTCCTCTTTTAAATAAGTTGTTTTAATTAGAAGTGGAAGAGAGATGCAGCTCCCAAGTGACCCATAGTGTGCAGATCCTCATTTGAGACAAACAAAAATGCCATTTACAGCAAGCATTTACATTTGTGGGTGTTGAACCCTGTGTGTGCTGAGCGATAATGATGATTTCTAGAGTTCTCACAGCTAATTTACAGGCTTTCCCTAAACATAGCATTATAGTGTTTGAATGATTCCTAAACATAGAGTTTATCCCAACACGTCTGTCTGCAATTACTCTGTTGAAGGAAAGCAAAGCAGAGTAATCACATCTTAGAAAAGGGGTTCCTGGGAAACAGCATATAAACCTTTCTTATTTCTGTCCTCTCTTTGAAAGCTATTTAAAAACTTTTGTGACTCAAAACATTTTTTTTAAACTTCTACTTATTACAATAAATCCTTGCCCTAAGTTTAAAAACATGAGTTTGGGGATGTGGGGGGAAGTTCATTGCCCAAGGAAAGGCCTAGCTAAGCTCACCCACTTTAATTATCAGCTTGAACCAGAATCCACATCACACACTGACTTCTGCAAACACTTTTGCTTCATCATGAAGCACATGCTAAGTTATCTCCCTCTTGTAAGATACAACGTCTGACTAGGACTGCTAATTTTGTAACAAATCAGAAACTTTCAGTTTTAGATTAGAAAGCAGCACTGGTCAGATGCAGTGATGCATGATGGAGCTGGAGATGCAATGCTTGTGGCAAATACATGGAAACTCTCAGGATTTGTTAAGCAAGGCTGTCTGGATTAGCCAGCTCCCAGGCTTGCCAGGCTGTCTAACGGATCAAGAAAAAGACAAAGTCCTGTACAGCTTCCCTCCTGCTCCTCAAGAACCAGGTATTTAAATTCAGAATGCACAAGGCAGTGCTTTGACTGAGAGGCAGGTACAAGAGGGGACAGGAAAAACCTCGGGAACCCAGTAACTGCCTCCTCTTCTTGGAAGCAGGACTTACAGAGGTGGCACATTCTCTCTCACCTTCAGAGATGACTCAGCCATGCTCACCACCACAATGCTCTGCGCAGCATCAGTCTTAGTACCCCTCCAGCTCAGATAACTCAGAACTGCAGCCCAGGGTTTTTTTGATTGTTTGTTGGTTTGTTGAGGGTTTTTTGTTTTTTATTTTATAACAACTGTGTTGGTAGATCTAAATCATACACTGAAAAACTTGACTTTCAGATTTTACAGGAACTGAATAGCAAGTAGCTAGGTTCCAGCTCCAGGTCCTACTTAAACTCAAGAAAAAGTTCTCAGCACTCTCAGTGTAGGTCAGATTTGCCACTAGCATATGAAGGAAAGTGTGCAGTCTTTTCCTGAGCACGCAGTTTTCAAATTCAAATTTATTTTATCTGTAATATTATTTAGTTCTTTAGTAGAGTACTACATAAAAGTAATAACAATGTATTATTTACTGTAGAATTACTTCTATTAATAGAACCAACTAGTGTGATTTACTGCCTTTGTTACGCACTGATTTTTAACTACAGAATTACTGTATCATCATACTTGTGACTAGGTTCCAAATAATCCAATATAAGAGCAGTTCAAGCTGAGAAGTCAAATTGGAAGAAACACACAATCTCAATGTTTAAGTCACCAGGTCTGTAGGCAGAATAGAAGGAAATTCTCGCTAAGAAAAGCTTGCAATTCTGTTGCTTTGCTTGCATCCTACTCTTTGGTCATTGCCCTCTTTAGTTTCCTGCTGCTTTCTGTTGTAGTAGAGAAGATAGAAGTAGCAGAAAAGAAAAGAAAAGAAAAAAAAAAAAGAACAAGAAATCCCAAACCATACAGAAGAAAAGAACTCAAGCAATCCTATAAGGCTTCAGAGTTTGCTGGTTAGTTTTGAGTTTGGGTTTCCACCCCACCCCCAAATTTTCTATGTATTTATTTGTGGTTCTCCAAGTAAATTAGCAAATGTTGCCACTTAGCAAAGTACATTTAACAAAGGAAATGCAATTTTAAAAATGCACCTGTCTCTTCAAAACTGTGGCAACCAAAGTCCTGTTTCTAGCACTGGAGATACTTTACATCAGATTGAAAAACAAAATGGAAACAGGCACACAAAACCAATTAGGCTGTATTGAACTTTCATTGTGAGAACATACATAGCTGCATCTTTATCAAAGACAGTTGGAGTTATTGATTTGCCATGTGTTCACATCTGGGAAAGAGCTATTCCACAATACCTTCCACTTCTGTCTCAGGGTCTCAGTCAGGTTACTCAACCACAGGCTGTTCTAATAGTCCAACAGCAAAAATTTCCTGCTTCATACCATATATTCTGTATCTACTTGCATGATCCTTTCCCTTATGCATTGCATTATCTATATTAAAAAAAAAAAAAAAGCTAATGGCAAAAAAGCATATTTTAAAAACAGTTAGCAAGTTTCCTTTTATAACTAAAATCTTCTATGATAATCCTAATGGTTAGTCCCACTGCGAACAGTTTTTTTGACTGCATAAATTAATTTGGCAAGGTCTGTGAAACAGTTTAAAAATTGATCTCTCTACTTCAGACAACACCTACATATTTATCTGTGTGGTTGCTAAATGCTACATCAATGCTGAAGAGTGGAAGAATTTGATATGATGTTAGTTTAACCTAGCACTGATCCAATCAATAAATAAAATTAGAATGATTTACTCTCCCCTGACTAAATGCTGAATTTAGCAGTTTTTCTAGATACACAGCCAGATGAGACCAGAGTTTTAATTTCATTAGGAGTGCTTTTCGCTGTGCTTTTCTAAATTGAAATCTAAATTTTCCATGAACAAATGCAGTTATTTAATTTTAGAGAGCAATCTTAGAGCCAAACTGTCCATCCGAATCAGGTTAACAGTAAACAGATCATACTTGGGTTTTGTTTCACAAAATGCCATTCAAAATAACAAACATGTAAATAAATAACTCAAAACATTATTTACTTAAAAACACTAAGAAAAAATGCCACATTGACCCCACTTGGCATTGAAGGCCCTTGACTGAATCCTATTTGTGATGGTTTGGGAGTTGCCCATTCCCCACACTTTGTAAAATCACCCAGACTAGACCCAGCTGGCTGGAAGTTAAGGACTGAAACTCTATTTACAGCTCAGCACAATGTACAAGCAGAGATATACACTATAGACAGGAATAGTTACAGAAATATACAAGTTAAAGGGAATACAGAAACACAACTCCCCTGCCAGAAATCAGAGTCCCCAGGAGGGGCTCCCAACCACCCTTCCACCTTCTTCCCACCCCTTGACCTTACCCCAGGGTCTGGCTTATGCACAAGGTGAGTTTGGAGAATTGGCATGGGGGGTTAGAAGCAGAGTGGTTAGTTAGTTTAGCAGAGAGGCCAGGAGCTCCCAGAGAGAACAGAGACGAGACTCTCTGAGTGTGTGTCTTATCTATGTTTGTGTTCTTGTTCTCATACATCTCAGCAAACCTATGAGTGATGTAGACATCACCACTGTTTTACTTTCACAGCTCATAATATAATTCTTTTCATTAAAATATTCCAATTAGCCTCAAACCAGCACACTATTATGTCAGGGTTCACAGTCATCTGAATCACCATCAGCATGGAGAATCACCAGGATCAGCCGTGGCTTGGACTGGGCCAAGTGACAGAAATTCTGAGCCACCATTTTCAGCATGGGAAGCTTTCCTCTAAAATAAGATGTTGGCTGTCACTTGGCACAGCAGGGAGACAAAGCTGTCAAAGAAACAATCTACCCTTATCTTTTTTCCTTTGATACTTCTAGTTCTCTGCTTTGCACTGCTAAAGGCTTTAAACTCTTTCTCCTTTAGGAGGGGAAAAAAAAAAAGTGTCTTACAAGAATAAAACATTCCTTGATTTAATTCACTCTACAGGAGAGAAGTTCCTCAGAAAGTGGTGTGGGTTTAAGGCACTGGGATGTCTTAAACCATAAAGTACAGACTTCCAGAGGGCTAGACAGGACCCAGGAAATTGTAAATTGTTATTCTCATAGAATGGAATTCTATCCTGTAACTCTGCTGTCTCTTTATAAGCTGGCTGTACAGCCAGCTGTCAGTTCTTTCTCTTTTTTCTCCCTTCCCTCTCCTCCTGGGAGTATGAGGGAGGATTCCAGGCCTATCTGCAGCCTGGCTAACTTTTTCTACAAAATTCTGGCCTGGTTGGGGCTAATGTATGGAGGCATGAGGTGGGAGGGAAAAGAGCACTTTGGCCTGGGTATTAAGGGATGGTCGGGGGAAGGTTTTGTGTTATGGACTTGTGCATTTAATGTGTTTTGTACGGTTCTATGTAGCTATGAGGAACACTCCCATTTAAACTTCTAATTTCTTCCAATCCGGTGCAAAGTGTTCCCTCTACTCTCCTTGAAAGCCGAAAAGAGCATCTCGCTTTGCTCCCTAAACCCAAGGCACAAAGCTAAATGCTGTTCCCAAGCCTGCATCCAGTACAAGAGTAAACCGTCCTAGGGCTCAAGGCTCAATTTCTTGAAGCTGTTTAGAATCACAGCATGGCTTAGGTCAGAGGGAACCTTAGAGATCATCTCCCCCAGCCTCCACATGATGGGCAGGAATGCCTCTCAACTAGACTTGGCTGCTGAGGGTCTCATCCAGCCTGGTCTTGAACACCCCTGCTCTGCAGCGGGACCTTGACCACCTGGACAGATGGGCAGAGTCCAAGGGGATGGCGTTCAACAAATCGTGCCGGGTGCTGCACTTTGGCCACAACAACCCCATGCAGAGCTACAGGCTGGGGTGGGAGTGGCTGGAGAGCAGCCAAACAGAAAGGGATCTGGGGGTGCTGATTGACACCCGCCTAAATATGAGCCAGCAGTGTGACCAGGTGGCCAAGAAGGCAAATGGCATCATGGCCTGCATCAGGAATAGTGTGGCCAGCAGGAGCAGGGANTATGAGGAGAGGCTGAGGGAGCTGGGATTGTTTAGCCTGGGGAAGAGGAGGCTCAGGGGAGACCTTATTGCTGTCTACAACTACCTGAAGGGTGGTTGTAGCCAGGAGGGAGTTACTTTCTTCTCTCAGGCAACCAGCACCAGAACAAGAGGACACAGTCTCAAGCTGCATCAGGGGAAGTTTAGGCTGGAGGTGAGGAGAAAGTTCTTCACTGAGAGAGTCATTGGCTACTGGAATGGGCTGCCCAGGGAGGTGGTGAAGTCACTGTCCCTGGAGGTGTTCAAGGTGGATTTGGATGTGGCACTTGGTGTCATGGTCTAGTCTTGAGGTCTGTGGTAATGGGTTGGACGTGATGATCTTTGAGGTCTCTCCCAACCTTGGTGATACTGTGATATCCCCAGTGATTTAAGTGTCCAGCTCAGTGAAGTCCAAAGCTATATCAGAGCCCCAATTCCTGTTCAGGAAGTGATATATTACTAAAGCGATATTTTCAAAAAGTGCTCTATGGTTACTAATTGTCACTATTCCTCTAAGAAAAGTATCACAGTTATCTAACATCATCTACATGTATTATTTCAAGAGAGCCAACAAAACACAGTAACTGGATTGCACTGCAGCATCCAGAGAATTAGTTGTATAAAAGATACAGATCTTAGGTGAAACCCACAGTTGGCTTCTTTTGTGGAGGAGACTGTTTCTGGAAGCTGCCAAATGGCAACTGCAGAACTTTAAGGTCGTTAGAGACTTCAGAAGAGGAACTGGTACACACAAAACCACAATATGTAGACTTGGCTTTGGAAATCTTTCCCTGTTCTTTATTGTCACCCTCTGAAAAGTGTAGCTTCGCAGTTCATGATGTCCCTACAAGTGCCAAGAGATACTGCATAATGTTATTTATCTCTTACCAGACACATGCTGGATGGCTAACATGAGTAATTACAGGTGGCTTGGTACTGCTCCAAAGATATTGAAAAACTGACAGAGTTGGGGGTACAAGATGGGGAAGCACAAGCTTCAGAATTACAGAAATCATAAGCTGACACAGCCAGTGTGTATAAAGAGCAAACATTCACATGGCATGCAAGTATCTCCAAAGACCACCAAAAAGCAGAATATCTCAGTTCACCATTGCTAACCTGGGTGAAAGTCAGACCACATGCAGAGAGGGATGAATTCAAACAAGAACATACAACTGAGGTACCATGACCACCTTCCTCTGCCAAGGAAACTGATAGTATGGTCTTTTCATGTTGAGACTGAATTAATATTAAATCATTCACTATTAAACCAAGTGGAAAAATATAATTTCTTGTTCTTATGGGAACACAGTAAACAGAAGAGTCATTCATGGAGAGAAATGTTTCAGGAGAAGGTTGGAATTACGCCAGAGGCAGGGCATACTCATCAAAGCTCCTACTGGATTGAAGATTGAATCGTGGCTGTTCTGGCCAAATCCCTATCATTTCCTTGTGCTACATGGCTGAAGAGTGAGAGAGCAGAAATCCAGTACTTCCCATATTATGCCAGGAGTCTCGACAACTCCTTTGCTTTCATTGTAATCATCATTTTATACACTGAAAATGTACCTTCATCTTTATAAGAACCATTTTGGTCAGGAGTTGATGTGCTAAAGGGAATCCTCACAGAAGACCCTTTCTAACCAGCATGTAAGTCTCCAAATATGAAAGACAGGAATCTTTCCTGGGCACAACTCTCTCTTCTGAGATTGTTACAAAGACATTCAAGTCCAGGAGTGCTGTATGCAAAACTCCTCACAAATGAGATTTAGTAGTTGCCAAGCAACTTTATAAAGATTACCATTAAAATTGTACAGAAAAATAGTCACTGGCACGTACAAAAAGCACAGGAGTTTGTGGAGGAGTAGATTTTTCTACAAGGAAGCGAGAGGAGGGGTTCCAGGAACACCATGTTTTCAAGCTTACCTTAAGTATCTGCAGTTGCTAAAAGCAGTTCTGCAAGTGAAGCACAGCTCCATACCCATCCAAACATTTGGTAATCTTGCTAACCAATAGCAATCACAGGCTTCTGAACTTTAATAGCAGTTCATGCTTTTAGAAAACATTTGCTGAGTCTCCTCAACCATCACTGTCACAGATCCATACCTTAAACACATATTGTGATCTCTCTCTTGCAGTCCATCCCATCAATCAGTCTCTAACACTTTTATTTATAGCCTCATCCTCCTTCCCTCATACTCTGCACTGAATAAACCCTAAGGAAGACCTGGAATAAACCTAAACTAAGTTCAGAAATGGCTAACTTTGTAACTACATCACCACCTTTTGGAGGTTTCTGCACTCCTCTTGGAGGCTGCTGAAGTCTG
Source organism: Eubucco bourcierii (assembly GCA_013396675.1). Taxonomy (NCBI): domain Eukaryota; kingdom Metazoa; phylum Chordata; class Aves; order Piciformes; family Ramphastidae; genus Eubucco; species Eubucco bourcierii. The sequence goes on from VWZE01010413.1 coordinate 27,239, forward strand.
AGTTACACATACAAGCATTTTTCATTCTCAGTCAAATCCACCCCTGTAACTGCCCCATGGTCTCAGCAGCACTGCCAATAAAAGGACAGATTCAAGTATATTGTAATGCACAATCTCTTCATCAGAATGCTAAAAAGTTTTTAGTGAGAGACATCATTTCATCAGACAAGGTAAGGGGAACCACACCTCAAAATGTTACAAACCAATTCTCACGAAGAATCTTACTAAACCTCATTCCAAATTTACTCATTCCAGTAACTTCTCCTGCAAGAAAAGAAAAAGGTTTTACTGTGCCAAGAACAGAAATGCTTAAAATGCTAGTTAGAAGCTAAATTTTAATATGTGAAAGTCACCTTTCAATTTAAAGGTGAATCAACACACCTGAGTATGTGCACAGACTGATTGGAAGGCTGAGAAAATACACATTACTAGCTGACTGGTCCTGACTATTTAGTCAGGACCACAGAGTGGACCTTTAAATTCCACCCTTTCCAGCCAGACAAAATGATTCCTCTGGAAGCAATGTAAACCATTGAAGACTTTATTATTTTGTTTCAGTTCCCTGGAGTCTTAAAGAACAAAGTACTACCAAAGAGTGTATCATACTGGTTCTTGGATTTTCTCATTCTTTTTGCTAAGCACATTTTGAAGTATTGAATCCATAACACATAAAACTAATGCGTTTTCTAACACTGCAACAGAGGCATATTTCCTCACTCCCACTTGTCACCATTAAAGTAGCATATGGTTGAGGGGGAAATGACTTTGAACCTGCCTCTTAAGGACTTCTGCCCTAAGCATGGGATAATATATGCCTGAAAACAGTCTGGTGCAAGAGTGCTTGAGAGCAGCTTGGCAGAAGAACATTACCTGAACAAACCTCACAGTCACACGCACTTCATCTCTGCTTAACTTTTGCAAGTGCCGAAATTCAACAGGTTCTGAGTTATATGGTCACATTAATGTAGATAATTCGTATTTGTACAAGAAGTCACACAAGAAGATATTTCATGATACGGGAGGGTCAGATTTTAAAATTCCAAATTTCTAGGACCCTGGGGCTTCACTGCTACCAGCCTGCAGCACATACAACAGAGAGGAGATTCTGTCCCTCTGCAGAAACTGAAGGACTTAAATCAAACCAGCACAAATCAAATACAGTATCAAATCTCGTTTCTTTGCCCTGGCAAGAACTGAAAAATCCAGGCAGTATGCTACCAGCTACCGAGGCCTAATAGACTGTGTTGGCTGCCAACACTTCTTGACCTGATTCTTCATAACTTGCCAGAAACAGAGTGATGCATTTGATCTACTGCCATGCAGAGTACAAACATTTGCTGACTGCATAAGGTATAATTTCTTTCTCTATTCTTTACATATATTTCAAGATGTTAAAATGAATTATCCTCAGTAAGATTCATTGTGCACAAAGAGTGCATTTGTGATTATAAGCAGTCTTAAATAGACCATTTTGTAGTGAGTTGCTACTACAAGTTTCATAGGATCAAACTAATTCGTACCATGTCTCTTGTTCTTCTAAGAGCTCTGAGAGCTTCAGCTTAGAGCAGACGTGTTTGTTCTGCTTTTTCTGCTAAACCTTTAGTGAACAATTTAGCCTCTGAAGTTCTAGTTGATATAAGAATGAAAAATATCACAATACTGAGATTTGGAGCTACAGATGGATTGCAGGGAATTAGATCTTTAAAAGGAAGTACAGACTTGTTAATGCTCTAGGCAGAAATGATCTGAGAACCTGATAAAACAATGAAGCCACGAAGGCTCCAAGCCAGGTGATCTCCAAAGTCAGCACTGGAGCACACAACATCCAAAGATGCTTCTGAGCTGAATTTTGCTTTGTTCTATCTACATATTAACCTCCCCAATGAGTAAGGAGCCTTTTGTGATTAACATAGTTTTGTTAAACTTGGAGTCTTTAGTAGTTGCCTTACATCTTGAGCTCTCACAGTACTCTGTTTCAAAATATTACAATATTGCCCTATTTTGACACCTGCTGCAGTTTTACATTTACATAATTGAAGAGGGGTAGCTAATTGCAGTGTGCTTACACAGAACCATTCAGAAGACGGCACAAGAAAACACAGTTGTTAATCAGCTTCAGAAATATCTTCTAAGCAGTCATTCTGTTACATCGGAATTTCAAATAATTTTAACAAAGGCAGCATATATCAACAAGAAATGGTGCATTATCTGTAGCTGCTATGAACTGAGCTAGTTTGTCAGCTTAAATTTGTGGAAGTCTTTTCAGTGGATGAGAATTCAGATTAAAATTACAGCAGCATGCAAGCTCTCTGCAGAAAGTTCCTGTCACTGAGGTGACACAACGAGCCTCCGCAACTCTGAAGGCTGCTGCTCCTGTCTCATTTCACAGTGATACAGCAATCATCTGCAATACTAACACAGAACAAAGTCTCAGAGATGATTAGTCCCTATAGACTAAAGCTATTATATTTGGCTAAAAATTACTAGATTGTCTCATGCAGTTTTCACAGCTGCGTGCCTCCGCAGCTTCCAAAGCTCTTCATTCTTCCAGTCTTGGTCCCAGTCATTTCTGAGGCATGATCAGGGCAACTACATTAAAACTCTAGTGATTATAATGAAAACAGTTGCTGAAATCCTCAGGACAGAAATGAAATGCACAGATACTCCCTAACTATTGAGTGGTACTGAGTCTAAAGTATTCCAGCCATCAGTGGATATAAAAGGCTTAACATCCCTCCAAAAATCACTGGAAAGAAAAATACAAGTGTACCTGAGATGGTCCTGTACTGTGAGATGGGTGCCATAAGGCAAAATGGAAAAAACCAGCCAAGAATGAAAAATACCTACAAAGATAGCCCATAACTTTTGAATATATTGTATCCACATCAAACAGTCATGCTCAAAAATAATTAACTATTTCTACAAGAAATCAAAGCAACAAAAATGCGATGCATTTGGAATCCTTTCTCACAGGATTTTAGCCATATGAGCTGCACATGAGTGAACAGTTCCTTGACAGGTCCTTAAACTCAGCATCACCCCTTCCAACTCAGGAGATTAAACCATTTTAGTCCAGTGAACCTGGGCAGCTGAGAGGCTGTTCCTTAGATTGGTGTAAACCAAAAACCAGCATCTGAAAACAGAAATCTCCAGCTGCTGCTTTTGCACTCTTTTCAGTGAGGAGTAGAGCGGTTGTGGGTATGAGGAAGCAAGCCCTCTAATTTTAAAAGTCTAAGCAGAATGTTTTGGTGTACAGATGGAGACTAATTTCTAGTGAAGAGCTACTAGGGAGAAATGATTTAACAGCATTAGTAGATAAAAATGGTAGGAAAAATAATAGTTTTAAAGTTAAATGTGGACTGGATCCAGTGCACATTTGACTTGTGATAGTACCCATCAATCCACTACAAAAAGTGACATGTAGGACTCAGACATCAGCTCCCTCACTATTGTTGGATCATACCAGGCATGATAAAGAGAAAATTACCATTAGCAATGTAGCATTATATTTAATTGACCCAAAAAGCCAGCTGTCAAAATGTTTTCAGTCTGCCAAATGAGTTTTTAGGTGTGTGGGAGGACATCTAAGGACTTTAGTAAGTTTCTTACAAAGAAAATATCCATTATAGTGGAAAATGGAGTGGAAACTTAATCAAGTGGATGAGAAAGTGAGGGAAAGCCTCCAGCATGTTCTAATAAATTAAGGACTGTATTCACAAGAGTATTACACTGAATCTGTCATCAATTCCCATATTAGCTATATATCTTAAAAACCTGTAACACTGAAAGCAAATCAAAGAACCCCAACTCCATGCCTGTGCCATACCCTATACAAAGGTACTCGCACCAAGAACCACCAACAACTGTTGTCTGTAATATCTCCAGCTATGAAGCTTGAATTGGTTGATGAGGTAGGGAGAAGGGTCAAAATCCAGTAATATACTCAAAGATCTAAAATTAAACTATTTGCTACACATACAATTTAGGAATTGGCAGTACCCTGTGACTTCAGTGGGTTTTGGCAGTGCAAGATGTTGTGAACATCTATTTTTGCAAGCATAAAATGTTCCAAGAAATTTTCTCAAAGTGATGGGGTCATCCCCACCGTTCTCATCTCTAAATCGTTTAGCTTCTTGTAAAAGAAGTGAATGAATTCATTGACAGTTGCATCCTCGTCCAATATTAACCAATTCAACCAGTAAGCTAAGGCAGAGGTCTGAAATCCTTTTGGAAGAGAACTCCTTGTGCTTTCATTTTGATCATGAAACAAGCTCACGCCATGCAAATGAAATACCTACACAGGCACATATTTCCACAGTCATTGCCTTTTGAAATTCATTCACATTTTGGAAAGAAGCTAAATATCACATAGTCTTTTTAAGGTTGTTTTAAAAGCTAGATCAGTTCCTTGATCTGGTTCACAGCACAGCCATACAAACATTGTGCTGGCACAACAGATGTCCGGGGGAAGGTGAGGAAACAGGCATGCTTCACATTGTATTGTTATCAAAAACAACTTACCACGAAGCCCCAGTATATATAGACAATATACAAATAAATCCAAGATGAAGCCATCTGAAAATTTTACAATGCCCTACAGACACAAAGAAGCAAAACTAAAGTTCTCTAATACCTTCCACTTTCTGTTAAGTCTTTGTTATTCAAAGATAGCAAATTGACAACAATTAAGAAGATTCAAATATTAGCTTAAATGAAAAGAAGCTACACTACCACAAAAGGAAACTAAAAAAAAAAAAAAAAAAAAAAAAAGGGACCNCAAATTCTATCCTCTCATTACAGTCAAGAGGAAGAGCACTGCCCTAGGCAGGATACCAAAAAAATTGACAACGCTGCACATCCAAAGTGATTTGAATACAGATCTATTTTATGTAACAATGATAGCAAGCAGGACTCCTTCTAAGACTGGACCAATTCAATGTGCTATTTTTGTTTTGTAACACACATCTAGCTGAAGCCAAGAAAAGGCCACTGGTACCTAGCAGGTTTTCTGTGGCCTAGAAGGAACCCTGCTTAATATCAGCCAGGATGTCATTCCTTGAATTTATTCCTACTGGGGCAACATTACATAGTTTGGAAGGAGATGAATCTAGATTCTCACATTTTCACTGAAGGAGTATCCATCTCAGTCCTGTAGTGGAGTGGGTAATTCATTACTGCAAGATGATAGTTAAAAAAATATTAATATAGTTTATTAATATTAACTATTCAGAACTTGCATCACCCCAATCACCAATTTAATAATAATAACAGGCTCTTTTGCATCATTTATGGAAACTATATACAGGTTATAACAGGATCTAGGAATAACTAGTAAATATATACATTAATTAAACTCAATTAAACTGGTAGAGAAGGTTTTGCAGTAGTGTACAGTCTGCGGTCAATACACCTTGCTCACTAGATGGACACAAGCAGCTCCTTTCTGCTTATGGCAGAAGGCAATTAACAAGAGGCTTTTGGTATTTACTCACAAAAAATATTATCCGACAGTACCCAAAGCTCGTGGTGGGATTGCTGGCAGTAGCCGTTAGAGGCTTTGGAGTTTCCACAGGCTTCTGGGTGCTGGAGAAAGGAGGCAGACAATCTCNTAGAGAAGGTTTTGCAGTAGTGTACAGTCTGCGGTCAATACACCTTGCTCACTAGATGGACACAAGCAGCTCCTTTCTGCTTATGGCAGAAGGCAATTAACAAGAGGCTTTTGGTATTTACTCACAAAAAATATTATCCGACAGTACCCAAAGCTCGTGGTGGGATTGCTGGCAGTAGCCGTTAGAGGCTTTGGAGTTTCCACAGGCTTCTGGGTGCTGGAGAAAGGAGGCAGACAATCTCTGATCTGGTCATGGCTCTCTGGATGACCTGTGTTATCTCCAGGGCCTCCACCTGGACAGGAGGCTTCCAGGTGCAGGCAGGATCTCTTGCAGTGTGCAGTCTCAGCATGAATAGAGCAGATATAATAGTGGAGCACACATGTAATAGCATACGCACCTTGTAATGGCAAAGCACGTGCTGTGCTCCCTGCTCATCTCCTTTTATCTATACAGCCCAAAACTAATTTTGGACTAATTGGACACAGGATAGCAAATCAAATGTCAGTTAGCAAAGACTGACCATATTAGGTGAAGCCATAGNATGGCTCTCTGGATGACCTGTGTTATCTCCAGGGCCTCCACCTGGACAGGAGGCTTCCAGGTGCAGGCAGGATCTCTTGCAGTGTGCAGTCTCAGCATGAATAGAGCAGATATAATAGTGGAGCACACATGTAATAGCATACGCACCTTGTAATGGCAAAGCACGTGCTGTGCTCCCTGCTCATCTCCTTTTATCTATACAGCCCAAAACTAATTTTGGACTAATTGGACACAGGATAGCAAATCAAATGTCAGTTAGCAAAGACTGACCATATTAGGTGAAGCCATAGGCTTGCTTTACCCTTTTTAGGGCAGAAGAGAGACTTGCACAAGGCAACCATGTGCACCTTGTTTACCACAAGGTCTGGGCAGGCCACAGACCCCAGACATAGTGGCTCCAGATTCTTTGTCCTCTTTCCCATGGTTGCTTTCCCCAAAACAGGAGGGAAAGAGAAGAACAGAAGAACATGCCTGGGCAAGCCAGGACATATATAAGCCTATTTTGGCTTGCTTAGGCCTACCATGACAAGTCCATCCACCATATTAGTAAAACCTGTCATTAATTCATCACTCCAAGTCAAAAACTTCTCTGTGTTCTGTAAATTTATGTTGTTCCTACTCAGAACTCCCCCATTAAAAAAAAGATTAAATCCAAGCTTTTACCCACAGCATTGACCAAACAGCAAATGTAAGCTGCCTTGAGAGTCACTGCTGTGAACATGTGTCCATCATNTGCTTTCCCCAAAACAGGAGGGAAAGAGAAGAACAGAAGAACATGCCTGGGCAAGCCAGGACATATATAAGCCTATTTTGGCTTGCTTAGGCCTACCATGACAAGTCCATCCACCATATTAGTAAAACCTGTCATTAATTCATCACTCCAAGTCAAAAACTTCTCTGTGTTCTGTAAATTTATGTTGTTCCTACTCAGAACTCCCCCATTAAAAAAAAGATTAAATCCAAGCTTTTACCCACAGCATTGACCAAACAGCAAATGTAAGCTGCCTTGAGAGTCACTGCTGTGAACATGTGTCCATCATATTTTTCTAGAATTCCAGTTTAATATTTAGTCCCAGGCCTGCTAGTAGTACATCTGCTGAACACCAATTTCCATTTGGAATTATATGGTGCTGTGGACATCCATAGGATATCAGCATTAGTGAACTGAATGCATGATGGCCACATGCTGCCTTACTTCTCAAAAGCTCGTCATGCATAACCAAATTAAAGGCCTTCCAGAAATATATTTCATCAGCACTATTACTTTTAATCTCATTACAAATTAAAAGCAGCTTATTTTTCACTTTAATTGACACTGATTATATTACTCTCCTACCTTTTTATTAATCAAGTCACATATCAGCTGTTCTGCTATTTACCTGGATCTGATGTAAGGCTGAGGCAAGAGATCCCCAGACATTCTCCCTGCCCTCTCTGATACATAGTTAGCAATCCACAACTTATTTTTAAAAACCCTCAACAACAAAGACAACAACAAAGGCCCTCAGCTTTACACTACAAAGACCTCACTGCCCACTTCTTGAGTGCCAAGATACATGGAGCTGAATGTCTTTTTGGTAGTTTACTACCCTTACTTGATTGAGTTGACATGATTATTATCCAAAATCATATCAAAAATTTCAGATTATTTCCACCTTTGATCATTAAGCTTGCAAGCCCTAAGTTTCAGATAGACTGTCCCTAAAATAACACAACTGTACTCATAGCCTAATTCTTTTGATTATACTGAGATGGATTAATCTAGAAGATGCACTTCTATCAGACTTCTGTGAAATTACTCAAATGTAGGGCTAACCACAACATATAATCATCTCCAATATAACTCTCTGTGGATAAAAGCTATAGAAAAGCAGTTATCTTCTTGTTGTCCTCGTGTCACATTTCACAGGGTGCAGGAGCACCTCAGGGAACGGTTTAGCTGCTACGGATTTTCCCAGCATCAAAACACATTGCTGTCATAGTTCATTCCCTCTAAAGCACTATACATACATATATATATATATATATATAAATCAGCTGTAGTTTAATACTACTTATTTCTGATATACAGACTGCTGACTAGAAGAGGAGGTAAAAAATGTGGAAGCAAACACAGAAACACACCCCACTTCTTCAGTATGCCTGCAATGACAAGCTAGAAGAAAACAGAGGCAGAAGTTCAAGCAGAAAGTTGAGTACAAATTACTCCTTTTCTTAAAACAAAAAAGTTGTATTTTTATGTTCATTTCTGGATACTCCAGTACCCAAACCTGAAACATGGAAATTAAATATTCTTGGAAGCAAAGCCCATCAAGAGGTCTCCTTTATCCAGAAGCAACCAATTGTACCCAATACATGCACTAGTCATAAAAAAAAAAGAAATATTTTTATTTACAAAACTTAAATGTACTTTGCGTCTTCATGACTAATGTCCTACCTCCCATGCAGACTATTCCACTTTATAAAACTAATCTTGTATTCAGGTGAACATGGCATAGAACTTTTGGACTTCCAAATGGCAAGAAGCTTCCAGCGCTCTGCTTTGCTTCAGTTATATATAATTTGACCTTTGATAGATTCAGACAGTGAAAGCATTTTTCAGTTATCAAACTTCATGTCCTTATTTAATTATTCTGCACCCTCAAGCATAAAATGCATTATTTACACAAAGTGCTTTTTACTCTCTATTGATAATTCCCTGATTGTACTGACTACAGCTTTGCATGATGAAATCTTCTGGTCTTAACTTACTTCTTTTCAGCAAAAGAGATATAAATTGTAAGTAGCCACTAAGAGAACAAACACCACTTGAAGACCTCATGTTTGATTCCTAATGACAGGAGACTGAAAATATTGTGTACCTTCTTAAATGCAATTACTACAGCAATTGTAAGAATAAATCAATATCATCTACAGAAGACAGGAGGGATAAACACAGTAGACTCCCTGCCTGAAAGACCTTATCAAGGAGGGGCAAGAAAGCGTTTGAAGTAGTTCTACTCCCCTGACACTCACACTACTAGTTAGGTCTCTCTTTTCACTAGCCTTGATTATGCAGACATGCCCAGAAAGCAGCTAGTCCCAGACTAGTGAAATAGATACTGAAAACATACAATTAAGTGGGAAAACCTTATCACATCTGACCAAAAACTTGAGGGGAAGCAAAAAAAAAAAAATAATTTTTTTTTAAACATTAAATTAAAATTAAGATTAAAAACTAATCTCAAAATTCTACAGCACCCCAACTGAAAAATGAGCACATTTAAACAGAAGTGTTCTGTTTCCATAATGGTCACATATTGCACTTTTACATTTTCATACAACTGTTATTTGCAACAGATACTTAAACTGAACTTTGCTGTTCAGTTCTGAGTATTTCCAAAACTTTCATCGTTGCCTCAGAACGTCTATGGAAACCACTATCCAGTATCTGAGCTTACAGCATTTCCACACCATTGGCACAGACTGATTTCACCAGTTTCTAGGCAATTCTCAGGATCACAGGATGTTAGGTGTTGGAAGGAACCTCCAGAGGTCATTGAGTCCAACAACCCTGTCAGAGCAGGACCACACAATCTAGTGGAGGTCACACAGGAACACATCCAAACAGGTCTTGAAAGTCTCCAGAGAAGGAGACTCCACAATCTCTCTAGGGAGCCTGTGGGTGACTTTAACCTGCCAGATATCTGCTGGACACTTAATTCAGCAGAGAGAAGGCAATCTAGAAGATTTTTTGAATGCATGGAGGACAACTTCCTGATGCAGTTGTTAAGTGAGCCGACCAGGGGTCAAGCTCTACTTAACCTGCTGTTCTCCAATAGAGAAGGGCTGGTAG
>VWZE01010414.1:0-27264 GCA_013396675.1 Eubucco bourcierii
AATATTCTAATTAGCCTCAAACCAGCACAATATGCCACTTCAAAAGCATTTGTCTGGCACAGCAAGAGCCTAATTTATTCTATGGGCAGGGTGAACTAAGTTTGAGACAATTTCAAGCTGGAACACATTTAACAATTCTCTTTTTACTTAAGTGTTCTTCTTTCCTCTCCCCAGTTGCCTGTTAGAAAATGCTATTCTTAAATATTTAATTATCAATTTTCAGTTGCTTGTCTGTTTTATCATAGTGAACTTTTCATCAGTGAATTCTGGGGAGATCTAAGCCAAAAAATGATACTCAAAGATTTTTGCCCCTTCACCAGTCACGACTAAGATCATGCTGTTTTGGTTGGTTGGGTTTTTTTGGTTGTTTTTTGTTTGGTTTGGTTTTTTGGTTTTTGGTTTGGTTTTTTGAGATGTGACTGGTAAATGCTGATTGACACTGCATTGTTAATAATTTTAATGGCAATTTTTCCTGTGTTAGATGCCCTTCATCATCTGGGTAAGTTCTCAAGAGCTCCTTATAGTTAGAGTCAAGCTCTGATGCATCCGCTCAGGTTGTGGATCATCTTTTTGAATTCATCCATGGAAGAAATGCTTAAGTAGTAAGGGGTTACAAGATAAACAGAATCTGCTCCTTAAGACATAGCTCTCATCGCCTTCCTATGAAATACATCAACACCTGTGTATGTGCCTATTTGTGACCTTTTGTTTTAGTTTGCAGAGGATTCCCACTTGAAACAAGTTCCTCCAGGCTTCAGCACAAAACCACAAGGTAGTGTACCATGTATGGCATCATGGTACAGGTGGCTAACATACTGTTGCCACTGACAACATTTGAATATCCATATTACTTTGAGTGGTGCTAGATAACCTAGGAATAAAATTGTCAGTTGAAAGCACATGCTGATGTAGTGATGAGTGTTGCAGAATGCTTGATCTCCATAGAGGGAAGTTAGTAAAAAATGCCTTTTTTAAATAGACAAAATCTGGAGTGCTGGAGTTTTATCTGTCTAGCAGAAAGCTCCATACTTAGTATGTTAACAACGAGATAGGAGATGGGCATGCCAATCAGTCTTTATTCATCAGCACCACGATGAATACAACATTTTCTCATCCACACCATGCTGCCAGCCACTGGACACCCAGCTGAGCACATCCACACTGCGCTCTGACATTTGAGTATGTATGTAACTATCCATTTTATCATCATAATCCAGGAGGACCTGGACAAGACAGGGATGCAGGCCCAGGTGAACCTCATGAGGTTCAATAAGACCAAGTGCATGGTACTGCACCTGGGACAGAACAATTGTCACTATCAGTACAGGCAGTTAGAAAGCAACCCTGCTGAAAAGGATCGAGCAGTTCTGGTGGATGAGAAGCCTGACGTGAGCCAACAGTGTGCACTTGCAGCCCAGAAGGCAAATTGCATCCCAGGCTGCATCAAACGAAATGTAACCAGCAGATCAAGAGAGGTGATTCAGCCTCTGTTCTGGTGAGGTCTCACCTAGAGTACCATGTCTCTGTCTGGGACCCTCCACAGAAGAGGGGCATGAAAATTATAAGGGAGCTGGAACACCTCTCCCACAAGGAAGGCTGAGGGTGCTGGGTTTGTTCAGACTGGAGAAGACAAGGCTCCAGGTTAGGGTTAGGGTCTCTAACCAAGACAAACCATTCTATGATTCTATGATTCTCTATATTACACATTTATGTAGTAAAATTATTGTGATTATGTGCAATTGCTAAGCAGATAGCAGAGCACAGGAAAACAAGCCAACAAAAGAAAAACAACTACAAAAGTATAGTAAGCCTGATTTTAATGCCCCAAATGAACTCTCTGTGTCACTGTTCTGACTATCAGTCAAAGTTCAGATAGTCCCAGCCTTTCAAATTACCATCGGTTAAGATATATTCATAAGCCCACTGATGAGTGTTTGGCAGAACACATGCTAATTAATCTCTTTTCCAACACACTCAAGTAGCTGACTTTTAAGACCAGAGCCACCATCAGTGCACATTACTCATCAAGTTAAGGACACATCTGTCTTTTTGAATAAATAGAGTACTTGAACTATACAAAATCATAGGAGAATTGCTTTTGAACAGCCATGTTCAAAATTTAACTGAAACAAAAGGAAGTGCTGATCAAAGTGACATACCCCATCACCAGCAGCTGCATTCTTTTGCCTCACTAGTAAATTTTGGTTTGTTTCCTTTACAGTGAATGAAGAGATGCAATGATCACGTGTAGTCACTAGTGCTCTCTTCTTACCACCTCCTTGCAACTCGTGCCTGAAACAAAGGAATTTGGAGATAGGCTCTGTACTTCAGTTTATAACCTGCAATATTTGATTTTGAGTACCAGCTGAATGAAAAAGGGCTCTGGTTCAAAAATGTCTGTCTTGCTCCAGTTGTGGCAGAACAAGTGGTAGCCCTGAATTCTTACAGTATCCTTGCAATTTAGGAATAAAACAAAGGAATTAAGGGCTAAGCTCTTTATATTACACACACCTTGGTGTGCTCTTCAGCTGAGAAAGCGCTCTGATTCAAAACTGCGTATGTGTTGCTCCAGCTTTTGTAGAGAAAGTTGTAAGCCCTGAATTCTCCAGTACATTTTTACAGACTCTTTAGATTATAGCCTGAAATGCTTCACTTTGTGTGCTATTTGGACAAGAAACATCTCTGGTTCAAAACTGCATATGTCTCGCTCCAGCTCCTGCAGAGGAAGAGCTGGCTGAGAATGCTCTGTTCCTATCTTATTGACTCCTTCCAACTTACCCACAGAACGAAGGAATTTGGGGCTAGGTTCTTTACTTTCACTTCTAACCTAGAATGTTTCCGTTTTGTGTACTATTTGGCAAAGAAAAGGCTCTGTATCAATGCATATGTCCTGCTTCATCTTCTGCCAGAGAAAGTGGCAGTCCAGAATTCTCTGTTCCATTCATTGCGTGTGGGGTTAGGTTCTTTATCTTATAATGTGGAATGGTTGCAACTCATCCATTTGAACCAGGAGCTGGGCAAGACATATGCAGTTTTGAACAAGAGCCCTTTCTTGGCTGAAGAGCACACAATGTAAAACATTCCAAGTTGTAAGAAAGAGCCTTCATTCAAGCATGACATCTTCATCACATAATTATGTCTAATGATCTGTTGCATTCTCCATCTGCAGTAATCATGACTGCATCCTTATCTTTAATCACTGCATCTTTACTATTCTTTCAACTGTGTGGGCAGTAGCACTAGAGGGGCAGAAATGTAATGGGCTGGTGATGGCAATGGTGCCTATTCTTACTAATGCAAATGAGAATTTTGACAGTAATAGGGCACAATACAGCACTCATTCTGCTATGCAATGTTAAATGCCTGATCAATAAATGTCATAATGTTACAAAGCTGAAGCCTGTTTACAATTTTATTTTTTGCCCAAAGTCTCTGTTTATTCTCACTTAAACTCAATTTCAACATCTGTCAGAAAATCTGTCTGCCTATTGTTTGTCTCCAAAGGAAAAAAAAAAACCAAAAACATTTTGTTATGAATTATGTTCCTGCTGTACCTCTAAACTCAGCTGAGAAACACCTTGTGTGAGGCTCGGTGTGTCCTTCCAGGGCTCTTGACAGCTTTGAAACATCTACAAAAAGATTGCTGTTTGGCTTTTTTCAAACCTTGCTGAGTATCTGGAGAAGAGGCCTATGCAATACTAGGGGAACATGATCAATAACACTTCTGTTGGAGTAATTTATCAAGCAATCTGTGCAGACTTGAAGTTTCCATTATTATGTAGATTTCCTCTAAGTTAATGGAACATTTCCTGAGAGGCAGATACATCTCAGTTTGTGTAATGTAATTATAAAAACCCACAAAAACAAACTACAAAAATCAACCCCCCAAACTAATCTAGATCAGTCCTCAACTGGACCCAGCTCTGCTCTTCCTGAAGTGCCTTTGCCTACTCTTCAGTAAAACCTGGTAAGTATGTGGAAGGGTGGGTGAAAACAGAACTGCAAAATCCTCTTCAGTGAGCAAAAGAGCAAAAAATCTGTTACACTCCAAAACAGTTAAAAAAAAAAAAACAAATTTGACTTTTTGAGGTAATAAGCCTATACAGGTTTTCCAAAAGTTTGATTGCCTTTTTAGTTAGATTCAATTTATTTAGGTTTACAATGATTTATATTTATACAGCTATAAAAGGAAGTCTAAGGACTGATGAAGTACCTGCCAAAGGACATCAGTTATAGCTAAAACCCAACTAATTAAGAGCAATCCACAGTTATATGACAACTTTAATCCCCAGACACAAAAGTGATTTGCAAACAAATTAATAAGATACATTCAGTAAAAAATACTGTCTGCATTTTTATAGTATGCAAATGGAGGCCTAAAATGATTGCCATGGCTACAGAAAAAATTTGTGTCAAGATGAGGAAAAATACACAGAATATTTTTACTGTTACGTAGCAGCCTCTTTTTAGTTTTCTTTTCAACTGTCTTCTGTGCATATTTGTTGTTTCTTTCCTGTCACTATCACATCTCGGCTAGCTTGTCTCAGCTGCTTATTCCACACATTTGACAGACATTTTCTCATTTGCAAGCCTTATATTAGCAAATTTTTTCATTACATACAATACAATCATTTGATCTTTTGATCCTATTGGTATTTTAAGGTTGCCTTGTAATGAGACATGACAAAGGAGATATTATGTTAAGTCATATTAAAAAAGATTCTGTGCTCTCAACTGAGATACATGGATATCCACAAAAGAGATGTATTATTACCTTTATCTTCTAGCAGGGAATCAGAATTAACCTATTTTCTTCTTTCTGTAAGAATGCTGGGTAAAACACTGCTATTTTTCTTCCAGGTTTTAGCTTTGGAATGAAGTTTGTGTTTGGCATGAACATACATTGTTCCAGTGAATTCAGTGGCACATAGTGAAATTCTGCTCCAGAATAACTAAAGTTTGTTATCATACATTTCTGTAGATGGGTGATTTTTCATTGTAAGCCCACATATAAAAGGAAGGGCTATCCTGAGCTGTGAACTGCATGCTTTTATTTTCAGTAACTTGCAGATATCAAATTTGCACTGTGGAGAGCCGAAGCAACTGCTCAGCATAACATTACACAGCAATGATTTTTCACTGCATGTCAGTCTGGCTCCATAAGCAATTATAGGCTGACTTGTATATGCCAGTTTCAGCAGCCCTTCTGGCTTGCTGCTGTGCTTAGCCAGGGCTGTGGGTTACCACCAGGCTTTGAGCCAGCAGAATCTTATTGATTCTTATGTTGTACCTGCATTGGAGCTGCTATAGTTCAGCTGTTTGTGACGTGCATGTTGTCAGGACATCCAAACTGGTCAGATACCACATGTGGGATCTGCTTTGTGTTCCTTTAGTGAAATGCCAAAAGAAAATTATCTTTTAGTATTTTTAGTACTAAGACTCTAGGTTGGTTTTGCATTTCCTTAGGTTTACGCAGCTACACTGTCATCAATTTCTGTAAAGCCTTCTGTGATTTACAAATTGTATTTGTCATGCCCTGTTTTAGAGTGAAGTTCTATCTCAGATTTCAAATGTCAGGCTCCTTTACAAACTTGCACTTCTCACTGTTTTAGTATTACAAAGAAAAAGCATCTGAGCAAATGTATTTGGGGTCTAGGGATTTTAGAGTGACTGAAATGCACACATCTCATTGACAGGAGCAATAGCAATAAGATTTCATTCAAAAGTGTGAGAGCAGAATACAGTGTGTGAAGGCAATCACTTTCTCCTCTTCCTTTCAAATTCAGGACCATTAATGTTCCATGTAAAGTCTTGCCAATCCTCTACACTTCACACAAGCCTGGAGTAAGAACTCTAGGTAAGAGTACCTTTCTGTGCTTCTTTGAAATAAAACAGCTCTGTTGCAAGGGTTTGGCATAATTAACAGGACATTGTAGAACTGTCTTATATAGTAAGATATTATGTATTTTATATAGTAATTCTGCCTCCAACTAAACTGAAAATTAAACAAATAGGGGTTAAGTGAAATTAGCCTTCCCAGTGTGAGCCCTGATGAGTTCCTGAATTCATTGTATCAATCTAGAGAAAAAGTAATCTAATCATTTAAATATCATGGGAATTTACATACCTGTAACTCTACCATTATAAATTATTCTATATATAAAGGTATATATATGTACAGGCAAGATTGTGGGTCCAAGGTTTATAAATAAGTAATAGTAAAGATTTAACAGCAGTTACCTAGGCTGTCTTTGGCATTCTGCTTTTCCTGTCTTTTTTTTTTGTTGTTGTTTTTTTTTTTTTTTTTTGGGTTTTTNGTTGGTTTTTTTTTTTTTTGTTTGGGTTTTGTTTTGTTTTGTCTGTTGGGTTTGCTATTTTTGTCCTGTCATTCTGATAGTCTCTCTTCATTCTATCTGTTGAAAAGAATACAAGGCAAGGAAAATACCACTAGGGTAACTTAGACCTAAGTGCCAAAAGATGACTATCATGGTGGTGGAATATCCCTTTTCCAGTCCTTCATTGCTGTCACAAAAGTTCGTCCATTATCCAGGTTTAGTAGGGACAAATTCTCATTTGTCAGTTACTTAAAATTTACCAATTTACACACATTTCATTTACAAAACACAATGCTTTGAAGGCTGGCCTTACCGCAAAAATAAGCTTGGGTGGCAGGGGTGGTGGTGATATTTAGAAGTTTTAGGGTAATTTTTAAACTAATTATGATAGAGGAAAACGACCTGAATATGGTTAAACATGCTTCTCCAGTATAATAGTTAAATTCTGATAGCACACTGCAGAAAAGTCTCAGGAACTAAGAGGCTATTCTTTTTTTTTTTTTTTTTTCTTCTGGAGTTATGAAGAGCAGGGATTGATTTCAGTAGACCTACATCTCGGACTCGTGCAATGCCAGGATGAATAGAGATATGGATTTATGCTAAATATCCAAACTGCTGTAGGCATTGCATTGCTGCCGCAAAAGCATTTGGAAAATTAAGAAACTAAGACCTGGCAGCTATTTAGTCTTTCTGTTAGAAATCTAAGGCAGCCCCCTCGTGGCCACTGATGTTTTGAAGTAACTGTTTCAAAACCCGTTTAAAAGCAGACGTTGTTTGGAGGAGAAGTAAGTCCTTCTTGATTTAACATTGCTGCTGTAACGCTTGTTAAAGGTGTTGATAACATCAACAGCCTGTGATGACAATACAGGTCAAAACCAGTTTTTCTGTGATATTGATCTGCAGTGGTCGAATTGCCAAGAGCAGCTCTCTTAAAGCCTGCCCTACAGCTGGAATCCTACAGCCCTGGCTCCAATAGTGGTGTTACATTAGCAGACTCTACTGTTCCAAATACGTCTTCTGTCACGGGACTCTGATCTTGGTTCTCTGAAATGCACAGAGGACTGCACATTCTTCCCAGAGCATCTTGACTTTTTCTGTCTTTAGTTCCTGCCTGTCCCGAAATCCTGCATTGAGCTGCACTCATCTCATCATACCTACTCAATTAAATATTAACGTCTTCCAATTGCTTTGCTCAGCCTTACTACTTATACTATTTTGATTTTAATCAATTTTGGAATTTGTGGTAGCAGACCTGAAAACACCAATGGCAACTTGAAGAGCTGTGTTGTGAAAGATGAAGAGAGGTCACGACAGAAACGTGACGCTAATGCTGAGATGCCTGAGACACAAAGTCAAAAGCCCCGAAACAAACCTGTGCTTTGTATTTGCATCAGGCGCCTTTTGTGTAAAAGTCTGAGACAGAAGCAAAGCTTCACGTAACTTCCTGGAATTACGCGACGCAGTTGTTCAGTGAATTACGTGTTGAGAGGCGCTGTCCCTCCTCGAAGGCACTTCCATGTTTTGTTCTGCAAGAACGGGCCCGATGTATCGCTTTGATTACGACCGACAAGCGGACGCTTTTAAGGAGCATTTCCCGTTGTAATACCTCCGGCTGCAGAGGGCGCGCGGCGGCCTTTCCACAAGAGCAAAACCTGCCCTTAACCGCCCCCCACACCCCACTCCAGACCCGCCCAGTCCCAGGCGGCCCCAACGGCCCTGGCACCGCCGCCCGCGGCTGCCGCTAGCCAATCGGAGCGGCCGCTGTCTGTGACGTTGTAGGGGTGAATGGCCGCGGCAGTTTGAAATTTCCGCGACCGGGGGCGCGCGGGTAGGCGGCAGCATGGATGAGTCGGGGCCGTCGGCGGCACGGAGCAGCGCCGGCCTGCAGCAGGGCGTCGAGGAGGCGAAATCAGGTAGGGGTTAGCTGTCCCGGGCAGCCGAGAGCCACCGACAGTCCAGGCGCCGCCGCCCGTTTCCCCGCCAGCCTGCCCGAAGGAGCGTGGAGGGGCTAGGGCTAGGGCTGGGGTGTGCCTGCACAGGCAGATGTCCCACCTGGGAAAGGCAGAGGCGAGCCGCAAGAGCGTCGCTGGCACCGTCTGTCTCGCTTTAGGGCTGTTCCGGCTGGGGCTCGAGTATTTCCACGGACAGAGACTGCGCATCTTTTCCTGTCCTGCTATTTGGCCGCCCTTTAGGGGAACTGTTTTTTGTCTGCAGCTCGCCCTGTGTACCTGCGGTGCCCGAGATTAGCCTCAGCTGTGGCTCGGCTCTCCCCGAGCTCCGAGGCTGCTGGATGGGCACTGGAAAATGGTGCCCTGCGAGGGAATATAAGGATTTCTCAGACACCAGTAACTTTATTTTTTTAATTGTTTTTTTTTTTCCTTTCTTTTCCATGTGTGTGCCAGGTGTGTACCACAGGCATTTAAATTCCAGTCCAGTAGTACATGTACGTTTCAAACACTAGTAGAGAAAATAGAGGAAAAAGAGTTTCTTAGAGGTGACTTCTTTGCCCTCCTTCTGCCTTAATAGCGCAATATCGGTACTTTTAGTATCTATTGAGTATTGTCCTTCAGTGCTAGGTTGTTATTACTTGGTGTTTGTAGGCTTGCAGTATGTAAACGAAGAGCAAACTAAATTAAATGACTTCTTGGAATGTTTACTGTGTTCTGTAATTCACTGTGTGGCTTGCGCAGGGTGTAGCTGTTACAGTTGCTAGATTGATTATGCATATACATAACGTAGCTACAGCTTTACCAAAGAATCTTTAAATGTGCATTTTAAAACACGTTTTGATGATCACCTTTTCATTTCAATGGCATCCTGGCCTGCATCAGGAATAGTGTGGCCAGCAGGAGCAGGGAGGTCATTCTCCCCCTGTACTCTGCACTGGTTAGGCCACACCTTGAGTACTGTGTCCAGTTCTGGGCACCTCAATTTAAGAAGGACATTGAGGTGCTTGAGCATGTGCAAAGAAGGGCAACGAGACTGATGAGAGGCCTCGAGCACAGCCCTATGAAGTGAGGCTGAGGGAACTGGGATTGTTTAGCCTGGAGAAGAGGAGGCTCAGGGGGGACCTTCTTGTGGTCTACAACTACCTGAAGGGTGGTTGTAGCCAGGGGGAGGTTACCTTCTTCTCTCAGGCAACCAGTGACAGAACAAGATGACACAGCCTTAAGCTGCGCCAGGGGAAGTTTAGACTGGAGGTGAGGAGAAAGTTCTTCACTGAGAGAGTCATTGGCTACTGGAATGGGCTGCCCAGGGAGGTGGTGGAGTCACCGTCCCTGGAGGTGTTCAAAGCGGGTTTGGACGTGGCACTTGGTGCCATGGTCTAGTCTTGAGGTCTGTGGTGATGGGTTGGACTTGATGATCTTTGAGGTCTCTTCCAACCCTGGTGATACTGTGATACTGTGATTTCCTTGTTTTACAAGTTAATACAGTGGCTCTGCTACACAGAAAAACTGTCAAAAGAACTTGTACACTGGTTCTGATTTTTTTTTTTTCTGTTAAATTCAATTTGGTCCCAGATACATAAAAACTTTGACAGACTCCAGGTCTAAACTGCTAGCTTCCGTAATACATCTTGAAATGTAAGGGATATGTTAGGAGTGTGAGGGTTTGGGGTATATAGTGAAGGTCAAACTGTAATCGAATGAAAATTCAAGGATTGTTACAGTCAAGGAGAGTGCCCTGAACTGTTACATTTAATGAAAAGAGGAAAAAACACTATAATCACTTAAACTCTGAAAATGTTAGAGGACAAATTCAGTAAATATGTGTGACTAGGTTTGAGAGGTACTTTTAGACCAGTAGTGACTGAATTGTAATGAGAACAGAAGTGGAACCGCTTCTTTTGGAGACACCCAAAGGGGCATTACTATTGCATCCCATCAAAATGAAGATTCAACCAATGTCTCTTTAAGCAGGCTAAAAATTACCCTGTTGTCTCTCATGTCTAAACATGTTATTCGAAACTTCCATGGAGTTATATGTCAGTTTATTAAGACACAAAAAGAATGCTTGTACCAAAGAACAGGAAAAGACTTAGGAGAAGAGCACCTGTAAAAGCACAGGTTGAGGTTAGACTTGTATCTGCCATTTTATCATTCACCTCGGTTATATTTTGCTCTTTGATGATGCAGGTGGTGTGTGTGAATGGTAAATCCAAGTGGTTTTGAGTCTTACAGGACAAAGGAAGTTATCATGTAACTGCAACTCAGGGCAGGTAGCCACAAATAGGGATATTCTCTTTTGAGACAGGGTAAATATTCTGAAAGGAGCATGCACTGCAACGGGTTGCTCAGGGAGGCTGTGAACGCCCCCTCCCTGGTGGTGTTCAAGGTCAGGTTGGAAGAGGCCTTGAGTAACCTGGTCTAGTGGAGGGTGTCCCTGCCCATGGCAGAGGGGTTGGAACCAGATGATCTTCAAGGTTTGTTCCAACCCAAACCATGTTATGAATCTATAAAGTAACCAATTAAGGCAGTATCTTCACCAAGGATAACTTAAGATGTGTTGTAGAAAGCAAGTTCACGACAGAACTGGGGCTAAACAGAAATTCTTTGGTAATAGAGCAGTGAGTGATGATAGCATTGAACTGACTGTGTGGTTTGTTTTGTTCCCACTCTTGTCCCCAGATCTGCTCCAGGAAAATGATTCCTGCAGTGATTATGGCTGTCATGACAAACCAGGGACTGCTTTAGGAAGGACTGTGCTCAACAGGAATGTGCTTTTTCCAGATACTTTTCATACTGATCATCTCTTGTTTTATGAGCGCTTTAAAGCTTACCAAGATTACATCTTAGGTAAGTAAAGTCTTAGTAGAAAAGAACATGCAGTTAGGTTTCTTGTAGTGACTGTTTAGTTTGAACAGATTCAATTTTGTGTTAAATGGCATGAGATACACTTAACAGGGACTAGAAAAGATGTAGTGTGCTACCATCACATATACTGCAATGTTAGCTGCTCTGGCTGGTGCCCTGGGGGGCAATGGTTTTAATGTAAGTTAATAAAAAAGTGTTAATAGTGGATTCTGGGTCTTGGTTTTAGTTGATCTTTCTAGATTTTTTTTTTTTTGTAAGACTATTTAAGGTAAGGTATAGATCACAGATACTTAATGCCACTAGCATTGAAACCCTTAGTACCTAGAAGGACCTCTTCTTCCAGAAAAGCACAAAACAGATGACTCTCCTGCTTTCTAAGTACTGTGTGATGGCACAAATGCTGACAGTTATCATGAGCAAAACAGAATGAAGTCCAACTTTAGATGTGGCAGAGGAACTTCTCAGCTATAGTGGCTGTCATTTCCCAATGTTCTCAATGACTTTTTTTTTTTAATTTCCTTGCACAAAAGTACTGTCTTAGATTGATGGTTTGTTGGTTTTTGTTTTTGGTTTTTTTTTTTTTTATTTTTAAGCTGACTGCAAAGCTTCTGAAGTGAAAGACTTCACAGCTGAGTACCTGGAGAAGGTCGTTGAACCATCTGGATGGCAGGCAGTCTGGCGCACTAATGTGTTTGAGGTCCTTGTTGAGGTAAATGGAATTGAATTGCTCAGGCATTTGTCTCCAATTAACATAATTTACCTCTGCAACAGGCAGATCATTTATCTCTGAAGTTTGAGCTGATAGACAAAAGTAATGTTTTCACATCTAATTGCCAGTGATGGCTAGAGCCATTGGAGATTTTTCTAAGTGTACCTTTCTTGAAAATGGAAGGAGGAACCCTAAGTCAGTGCTGGTGAGCTGTGAGACAGAGCTATTTGTACACAAAACTGGCTGTTGAAATGTTTTTTGAGGCTCTAATAGTTTCTTAGATTTTTTGTCAATAACCTTTTTCCTTTTAACCCACCTTGGTACTGGCAGTAGCTCTTCTGTCATAGGCCGACTGAGGGTTCCTGGTTTGGGACACTCCTAGGTCTGTCAGTGTCAAAGTGAAACATCTTTGTGCAATTCTTAGATATTCAATTTTCAACTCAGTTAGTGACAAACGGCTTTCACTGGCCCAGGCTAACTCTTTGGATTGTTTGTTTCTTGTGGGTACTTTGAAAAATGAACTCTAAAAGAGTCCCAAAGAACAGTAAGGTATTGATCTACTTGAACCTGTGGATACTGGTTTTTGCCTATTTTTAAAGAATAAACCTCCCCCAAATTGATAAGCAGTTTAATGGCCTTGCATGAGTATTATAAGGGATGTGAGCAGAGTTTAAAATGTGGAGAAGTCTCTAGATGTGTGGTCTGAGAAGTTTAATTCTGGGATCATCATTTCAGCGGAGAAGATTATTTGCTGCAATGTACATTGGTTTGTGTGGGTCAATGGGTAGTGTGGCCTGTTGACTTATGCACTCTGTTAGCTGTTTTCCATCTGGATCTAAGGTTCTGAGAACTGTTTGTTCCAACAGGTTGTTGATGTGGAGTACTCTGCTCTGAAAGCAGTTGTGCGACTTAGTGAACCCTTCCTGTGTGAGTCACAGGATAGCACCTTTACCTTTGAGTGCATGCAGGAACTCCTGGAGCTGAAGGAGCATCAGATACCGCTGCAGGAGCTGTGGGTTGTGTATGATGAGTCAGGAGAGTTTGACCAGACAGCACTGGCTGTGGAGCACGTCAGGTGGGAAAATGCTCGAGGTTATTTTTTTTCTTGAACAATTGCACCCTGGGTGCCCTGAGTTCTTGTGGTCATGCTGGCAGCTCCACAAGTCAAGCTTTCCAAACTGAAATGGTATTCTGAGGGTGCTACTCACACAGAAAATCTCTATCCTCTGTAGCTATGCAACTACAAGGTATGTTTAGCTGCAGCTTATTGTCACTATCACTTCTGTGTTAAAGGGGGGGAAAATAATTGTGTTGCTTTCCTCCTCCTTCACTCCAGATTTCCTTGGACTGTATCAGTTTCTGGCTCTGGTGGAGTGTTCCTTTCTCTTCTATAACATTTTGGTTTTTTGTTTTGCTGCATTTTGCCTTCTGCCCCAAATTTGCTTTTTATTCTTCAGGTACTTGTTCACATCTTGTTTGTTCTATTTTCTTTGTCATCTTTGTCTCTTTAAATCTCCTTTGCTTTCATATACTCCCTATCGTTAGAAAACTGTCTACAAATAGGCAGTAGAACTGGACAAAGAAGCTAAAATAGGAAGAATAACCTTTCTGTCCAGATGTGTGTGAGTGTCAGAAGTCATGAGTACAGGGGGAAAATGCTTCAGTAGCAGAGGTCACAGATTGGAAAAAAGTCTGGTGTTCAGACCCACCTTTTAGCTCTACACTTGCCTTTTTTTTTTTTTTTTTTTTAAAATTCAAGTGGGACTCAGACTATTATGAATTTTAACCTTTTATATACAAAAATCCCTTTATGCAGATGAAGGACAAGAAAGATAATTGCTATGTATACTAAATAGTTTACAGGGCAGTAACATGGAACTGGAGAGAGGTGATGCTTTGTAATAAATTATCAAATTGGTTGCAGTCATATTTCCAGTACTGTTGTCTCAGCACAGGGAAACGTGGTCTCCTTTGTGTGATTAAATACTTTACTTCAAAAGGTTCTTCTACCAGTGCATATGGAGGACCTGGGATGAGGAGGAGGAGGATGATTTTGATTACTTCGTGCGATGTGTTGAGCCTCGACTGAGATTGTGAGTGTAACACCTTTTGATGTTATTAGAGTAGAATCACAGGAGTGTTGGAATTGAGACAGAATGTGGTTTAAAAACACGATTTGTTCACTAGTGAATCAAAGTAAGTTTGTTCTAACAGTATTCACGGTCTGATAGTCAGAATTTTGTGTGAAGGTACAGCTGAAGTTGCCTCATGATTTCTGAACCCTGTTTTTCCCAGTAATCTTTAACTTTCCATCAGATGGCACTCCAAACCCAGCTAGCATCGTCTTGGAAGTGCAGGCATACCAATTGAATCCTAATTAAAGCTTTTGTGTGGGATGTTCTGATACCTCTGGGCATAGAATAAAAACCAGAATGGAACTGAATGTAAACAAAACCTTGTAAATTGGTCATGCTGAAGGAGGAGTGTGTGTGTTTCTTTCCCTAGTGGGACTAGTCTGTGTTAGGTTTTCTGAAGGTGAGTTTTTAATGCTGTCTTGCCATATGGAACTGAGGCAGTGCACAAGAACACAATCTGCTTATATTTTTTGAGCGCTAGATAAACAAAGCACACCAGAAAACGTATCTTGAACAAATAGTTGGAAAGTGATTCTTGCTGTAGGTTTTCCTCTGAGATTTGACACACCGTTCATGAGAGTTACTTTTCAGTTCCTTCACTTGCTATAACTTAGCATCACAAATATCTGGAAGTTTGCATGTTATGCAGATCAAGGTTTGATGCTGGGGAATTTAAAACAATGTGTTCTCAGCAAGTTTGCAGTTGATACAAAATGAGTGGGCTGGAACTAGATTATCTTCAAGGTTACCTCCCACCTAAACCATTCTATGAACCTAGGAAACTCTAAGGGATAACTGACACATTGCCACATTCTGCAGCAATTTAGTAAGACCTGGAGAGGCTGGAGAGTTGGGCAGAGGTGAACCTCATGAAGTTCAACAAGGGCAAGTGTAGAGTCCTGCACCTGGGGTGTAATAACCCCATACACCAGTCCAGGTATGGGGTTGACCTGCTGGAAAGCAACTCTGCATGTAAGAACTGGAGTGTGGTGGTGGACAAATACACCATGAGGCAGCAGTGTACCCTTGTTTCCAAAATGGTCAATGATATTCTGGGATGTATTAAGAATGGGACCAACAGGTTGTGGGATGTTCTCCCACTCTAGTCTGCCCTGGTGAGGCTCCACCTGGAGTATTGTGTCCAGTTCTAGGGTCTCCGGTTCAAGAGGGACAGGAAACTAC
Source organism: Eubucco bourcierii (assembly GCA_013396675.1). Lineage (NCBI taxonomy): Eukaryota > Metazoa > Chordata > Aves > Piciformes > Ramphastidae > Eubucco > Eubucco bourcierii. Next base: position 15,176 of record VWZE01010414.1, read on the forward strand.
TGGGGAGAGTCCAATGAAGGGTCATGAGAATGATTAGGGGACTGGTGGAGCATCTCTCTTACAGGGAGAGGCTGAAAGACTTGTGGCTCTTTAATCTGGAAATGATAAGACAGAGAGAATTTTGTCAGTGTTGATTGGATGTCTTGAGGATGGGGCCTGGGCTCTTTTCAGTGGTGTTCAGTGACAGAACAAGGAACAGCAGGCACAGACTAGAACACATGAAGTTTTACATAAGAAAAAAACTACTTGACTTTGAGGATGATTGAGCACTGGAACAGGCTGTTCAGAGAGGTTGTGAAGTCACCTTTTCTGGAGACTTTCAAAATCCACCTGGATGCCTTCCTGTGCAACGTGATCTAGCTGAACCTGTGTCAGCAGCTGGGGGTTGGATTAGATGATCTCCAGATCTCTTCCATCTCTTCCAACCCCTACTGTTCAGCAATTAAAGAGTATATTTGTAACCTACCCTGAAATGCTACTTAGAATATAACATTACATGAGCTAGAATATAGCATGTGCTTTACAAATAAAATTTGTGTAGTTACCCAGACTATGAAGGTGGCTACAGGGTACAATATGACATATGAGGACTTGGATTTGCCTGTATTTTGCTGAGATCACACAAATTAAGAAGGAGGTGTTATTGTATGGTGGGTGTGTTTTTTGTTTTTTGTTTCTTTTTTTTGCAGTGTGTACACTAGAAAAAAACAGCTATTTCTGTTGGTTGGGGATTTTTTTTGAGTCTTACTGTGTGGAATGAAACCAGAATACTATGATACACCATGGACTAATCCCTTTATTTTTTGCCAATGTAACAACCATTTTAGCAAGAATACAGAATACTTAATATCTTTTAGAAGAAAAGTAAATGCTTTCTTCTTTTTTCATATCATACTTGATGTAAAGGCTGTCTCCAAGCTGCACTTATGTTGGTGCTATCCTGTGTTATAATCTAAGTACTGATGTGTCAGTGCAGAAATGAATCTTTAATGCATGGTAACGCGATACTTTGCAGCTCTCGGAGCACTGTTAATGAGAACAGTATTTTTACGCTGCACACCAGGTTGTACTACTCTTATGAGGCAAGCAAAGTGGCTTGAGCTGTTTAACTAAAGCTTGAAAAAAACAAGGTAGTTTTAGGCACTTTCATAGTGACATGGCCACATTATTTACAACATTGTTTACTTCAAGTGTTTTATGCTTCTATATTGCTATAAACTGTTCTGCTGTTTATCATGCTTCATTGAGTTACTCTGCCTTTGATAACCCTGTTGCCAATGTTTTATGGAACTCTTTATTTCTACATACTCTGTTTATTGGAATTATAGGTATTGACTAACTACAAATTTTCTTTTAAAGAACCTCTGGAAGCTGAGGGAATATGTTGTCTGGTGTTTCATGCAGTCTCTTGTAGTCTCTTGGTCAGCTGCTTCATTATAAAAATGGTGTGAGAGAAATAAACATTGTTTTGCTTATATCATTAATTGCTGTCCAACTTTTTTTATGGTGACCATGTCTGGTCCTACATGATTGGCCCTTGAGTTCTTGGCACTGTCTAGCTGGCAGATGTCCTTATCTTTCAGACTTTGGCAATGCAGCTTTGGGATGGCATTTTCCGACCTGCTCTTTCATTTGTAGAGAATGCTCTTGAGACACTGCAAAATTTTATTATGCAGTGCCTTCAGATTCTTGTGCTGATAATGTCCGTCTTACTCATTCTGCATTTTTTTTCATCCAGGTAGTTGTTCAGATTGTTGCTAATAGAGAGTTCACATTGTTCTACTTCAGACATATTTTTTTTTAGCTCTTCCAATAAATACTTCAAGCTAGAATGATTTTTCTATCTAATTACCTTCTCAGTTATTGCTGTTTGGCTTTTTTTTTTTTTGTTGTTTTTTGTAGCTATGCTTTGTTTTAGAGTGAGCTTTGATAATTTTTAAAGGTGGATGGGCAACTACTTAAAGTAATGCTTGTGTCGGTTCAGAGTTTTAGTTTTGTTGCTTTCAAAAAACAATGAGCGTTGTTGATATGGACTACAGAGAATCTTGACTAAAGTACTGATGCAGAACTTCTCAGCTTCTTTCCAGGTTTATATCTGGTCTTTCAAAATTGTAAATGTGGATTATACTGACCCCTTGATTGAATTGCAGGCACTATGACATTCTTGAACACCGTGTACCTTCTGGGATTGTAGCAGATTACCACAACTTGTTGTCCCAGTGTGAAGATCTTTACAGGAAGTTCTTAAATGTGAGGAGCAGCATATCAAGCAGTGACTTGGATTCTGAAGTAGAGAATGTCTCCATGGTGGAAGGACTAAAATTGTATGAGAAAGTAGAGCACTTAAAACAAAAGCTAAAGCTGATTGAGAATCCTCTGCTGAGGTAACTGGCGGGTGTATGCAAGGAGGGCCATATGGGAAACTACACACAGGTACTCTTTGCTGAAGACAACTGATGGCTTTGCTCTCTTTAGGTACGTGTTTGGCTACCAAAAATACAGTGGTCTCCAAGCTAAAGGACTGAGACCAATGGGTACCAAGATCACTCATATTGTGTCATCAACCATGATGGCAAGTCTGCTGCAGTCATTGATGAGGGACAAACTTTGCCCTAAATCTTGTGGTGAAGAACTAGAAATACAGGTACAGTAACAGGAACTGTCTGTCTGCTGATACTATTTCTCAAGAAAAAAAACTGGAAGAATAAGTTAACTTATAGTGTGCAAGGTGCTGCATTTGCACGGTTGTTTTTTCAGTTTATAAAAGCACTAATTTAAACAGTAAGGGTCACTGGATGATGGAAATAATTTGTCTGCTGAGTAACCTGTACAGGCAGTTTCCTTCCTGTGTGTGGGAAATGAGAGAACCATGTGTAATAATTCTACAAAGAAACATAGTAAGATATACTGCTTACATTTAGTTTTGAAACACCGGTGTCTTTTGCTACTACTGATAGTTTTCTTCAAACTGTAGATAAATGTCATTCTGTTGCTCCAGCTCTATGTAAGAGATACATTTACAGTTAGGTTTAGTTTTAGTGAGTTCAGACAGGACTTAGCACTTCAGCAGTTAAGAACAGTCTAGATTCCTTGAGCCCAAATGACATTGCTTGTTGTATTCTGATCAAGTTCATGAATTACAGATGAACAAAATGGAACCGTGTGGAGGGTCCTGGATTAACTTTGGAGCTAAAATCATATTTTCTGGCTTGGCAATTGAAAAATGCTGTCACTATGCTTACCCTAGAGTTTGCTAGGACTGTTTCTGTACACTTGTTATCCTTCAAGTGCAGAATTCCCCATTGATACTTGTGAAAGGTATCAGCCTTTCTTCTTTGAGTGAGAAAAAGGACCCAATGTTTGCCACTGTTTTATCTGAACTCAGTTTTGGGGTGACTTGCAGCAGAGAAAAGTACGTCAGTGTTCACACCAGCTTGTTGGTAGTTTTTGTTTTCTTTACCTTCTGCTATCAGGTTCTTCAGTAATTCATACAAAGGCTCAGTTCAAATGTTGGTCTGGATCCATGGCCATATTGAGGTTTGCTTTCTAGTGCATGTGCTCTTAAATCTGTGTTTCTGCCCAAGTTTTCTCATGGGGGAATGATCATGACACAAACGAAAGGAATGTTTGGGGTTCGTTTGTGCAGTGCTATGATTCTTGAATGAAAAGTAGAAATTGCATCTTATTGATGCCATTAGAAAGGATTTCTTTGAAGCAAAAGTGACAACATTTAACTGAAAGGCAAGCTTTTAAGGCATAAATACATCTATTTTTATAGTATTCTCCAAAAGCTGATTGTGGTGTTTGTCTTTTTTTACAGTTTCACAGCGATCCGCTGACAGCTGTAAATGCCTGTTATGAAGGAGACAAAGTCATCATCTGTCCTGGTCATTATGTTGTAGACGGCGTGTTCTGCATTGCTGATTCAGTCGAACTGGAAGGTAGAGAGTTTGCTAGCACAGAGGTTTTTAAAACTGTAAACAATGTTACAAGCTTTCTCTGCATAAGGATTGACTTTTTGCAGAGTTCGGCAGGAGCATTTGCTTTTTTCTTCAAAGCATTCCTCTTTCTGCTTGTAGAACTGTGCCTAATGCACGATGGAGTAAGTGCTTTCATCAGCCATAATTACTTCTGTAGACTTTACAGAGTGCTAATAAATTCATCATTCCCACCTCTATTTGCCAGGACAAATCCTGATTATATAGGTGGAATTCAAGAGATACATGCCAGACCTGATTTGCTATTTGTTTGTTTTTAAATCTAGAAAGTGCAAAAGTCATGCTGAGAACCTTCAGTTTTCAGAATCAATTATTTAAAAGTACTTGAGAGATGTCCTTGTTCTTGCATGTCTTAATCTGCTTCAGAGGTATACTCTGAGACTTTCTACCAGTATAGCACTGGTGAACACAGAGGGAAAGAGTGAAGTGCAATTAACTTAGCTTATGGCACTTACTGCATGTCTGTGATGTGTGTGGGCTACCAATCTGAATCCGCATTACGTGAAGCATGCGGCTAGAAGAGGGAGCTGTGGATTTAATGTGTTCATCTTTTCTGTGGAAACACTCAGCATGTGATTTCGTTTTTCTTGCAAAACATTTGTGTTCTTAATAGTTTTACCTTGTCTAGGATATGTTACTATCTCTTCCTGTTTTGCCTTGTCTGGGATACGTTGCTATCTCTTCCTTGCAATTCTTGATTTCTCAGTGTAATTCCTCTGCTTTATACTGCAACAGCATGCATGCATAATAATCTGTATATCACTGGGGCTTCTACAGCTGTTCAGATGCTTATTTAGCTGTGCTATCTTGTCAAAACTTCTTAATGGGAAGAAGGGTGGGAGTTTAATTTCCTGCTGTTATTTTTCTTGTTCTACCAGGGTTGTTTTCTTTCCTGCCCTTCTCTCATGTGTTTGGTTTACATAGATATGCAGGCTGATAAATAATATACCTGTAGGATAAAGGACCTCAGAGTGCTATATCTGGAAGAATGACCTTGTTTTCAAATTGTATGGGGTGATATTTATCGCTTTTTTTAAGCTTTGGGGAAACAGTAATATAAATGGTGCAACAGCATACCTATTAAAGGATGAGCTGCTCTTTAAAGGAGCAAGGCACATAGATAGGTATCTTTAGTACAATCTGAATGAGTACATGTTAAGGTATTTAATCTTCTTATGTGGACTCTCATTAGGGAAGTTCTTACAGCAGTAATATCAGCAAAAAAAAAAATCTTTGAAGTAGGAGCATCAAGAAAAAAATTCTGGCACTAATCTGAACAGCTGGCTGTTTTAGTGGTTTTCTTGGGATGAAGTGACTCATCGGAGACATAATGTCACTTTGGTTAGTAGAGCTTTTATTGTTCTCCAGCCACTGTGCAAGTCACACTAAAGTTGAAAGTATGAGGATTAGCAAATCAAGGATAATTAAAATCTACCAGAACTAAAGGCTAAAGCAGTAGCAGCTGCAGGAAATTATGGAAAGGCTAATATCTTACACTTGACAAAAATGCGTAGCAAAGGCACTAAAGAACCTCCCTTCTGCTTGTGCAATAGTTGCTCAAGCTTGGTAGGCACCTGTGGTGTTAGCCCATCTGTGTATGCTTAGTGTTACTGGATGACAGTTGCTTTTATCTCCAGTGGATTCACTTAGCTTACAGAGGGGTTGTACAACTATGGGCATGTTGTGCATTGAACACTACTTGACAGCAGGTTACTCTTTCCTTATCTTGTTACCATTTCCCTCTTACTACTTGAGCTGCTGCTTCAGAGGTGAAGTGTAAAGCAAGCTAAAAGCATGGCTAGAAAATCTGCCAGTTGTCTGTAAGACAGTGATTCCTAAAACTCTTGCCCTGGACAGTACCTTCTTTCTGTAGTGGTGTTAAGTGAAACTAGATCTATCTGCTGTCCTGTGGTGCTCTTTTACGTACTGGAAGTCAACTGCCCCATGTCACCCTCCCTAGGGTTGACCTTAAATTGGTAGCAGATGAAAAAGATTTCTTGATAGTATAGTGTGTTGAAGTCACCTAACTTTGCATCTTTGCGTATAGACTGCTGTCTTAAACTTTCTGCCAACTTCTGTTCAAAGGCTATTTGTTTGGGTTTCTTTTCTGTGGCTTTTTAAAAATCTTTTGACTTGCACATTACAGTGTTTATGTACTTGGTTAAAAGCGAACATCCTGCTCAGGCACTTCTTATCTGAGTTTGCTTGCGCTTTCAGAAAATGATAGGACTCATGCTGCTTTAATAGATGTTCCTTATCATGATTCTTGTCAGTGACAAGCAATAAAAACTTTACACGCTCATAAATTTCTCTCTAAGTGGTTGAATGGTGACAACTGTGGATGGCTTAGTAAATCAATGTTGGCATGCACTTGCAAAAGTTTCTTTTTAATCTCAATCTGTCTGGAAGCAACACAGGAACGTCGTCCCTAGCTTCATTTAAATAGGGAAGCTGAGCAAAGCTTACTACCAGCATCAAGTGCTTTGTACTTGCTTTCTTGTGTTGTGGTGGCAACTGCTTCTTTCATTGTGGTCTTTAGACCTTCTGCCTGCCTTGGTGAACTTCTGTACTTTGCAAGCAGACTCCAGGTGCCTGTCTGCCCATGGTTACTGCATCTTCCTAGTCTATTATAACTTTTGTGACTGAGAATTTTGATCTTTGCAAATATGAGGTGTTATCCTTTTGTTCAGCTGTCTGAAATAACTTTGCATTTTATTGTATATTATTAAGATAACTCTTGAGTTTGGTTTTGGGTGCCTGTGCCTTGTTAGAAAGGGGATGTAAGATGTAGCCTGACTGCTGGGTGTTTAAGAGTTTAGACTTGTAAATATCTGTATTTCATGTGCTATGTCCTAAGTACCTGACTGTTAACACTTGTCAAATTTGCATCTTTCATCTCTGCTTTAAGGCTATGGCCTACCAGATGACATTGTGATAGAAAAACAGGGGAAGGGAGACAACTTTATTGACTGCACAGGAGCCAATGTAAGGATTTCCAGTTTGAAGTTAATACAACATGATGCTGTGGAGGGGATTTTAAGTAAGTATAAAAGCACCTTGACCTCACTAGTTAAGAACTTGCCTCAACAACGTTTTAACATGTTGATAAATGCCTGAAGATGTTAAAATGTATGCAGATGTTAACCTGTATGTAATATCTTACCAATTCAAAAGTCTCTTAGGAATGCAATGACAAAAATAGTCACTGTCATTTTAAAGAACAAAAGCTCCAAAACCTCTAAGCCAAATCTTTGACTGTTGCTTCCTTGCAGCAGTGTTTCTACTTGCAGTAGAATAATAGCATGAATTCAAACCATGCATGAGCAAATAATTAAAATTTACCTGAAGTGGGTTGTTTCAAAACAGTCATTTATTCACACTGTGGAAATACTAGAAGCTCATCTGTTTGTAGGAGCTGATTAATTAACTGATTCATTTAACAGTGTTTGTTTTCTGTGTATGTAGATGTCCATCAAGGGAAAACCACCTTGGAGAACTGCGTGTTACAATGTGAAACTACAGGCATAACAGTACGAACATCAGCTGAACTACTAATGCAAAAGTCAGATCTGTATGGTGCCAAGGTACAAACAAATTCTTAATGTTGCCTTATTTCCTATATTAAGGGTTTCTGTTTGGAAACAATACAGGTGGTAATGGGGTGATTTCTGTTGTTCTTGAGAGAAACTTTACAAATTAATTTTAGAAAGCTACGTGCTACTAAGCTTAAGAGATTGGTCTCGGTGGTCTTGTAGACTCCAATAATCTAGAGTTGAGGTGTCTCATGCAGATCTGTGTGTGATATGAAAATGATGTAGTAACAGGGGATGTCTTTAATCATTGCTACATTGCTGTACTTAATGTAATTAAATACTGATTAATTTAAAAATTCTTGCTTAACATGACTTTCAGTTTTCTCTTCTGAAATGAATTGTTTTTCATTAAACCTTGCACTTGTTCTGGAAATGATCGACCTTTTTTGGAGACCTTGTCCGTTGATTCTTACAGAAGGATGGTAAATGCAGAACTGAGCTTTGGTTAGGACAATCTGAAGAATGGTGGGATCTTTAAGTGTTGAGGTAGATGACTAAAGAACAAGAAAGCAATATTAAAGCAGTGAGTCACTCTTTTTAATAAAGCTGTTAGAGACTGGTGGCAATATCATTGATGGAACCTTTTCCCTTGAAGGTGGCTACTTAAGTTGGTTAAGCCTGTCAAGCTAGAGTGATAACACAGTTTTGCATTGCACAAACTGGTAGATGAACATAAAGATCTGCAATGGAGTTGTCAAGTTAAACTAGAAATGTACCTGAACTATCTGTGAACCGCTATCAATTTTATCTTGTAGGGTGCTGGTGTGGAAATATATCCAGGTAGTAGATGCACCCTGCTAGACAATGGCATACACCATTGCAAGGAGGGAGTACTTATAAAGGTCAGTTGAAGGCAGAATGTTCTTGCTTTTAGCTGCTAGAATTCATGCAGATAATTGGATTTAAGTTAGCTTTAAAACCTTGCTGCCTTATGGTAGAACTCTTGTGTCACATAGGATGGTGATGGTACTTGTTTGCCTTGGTTTAGTCCAGTATAGTAGTGTAATTGTTTAATTTCTGCAAGGAAAAGAATGCCTTTTGCAATGTCACTTGTGTAGGCAAAGAATAACATTCTAGCCAATACATGTAAATTCTGACTGGAAGATTTTCCATCCTTTCAGCTGAACATAACATACTGGTTTTACATTTCTTTGTTCTAGAACTTTTTAGATGAACATAATGACATTCCTAAGATAACCATGGTCAATAATATGATCCATAATAATGAAGGATATGGTGTGGTCCTGGTTAGACCAGCAGTGCCCTCTGATGTAAAGGATGCTTCTGGATTGAGAGCAACAGGTATTTTTTTTCTTAAAAGGAAGTCCTGAAACTAGTAAATCTAGTATATCCATTTTTTTTTTATTGCATCATTCATAATCAAGTCTCAAATATGTTGATAATGTCTAGATAGCTTTAGCAGGAATAAATCTTTGTAAATTTCAGAACACTGGGGTTTTCAAAATGGTGGACTTGCTGCAGAGAGATACTGTAAACATCTATGCTACGTGATGTGTGTGCACTTTCACTGTTGAGTCCCCAAATGTCTGATCTGTGTTCCCTGTGCTAAGCAGAGCCTGTGTGGTTGCTGGCCTCTTTGGGTCATACAGAAACCAGCAGGAAAGCAGATACAGCTTCTCTTATAGCTCTTCTGCTTTATGTTAATTTCCCCCTAATTTTTTATTTCATATGTTAGAACTGGACTCTGCTCCTGGCAGAGTTCTCTGCAATAAATGTGACAACTGCTTTTTGTAACTTAATTGAAGTTATCTTAAGAACAAACCTTTTTCTTGAACACCTTACACAGTAGTTGGAATATGTAACTGTTACTGAGTAGTTACTCCAAAAATGAGTGGGATGAAGGTGAGAACATTTAGACTAGGAGTTCTAAATCATTTGTCTGTTTTGTATGTTTACTGCTTCCCAACTCAGGGGATACACACCCTACCCAGTCAGGTGGTGGGACAGCCTGTGTAGGGGACTTCAGACAAGGACAACTATCTGGATGTGTAACTAAGTTGGAACATTATGAACAAGCTGAAAGTTCTGAAGAAATGGAAGAGAATTATGAAATTGCAAATGAACTTGGGACTACTTCTGCAAAGAACCAGATGCAAAAGAAAAGACTGAGTGAACTGGGTATCACAGAAGCTGATGAAAACATAATGTCACAGGAAATGTTTGTTTCCATTGTGGGCAATCAGTTCAAATGGAATGGGAAGGGAAGTTTTGGTACCTTTCTCTTTTGATTGACTTGGCTCCTAATAGCATTGCGATGAAGATATATGCACAAGCTATTTTTCACTCCTGCTTTCCAAGCAGTTAACCTGTTCCATTAGCCTTGCATAATGTCAATAAAATGTGACAAATATTTATTAATAGTGTATATAGTGCATGTGGAAACTTTTGCTGGATTGCTGCAAGTATGGATAACATGGTAGAAAACAGCTCTAGCATGGAGATTGTGCATGTGTTTTAATAATCTATGTGCTACTTTTTCATAGATCTGCAGTGTTGTGGGTTTTTTATTATGCTTTTCATTGTGAGGGGAAAAAATGAAATCTTCAAAGAAAGAAAATAGAGTTCATCGTGGAAGAGAGGACAACAAATGGTCAGCAACTAGTGGTATATCTTTCTCTGTAGTTTTCAGTGTCATTCATCTATACCTCACTGCTATCAAGTATTGACATACTTGTAAATTATTTATGTTAAAGGAAGAGCATTTCATTAGCTTCTATTCAATGCAGCGTTTGGCTGCCATGTTTCATACTTGAAAGGATTTCTAGAAAACAGCATTTGGAAGGGTAGCATAATTCAGTCTTCTTTGTTTTTTCTTTGCCCAGCTGTTTACTTTCAACAGCTATCAGTGCTTGTGCACCTTTTCCTGAGGGAGGACAGCATCTAGCTAAATCCCATTAATCTGAAAAAAAGAGAAATCAAAGTAATGTCTCTATTAGTGGCATTCATACTGTGCCTTTTCAGTGCATTATTGTGAAGCTTTAAAAACTGTATGCCATTTGTAGCAGCTGAGGTTTTGGAAATGAATGGAAAATTAAAATTATGTTCTCAACTGCAATCTTCTCCACCCACAGCTGTGAACATTCAGTGGCTCGCTGTTGCGCAGTGCATTAGCTTTCACTTAAGAGAAAAACTGGAAGGATTGACTGATGGAGGACTCTTCAGTTACAAATCTAGAAGCTGCCCTCAGATTTTTGTACTGTGTTCAAGAGTCAGCTTTTGAACTGGTATGTGAAATGTATGTAAGAAAACAGTAACTCTGAAAGTGATTCATTGGGTCCTATGGAACAATCGTACATGGTGTGAAGAGCACATTTCCAGCCCAAGTGACTTTGGAATAATTTCTGAAAGTAGCCTAGCAGGCATATGCCTTCACCAAAAATGAACGTGTTGCATAGAAGCAGATGTAATTAGTCTGATGCAGACTTTTCACTGTAGCCATTTTTAAAGTGAGATGACAAATTCACTCAGTTTAGTGAAGAGCTGATAGAAAGGAAGAGAAAGATGTAATTTAGAAGCTTCCCTGCCACCCCCCGTTATGTGAACTACAGTATTCATTGCAGCTTTGCTAGTGTACTACTGCTGGTTTTGTTATGCTCAGGACACTTAACATCAGAACTCAACTGTGCGTTTTGATGAACGTAAATGTCACTGCGGTATCTCAACGTGCACAAACCCACAAATATTTGCCACTCAGTGACTTTAGGCTTTCACTTCACTCTATTTCTTTAATGTTAAGGCTGGCAGTATTTTCATATCTTGAGCTATTCATTAGGTCACATGCCATGTTTCATGCTTTGATGATGTCCCTTTATTTCCCAAGTGTAATCCTTATTAAAGGACTGGGGCTAAAAACTAATCTTGTGGTTCTTTCATCTTTTCAAAACTAATTCTCAGTGAGCTGCCTTCCTGATGTATAGGTAGCATTTTTTTTTCCCTTGTACTTCATTTTAAGCCTGGTTTATCTCCTGACAACCTCTTATCTCTTTTTAAAAAATCAGCTTTATATTTATGAACATGAAAATGATTCTTCTGCTTTCAATGCCAGCACAGTTTTGCCTTTCTGTTGCCAGATGCCAATGGTTGACTCCATTGTGCAGGTTGTCAGTAGGTCAAGAGCAAAATGGGAAAAGATGAGGCTGCTAGTACAACTTCCAGCCACTTGCTTTGTGTGGGAACTACATGATGAAATTGTGGTTAAGTTCTTAGTCCCTTGGGGCTTAAGAGTCATTAAGCTTTGAATGGAGCCCTATCTCAGAGTTCTGTCCTTCCAATCCCATCACCAATGAATGGAAGTTTCTTTGTTTATTACAGCTTGAATTTCCTTTAGGAGTACAAAAATAACGGATAAGGAATTGGCTGGATGGTCACACACAGAGTGGTGATCAAGGGCACAATGTCCACCTGGAGACCCGTGACAAGTGGTGTCCCTCAGGGGTCAGTGCTGGGACCAGTGCTGTTTAACATCTTTGTCAGTGAC
>VWZE01010414.1:36233-50237 GCA_013396675.1 Eubucco bourcierii
GGGGGGGGGCAGGGTGGGGGAGGCAGGGAACTCCCAAACCATCACAGAAGTTCTTCTAGAAATGTTTCCTAAAACGAGAGTCAGATTTAGTTTTCTCTTCAGGATATCTCAAATACATTCTTTGTTTATTCCCGTCTGCAGCTAATGTTTGCTACTGTTTGTACCAAGTAAATATTCTAAATGTGAGCCAAAATGCATCTTCATGCTTTGCTTAAATTCTTCTAAGTTCATAGACAGGAAATGTAATGTGCAAACACAGGTGATTTACTCGAAGGTATGATGCTAATGTATGACTTGATTATTATTTAAGTTCCCTGTGGGGGTGTACCTGTGGTTGTGTAAGTCTTGTTTTCTCTTTTAATTCTGTTCACAGATTTTGATAGCTTACAGACTCATGTTCATGCATTCATGGGTTTCATGACTGACATCTGTGTTCAATTTTGGTTTTTTGAGTTCAGAAAGCCTCATTCTCATGGTGATACAAGACACAACAAGCAAGATAGGACATATAGAAAGAGTCGGATACTGCAAGACTGCATGTGGAATTATGAAGCAGCCTGGGATAGTGCACCATTCTTAAACTGTTTCTGGGTGTTGGCATTTGACTCTAAGGACAGACAGCTCCTGATTTTCGGTCTTCCCCCCCCTTTTCATTTGAACACACAGAGATGTGTTCATTTTTAGATTTGTTTGAAATATAGTGATAAAAACCAAGAAATTTTTTTGGTCTTAAAACAGAATGACAGGAGGTGTGAAAATATTTGTTTTACTTGTCCAACTGTTTTTCTGGTCTTTAAAGTCTGTTTTTTGTACTATCCAATTAAGTGCAAGCGTTCTATAAAACACATGATGGCCTCAGGTATATAGAGTTGGAAGATGTTTTCCTTATATGCAATTTCTGTTCTTGGGGGTGTTTCAGAGGCACTTGTGTGTTTTCTTTTTCAGCATTGTATCCTGTAGTAATGGAATGCTTTTTAGTTGTGAAGTCTTGCACTTTCTTTGGAATATGGGGAAACAGCTGAATTAACTAGATTTAGGTTGTTGTTACAGTCTATCCTTGGACATTGTGTTAGGGTAAATTTTTATTCTGTCTCTCTGGCCATATATAGCAGGCTTACTCTTGCTGCTTGTTGAATAGTAGTTAAGTGATACAGTAAATTAATCTCTTTGATGGTTTAAATTGCAATTTCTTTCAGATCAATAAAGAATTTGCCGAAAGAACCCACACAGATGAATATTGATTTTGCTGTTTCCCATTAGGTATTTGAAGCACTTGTATTTTTACTACTAATGACAAATCAATTCCAACACTTCAATGCAAGGTAACTTTGATAATTCCTTCTGTTGTAGGATGTTACTTTTCTGGTTTCAGTTAAACATCATCTGTGTTTATCTTCCTTCCCTGACTGAGAGTAATTTGAACAAACCAATAATTATTTTGTTAGTGCCTTATAGTTTTGGGTTGGTTTTTTTGGGTTTTTTTTTTCTTTACTGCTATATTAGTGGCAAACTTGTCTGAGAGTAGTGTTATGGAGTAATTATAGTAAAAGCATAGAGGAAATTATTTTTTCACTGTGATAAATGCACACTATGGTATATAAAATGCTGTAATGGGAGCGTTGATGAGACCAATAATATGTATGAAGTCTCTTTGGTATGGTTAAATTCACAATTTCTCTTTCCAACCTGTTCCAGAAACAGCTATTTTGGAAAGCATTCTCAGAATCCACCTTGTATTATGTTTTGTGTATTTGGATCCTTCTTAGAATAGAATTTCATTACATAATGGGTAGCCAGCTTAATTTAAGATGTGTCTTAGAATAAGAAATCATATTCTTAGTTATGCAACTGTAATAGTGCCATTTTCACAAAACTTTGATTAGAATTGCTACTTCTGGGTGATGTTTCTTTTCTTTTGTATATATTTGCTATTGGTTATTATCAGAAAAACCACTCTGGCCTTACTTCATCATATGGCACTTTCAAATGTGACTGCACTAGAGTTAAGTGTCTGAACTATTTAGAAGCACAGGTTTCAGGTAAAGTCAGTATGGTGTTTCAAGAGTTGCATCTGAAGTATGGAGTGAATGACTATTTTAGTTTCATAGCAACAATTAACAGTGATGAACCTCATTCAGTGACACGAATAAAAAGAGAAAAGCCTTGAATTTTGGAGAATGTTTTAGAAGTAACTTAGTGGCTTGTGAAGAGTTACCATCTTGCTGCTTTGTTTAGCAAGAACATTGTCTTGACCTGTGCAGGAATGGAGTATTTAAAGAAATAAATACATGGAATGAAGTTAGAGATGATGAAATCATGAACAAACTTCTAACTTGGAAAATGTGTTGGTAAGTAGGGAAAAAAAAAAAATCAAACTGGAAGAAAAGCTATAGAATCTGAGTTATGCCACCAGATGTGCAGATCATTAAAATAGAGAGGGTGAACTGTCCCAGAAATGAAGTGTTTCAAAAGAGTTTCATCCAAATTTAGACTAAATCCCTCCAAAATGAGACTAAATCCATTACTGTAATGCCAAATTATGTCAAAAGTTTAAAAAGGAACTTCAGCATCATATGCATAATTTTCTATTCTCAATTTTATTCTGAAGTGCTTCATCTAAAAGTAGGAAATATCAAAGTACTCTGAGATGTTACCAAATGCTTTTTCTCTTTGTGCTGTACATGCATTTGTCTTTTATGACACTGTATTTTCAGATGAGTTAGTAAGGTGCTTGGAATTAGCACAGGCTAAAGTACTAATTTCTCTTGCTTAAATGTTTTCAAATCTGTAAGAAGATTTTTTTTTTTTGCTTTATTAATTACATTTTGGGTGTAAAGTGATAGGCTCTGCTTTTCTGTAATCAAGGCTCTCGTTATGTGTTTAATTTTGTAATGCATATAGCTTTAAATCTCCTACAATCCTGAATATCTGTTAAAACTGCATTTCAGTTGTAGGGAACCAGTTATTACTTTCCTATATCACATATTAGATTTAATGGCAAGGTTTAGAGCTTTTGAATATATCCCTTTTTACAATCAATCTAATTTTTTTTTAGAGTGGAAACAAAGTATCTGTAGGGGACTTCAGTTTTCAACTTCTCCCCAGAGGTGCAACAGTGGTATCTGATTATCCTATATCCTGAGGATGTTCACTCAAGGCTGTAGTTGTCCCTCCAACTTTTTTTGCAAACTTGATGATTACAGGGAAATATTTGTATTTTTTGAAAATATTTACTGTATAAGAAAAACAATCTAGATGTTGTCAGAACAGAATTTGATGCTGGCAGGTGTGCTTGACTGGCAACTCTAAAGACAGAATGCTGAATTTTGTGTCCTAGAACAGATACATCATAGAATAATGATGTGTCATAACTGTTAAAAATGCATAGTAAAAGATCAGTGTCTTTATTCATACCAGGGTCATATATTACATCTGTTCTGCTAATGCAGCCAGTAAAATATGTATTTCCCCTGTGAGACAATGACTTCTTTTTATTACTACGGAAATCAGTCTGCCTATAAAACATGATTATATAAACAATTCATATAGGCTATGCCTGAAATGTCTACAGAGTTCTTACTGAAGCTAGTTGCTATAGCAACAGACAAAGGAGGCTGTTTTAAATTTCTTAGTTTGCATTGGAGAGGCTTTTGCTTTGGATGAGGAACATGCTGGTGTAACAACTCCACACAAACAATTTAAGCCTCATGTAAACCAGTCAGCTGTGTAGTGCAGCATGTTTAACCTACCCGTGCCAGTACTCCGCTGTAACGCTTAATTTTACATTTCTTGTGTAAGACTGTAATGATGTCACAATTATAATGATAATGCCATAAGCACAAGAACTTATTTGTCCTCCTTGCCTCCTGGAACATGTCTTAAAATTACATTTTAGAAAACATGCACGAAATCAAGGTGAAAAGTCACCTGTACAACTAGACAGTTTCATACCTGAAGACACAAGCACAGAAGAGAAAGTCATACCCAACATACTGCACAGAGCACTCAAACATTACTTTTAGTGAAAAAGATAACTAATGTAAAGTGTAGGGAAGGGAATGAAGGTGAGTGAAGGGCTACAGCCGTTGCAGATTTTCACTGAGCCTTCTTCCTTGGAAAACATTTAGCTGCTGTGAAACACCAGTTCACAGAAAGGGGAAATGGCTTCATAACTGACTTCACAAAGCTACCAGGAGACTTCCAGCAAAGCAGTGGTGATTATGGACAGGTAACTGGGGTGGTCTTTGTAGTCTGAACAGTTTCAACAAACTATGGGAGGGCAAGATGAATGCAGATGTTTTTCATGTGTGTAAGGAAGCTTTCAATAAGGACCCATATGTTTATGGCCCAATGACTTAAAGCGTGTTTGGGAAAGGATTTGACAGCAACAACCATACCTCCTTTGTTCTGCCTAAGTTTGCAATTTGCCTGCTAGAAGTGACCATCTTAGACAACCTGGCAGATGCTGTAAAAAATGATTATGCTTTTAGATCTCTCATCTGCATGCAGAGTAATTTAGTTATGTAATGAGAAGCTACATCTACTGCACAATGTCATATATGATCTTTCTAATATTCCAGGAGTCTGTTGAAAATTTCAGTTTCCTCCCACCTTTAACAAAACCATCCTTTTGCACCTACAACAGGGAATGGCTGCTGCAGAAACCTTGAGGTTAGTGTGGTCTTAGCTTTCTTTCCTCCTTCATAGAATCATTGTATTTAATTGTTGCATATTAGATTGATTTAATTTTTTTTATCACAGATACCTGTTTAAAAATCTCAAATGTTTCATAATGGCAATACAAAATTTTAACCCAAAGATCATTCTGCAGCATTCATTGTGATATTTCTCTTATCTAAGTGCTGCAATCAGTACAAAGAACAGGGAGTTACAGCTTTCATGCTGAAATGTGCATGGAAGGCTTTTTCATTTTATTTAAAAAAAAATAAAAAGGCAACTTATAGTATTCAAACAAATCCCACTCAACACTGTGATTCAGAAGACTGACAGGTGAAAGATGCCTCTTGGATGACCTTGGTTGTTCACAGAAAGAACAGGACTAATTTTCTTCAACAGAAAATCTAATCCTTGCCTAAAGTTTGTCTTGTGATTATGATAAATTTCTGTGCTTACCTGAACATTT
The DNA here is from genome assembly GCA_013396675.1 of Eubucco bourcierii. Lineage (NCBI taxonomy): Eukaryota > Metazoa > Chordata > Aves > Piciformes > Ramphastidae > Eubucco > Eubucco bourcierii. The sequence goes on from VWZE01010414.1 coordinate 41,377, forward strand.
CCTTTATTCAGGAGATAAAGTGTATAAATGTATGACAGAAGTGGCAAACTGGTAGCTTGTAAAAGAATTAGACACGGCAGCCATGGCAATCAGAAAGCTTGTCAGAATCCCTTCAGCAGTAGTAGCCTAACTCCATAGCAGAGTCTGCTGTGCTGGCCAAATAGGGCATTTCCATATTTTCTCTCAAATTGCCTTAGGAACAGTGCTGTGCAAAATCTTGAGGCATTAATGTTATTCTTTAGCCATACTGATAGTAAAGTGATTATTCCTTAATTTCTATCCCCTGGACAATTTTTGTTTTTAAGATAGTATTTTGAGTTTTTTTTTAATCTCATGGTTATTTACTTTTTTAAAACAGAATTTTGTCAACAAGCTCTGTCAAAGGCCTTTTGTGAACCTGAACAGATCCTGCCAGGAGATTTGGTATAGTTACTCTGATAAAGTTCATGTATCTGATAGTGGCCTGCAGGGAGCATGACTCATCCCTGCTGTTTGTGTCTGTCAGCAAACAGTCATTGTAATTTTGGTTTTAGGTTTTAAGCCAGTTTTATTGAAAGCTAAATAAGTGATGTCTGTGGTATTTCTCTAAGTAGTAAAATAGCACAAGCATGCTAGCACATCCTCCATGCTAGGATGTTAAACTGTTTCAGCCAGTGACTCGGACATTTTGTTTCTGACAGGTCTAAGCAAAATACTGTCATCTGGTTTCTGCTCTTTTAGCATCTCCCCTGTTGGAAAATGGCAAGTTAGGATTGTCCTTTTTTTTTTGTTGTTATTTTTCTTTGTAAGCTGATGCAAAGTCAGCTTTTCATAGTCTTTAATTATTCAAGCTCTGGAATAGTAAAACTGTCTGAGATTTCACTCACCACATCACTTTCCTCTATGAAAATGCATTTTGGTCTGAGGGATGTTCTGCATATTCTTTCATGAATGTTAAAGCAAATAACTTATTCAGGCCTCCAGCAACATCAGCCTCATTTGTTGCTATAGTGTGTCCATGTTCCTTAACGATCATTTTGACTTCTTTCTGGTTGCTTGCTTCTTTGTCATGTTCTTTCTTATTCTGAAAAAATGTAATTTAAATTTGCGTTAATCCTTAAGTTCCCACTTGGTGGACAAGAGTGTTTTGGTATAAAGACATGACATGAATTGTTTTTGTCTGTGACCATGCAGAATTAACAACTTATTTAATTAACTTTGGTAACTTTAGTGATACATTTCTTTGTCTCTTTAAACTGAATTCAGATTTGCCAGCAAAAGTGTATAGATCTCTTAACCAATCCACTTAGAGTACTATGTGAAATATTTGCCTGTATCAAATACACAATATTTACCAATTGTACTACTGTAACCTATTTTTCCAGTGCTCCAAACTTTGGCTCCAGAACTCTTAATCCTATTCTAGCACACAAAGGTAACTTGTAAACCATCTTTTCGTTTATTTCCCAAGTGGAAGCTTAAAGCTTTCATCCAGCAAACAGAAACAAAATCATGTAGAAAACTTCTCTTCTTTTTGGGGTAACATTACTACCAAACTTCCACTTTAATGCATGTTAAATTTGCTTCAACTGGAATATATTGAATAGATTTTGAAGTTCTATCAGGTTTACTGCTTTGTCAGTCCAATTACTGCAATATCTCATGCCATCTGTCACAATGCTTTCCCTCAGTAGGGCCTGCTTGCTGGTTCTAATGTTATAAAGTCAAAACCATTAGCATGAAAGACAGTAGTATTTTTTGATGCTTTGTTGCTCATCCAGAAGGTTACGTTAAGGAAAAAAAAAATTTGTTGACAGGATCAGGGGTGATACGATTTAAAATTTGAATAGAAACCTTTCTAAGCATATCAGATTGTATAATTTTGTATTATTGACTTTGGACTGCTCTTGTGGTTTGTCACAGTAAAATGTGTTCTGAAGAATATTTGCTGGCTTGCTTGTTCTTGCTGCTCAGAACTTTGCCACTTGCACTTTCTGAAAATGATACTCATGCAATTCATGTGAGTTATATCACAGTACCAAGTGTAAAGTGTGCTGTACAGTAAAAGGTGATATGGTTTAGTAGTGACTGCTCACAAGACTCATCCTCAAGTCACTGAATACTGCTGTGTACTAGAGTACTTCCTTGTAGGAGGTAGGCTACTGTCACAATGCGTTTCTACTCTTTTAGGAGATTGTCAAAATCTTAACCCCAAAATCTTTACATTGCTGTAATAAAATTTCTACTGCCATAGGACAGTTTACCTGGACAAATTCCATTTGAGATAAAATGTCATCAGACCTAAATCTTCCATGTAGAAGCAGCTTGAAAATGATGTTGAACTGGAAGGAAACACAGCATGAGTTGTATTGCTAATGTAATGGCTGTCGCAGTTGCTCTCTTACAAGTCAGCTAAATTTAGCCATGGCATTTATTTTCAGGCATTCTTGCCATGTCTCTGTTCCCAGTCAAATTAAATACTTATGTTTCTGCAGAATTATTCATCAAGGAGCCTTTTTCTTAAACCAATGGTTGCAAACCATTTTGTGAAGACATACTTATGTGCAGTGTTAAAAGATAATAGTCTTCTTTATGCACTGAAATATATGAAATACATCAAGACTTTAATTATTTGAAAGTGAGAATCTTTCCCAAAACAAATAAAATCTTCATCTAGAAACTGAATTATAGTTAGGCAAGTGCATTTCTTACTGAAGCATTGACAAACATTCTGCTGCTTAATTTTGCTTAAATAACCATTCTGTGATGATTCAGTAATTCTCCAAGTATTCATGTCTGGGAACGTTCAGAATCAAAACTTGCTCCTTTTTACCTGGCATTGGATTCATTCGTGCCTTTCATGCTTGTATCCAGAAACATCTTTGGAGGGCTTAAATAGCTATAGCCTAGGCTCTAATCCACTGGAGGAAAAATGAGTACAAGTAAACTAATACTGAAAAAGAGCAACGTGTTTAAGTGTGCAGATTCCACATGCGTTTATTATTGTATCTTCAATAGACAGTGAGATACTCACTGATATCTTCTGTGAGGACTAATACCAAAGAAGCAAGGTTACTATGAGGTTTATTTCATTTAAAGTATCCCATGAATCAGACCTTTGCATCCATCTGCTGCTTATGTAAACAGCTTACCTTATACAAACTTGATGCTTGTTATATAGGAAGATGTACAAATCCTATTCAGTAGTTTGTGTATGGTGGAAATGATTTCCTTGACCATGAGTTTTCTGTCAAAGCAGAATAAACCTTTTGTTGAAAATGAAGAAAAAAAAATTAAGTTTTGTGGTTTAATTTATGCATGGTCATTATTTGGAGATTTTGTCTTGGAATGTGGTTGTGAATAATGTCACATTCCACTGTAAATTTGTTGGTGTGTCTCAACAGTCATTGTAATATTCCACATCTCTTTCATTTAATGTATTTTGATATGTTTAAAACTGAAATTAAGATTGTAGAGCAATTAAGACATTTCAAATTTATGGTTCTGTGGACAGCCTGTATTTTCAGTAAATACAGCTTTATCAGAAGAACAACCAAGGATTACTACTTGCTGTAGGTGGTACTGCTGTTCAGTGAGACAGCACACATAAAATGCAAGTGATAGAGATAAAAGTTGGGTCTTTTTGCATGAAAATGTATTTTCAGTTGCTAATTTTTATTATGATGTCAAACAGCACAAAACATTAAGCAATGATGTTGATACATTGGTAATGCTGCTTCTAAAAAATAATGAGATTTCCCTTGCACTGCATACTTAAAGCTTCTTCTTATGGACAGTTAATCTGCATTGGTTCTGCTTAAGAAAAGAGGATCAGTCAAAGAACCATCTATTTTAATTGTAATCAATTTAGTAAAGCTTAAAGCTTCACATGGAGGCAGGACTCCATCATAATCTGAACTGTGTACATACAAAGGAAAGACAAACTAACACCAAAAAGTCAGAGAGAAATGTCCTTTCCCACAGAATAATGCAATGTAAGCATGATCTAGAAACAGTCTTGGGTTACAGCTCTGATATCCAGCCAGGCTCAGTGCACAACCAAAAGATTTACTGGAGGACTACCACTACATTGTCTTTTGCATATTTTGGTTATGTGGTACGGTAACAGTGGCAAACATTTCCACCGTCTCCTCTGGGGCTCTTGAAGTTTTGTTTCAGCCACTGAGACCACCTGCATACCTTTCTCTATTGGCACTGTAATGTGCCAAAGATGGTAGAGGAGGAATTTGTACCATTACCACTGTAGTGTACCAAAGGAAGTATATTGCTGGGGTAATGATACAAATTCTTTCTTGCCCTCCTGCTGCCTCGGACTCTTGAAGGATATTTTCCCTTTCCTTGACTGAGAAACATATGCATTGCTATCATCCTGATCTATGCCAAGAAGTGGCTATGTGTATGAATGAATGGTGTATGAAAGAAAGAAAAAGATCAGTTCCTCTCTCCTCTGTGACGAAGTGCTGATCCCTGGGTTCCATTGCACCTCCATTTCCTAGCCCAGCACCATCCACTCTCAGAGTTACATTTTAGTAGCTCTCACTTCCAGCTGGTAGTGCTGTAAGGAAGTTGACTAAGCTAGCAAATCAGTGCCAAGAATGTCTGGGGTGATATGATTTACATGCATATTCTTTTCTGTTTGTAAAACCACCTCAGTCCTGGCAAACTGGAAATATTAATTTGGTTGAATGATGCAGCCTGTTAAATCTCATCCTGTTTTTCCAGTGTATTCTAAATATTTGATTACATAGAGACCATCCCAAAAAGTAAGGCCATCGCAAAAATTGAGGTACAATTTTGTCATACAAATTATTGGGTGTGGAAGAACTTTGGGATGTTAAGTGGCTGTGTTAATGGTCTGTTGCAGCTTTAGATGGCTTGGAAAGCAGCATTAATTGCTGAAAGAGTATTTTGCAGATGCTAAAGTAGTGAAGTGACAAAATATCTAATGCTGATCATAAACAGTCATTACTCATCCTCAGAGTCTTCCTGCTCTGGAAGAAATGTATGAAGTCTTGTAAAATATCCTATTGACATCATATAGTATCAATACTTATTCCATCTTGATTTTAAAAACAAACAGAACAATGAGACGATGCTCTGCAGGGTAGGAGTTATTGAACACTTAATTATACCAGATTTTAATAGCAGCATGTTCTGCATGTATGTAACTTATCTGCAGTGGTTCTGGTCCAGGGTGGGTAAAGGTACAGGAAGGTCGATTTTCATTCAGTGTTCTTGTGCATTAGTTGACGAATGTCCTCTTTAAAGAGACTTTCTGCTTTGAAAGGGTTTCCTAGGAGAAGCACTGGTGCTTTCTTTTTGAAAGAAAATCCCATGCAGTTGACTATCTTTTGCAACAGTCTGTTCATTCTTGCTATAGGTTTTCCAGAAATGTAGTGAAATCTGCATGCTCACAGTGCTTTTGCACCAGTCTTTAGGAGAGAAATATACCTATTACTCCCATGTTAGACCAGTGGATCTTTTTGTTGAACCTAATGAAATAACTTTGTCAGCTTGAAATCTGGAACTGTGTGTCAATGATCTGAGAGAGTAAAAATAAATCAGTGAGCTGTATTTCCTCTATGGAAATAGGGATATCTATTCTACTCTGTACTGCTTTCCTCAGGGACAACTCAAGTGAAGGGGGCTACTAGGCATCTTGTTTGGCAAGGCTACCTATTTTTAAGCATTGTTACTGCTAGGTTTTTGTTATGTGACATCTGTGAAATAATGGGTAATGTGCAAGGTAAGAGTTAGCTGCACTCCACTGAGAAACTGCTTTACCCTTTGGTAATGTGATGTTAATTACTGAAGACACAGATGAATACTTCGTATGTGCAGAGGACCGTGAAGGCATGAATAAATAACATCTCTAGTTCAGCTGACACAATAACAAATATGTTGATGTTACACTGAACAGATGGATTCTCTGCCAGTTGTGATGGCTTCTGCAGTAAAAGGGTCAGACATGTTTTAGACAATTTTCTTATCTGGAAATGTCTTCCTGCTTCCCTCAGTAGTGAATAACAAGAAAAGTAGTCCTGACAATGTTTCTTCTTTCTGCTGTGTTCCTGGGCTTTGGGAACTGAGCAAAATGTTATTACTTTTGGGGGTTGATGAAAGGTTAAAGATTGTGAAATCTTAACCAGGAAAAAAACCCCAAAAACAACAAAACCAAACCAAACCTTTCACTTCCTGATGGAAAGTAGAAAAACTGTGTAGATAGACATCTCATAACCAAAAAAAAAAAAAAAACTATTTGAAAGGCAATTATTTGCTTTTTATGGAATGTGCCAAGCCATGGTGTCCTTAGGAGTTATATGTTTCTTCTGAAAACAGCAATAACTGACAACTCAAAGGGATTAGCAAAAATCTCTCTGTGCCAGTTGTTTGTTTTGGGGTTTGTTTACCTTACTTTTTACTTCTGTTACATTTGATCAATAGCTACACTGATAAAATTCAAAGAGGTTTTTCTGGAATGGTCTAGCTGCAGGAGTGCCTGATGTTGGGGAATTTATATATAGCTTGTTTTTAAGTTCTCACTTTCTCTTTTCCTGGAGCATTGAACAGTCAACAGCTCATGTATCTGTTTCCTGCCACAACAAAATTTCGCTACATGAGCTAGGGCTGTGGTCAGCTCTCTGGCATATGGGTCCATGGAGATTAATTGCAAGCAGGAATTCATAACTATAGATATTGTACTTCACCTTTTGTTGCTGATTTTTCTGGGTACCTCTATGTCAATCTGTCACAGTATCTGGAATTTTCTGGAGAACCACTACCCATAGCTTTGAATAAGGAATCTTTGAGATACTTTTTTTAATGGAAAACAGAGGAAACCATACTGTAGAGTAACAGATGTGAAATAAGTCTAGAACAACTGTGGCATCTTGTGCTCCCATAGATAAATGGTATACACCTATTGTGGGAAATTACTATTTGCATGATTCAGGCATGGAAAAGGGACACAGAATGAGTACTGCAGAGTAGTAGGGTTTCCAAGATGATATGAGGGTTTTCTGGACCTACAGGATCAGGTATACATTATTCTTGTGTGACCTAATCTGTGTGATCCTGATCTGGCAGGAGGGTTTGACTAGATGATCTTTTGATGTCTTTTCCAACCCTGAACATTGTGTGATTATTTGTAAGAGGATAGGCCAACCGATGGACTCAAACATACTGTCCTTGATCTGTAACCCACACATCTAAATGACATCCACAAGCCACCTTGTATTTTGTGTGAGGTCTTAAAAAGAAATGATGGAAGATGAGAATTTATCTAGGGCTTTCCCTGACTTGTTCACACTGCTGAAAGGAGTCCCAGTAGACTTTGCCCTGCCTCTGTTTGAATAGAAAGTGAGTTTGAGAAGTACAGGATAGAACCAGTACTTGCACAACACAAATCCAAGTTATAGCTGTTGTGCTATTTCACTATTTACATGTGAAGGTATTTTTGGTCCCTTTTTCTCTCCCTCTCCCACTTTTTCCAGCATGGAACTGACATTTGTGGAACTGGGGTGCAATTTGGCTATTTTTGTTAAAAACCAATATCAACAACATTTAATCCTGCCCCACAAGGAAACCTGTTTCCAAGGTCAAAAGCAAATATAATCAAATAAACAGCATTAACAACTTAGGAATTTACATGGCATCAAATTTCCTTCAATATCCATGTGCATGTGTTCCTGTGCTTTGGAAGTGTTACATGTGCCTGTAGGAAAAAAAACTTTTCTGGGTTTTAAACCTTTCAAAATTGAGACTTTGCATGTCCTGCCCAACATCTCTATATGCAAATCTAAAGATTTAATCCATTGGTATGCAGACAGAATTTTAAAACTGTTATGTAATCACAGAATTAACCAGGTTGGAAAATACCTCTAGGATCACTGAGTCCAACCTATCACATAACTCTTCTAATTAACTAAACCATGGCACAAAATGCCTCCTCCAGCCTCTTCTTAAACACCTCCAGGGATGGCGACTCCCTGGACTCCTGGATGCCACCTCCCCAGGTAGCCCATTCCAATGGGCAATCACTTTTTCTGTGAAGAATTTCTTCCTAATGTCCGGCCTAAACCTGTCCTGGCACAGTTTTGAGACTGTGTCCTCTTGTTCTGCTACTGGGTGCCTGGGAGAAGAGACCAACCCCTGCTTGACTACAACCTTCTTTCAGGTAGTTGTAGACAGCAATGAGGTCTCCCCTGAGCCTCCTCTTCTCCAGGCTGAACAACCCCAACTCCTTCAGCAGCTCCTCATAGGGCTTGTGCTCCAACCCCCTCACCAACCTTGGTGCCCTTCTCTGGACATGTTCAAGCACGTCACCATTGACACGGAACTCAAGGTGTGACCTAACCAGTGCTGAGTACAGGGGTAGAAGGACATGGAAGTGTTGGAGCGGGTCCAGAGGAGGGCCACAAAGATGATCAGAGGGCTGGAGCAGCTCTCCTATGAGGACAGGCTGAGAGAGTTGGGGCTCTTCAGCCTGGAGAAGAGAAGGCTTCGAGGGGACCTGATAGTAGTCTTCCAGTATCTGAAGGGGGCCTACAGGAAGGCTGGGGAGGGACTATTTACAAGGTCATGCAATGACAGGACAAGGGGCAGTGGATTTAAACTGGCAGAGGGGAGATTTAGACTAGATGTTAGGAGGAAACTACAGTGAGGGTGGTGAGGCACTGGCACAGGTTGCCCAGGGAGGTTGTGGCTGCTCCCTCCCTGGATGTGTTCAAGGCCAGGTTGGAGGAGGCCTTGAGTAACCTGTACTAGTGGGAGGTGTCCCTGCCTATGGCAGGGGGTTGGAACTAGATGATCCTTGAGGTCCCTTCCAACCTTACCATTCTATGATTCTATGATTCTATGAT
>VWZE01010414.1:51001-65498 GCA_013396675.1 Eubucco bourcierii
TCTCTCAGCACCCTAGGGTGGATCCCATCTGGTCCCATGGACTTGTGGGTGTCCAAGTGGCTCAACAGTTCCTGAACTAATTCTTCATGGATTTCCAGGGCAACACACCGCTCCCTGACCGCATCACCCAGCTCAAGAGGCCGCTTGTCCTGAACCTCTCCCTCCTCACTGTTGAAAATTGAAGCAAAGAAGGTATTCAGGACCTCAGCCTTTTCCTCATCTTCAGTTACGGTGTTCCCCTCCTGGTCCAATAAGGAGTGAAGGCTCTTCTTGCCCTTCTTTTTTGCACTGATAAATTTGTAAAAATGCTTTTTGTTATCTTTAATATCTTTAATTTTCTTCCTACATGATCTAACAACATCCTTAAAATTTCCCTAGGTTACCACCCTCTTTCCAAGGGTGATATGCCCTTTTTTTTTCTTTTTTTCTCCCTTAATTCTTTCACTGTATATTGAAAACTTTATTATTTTGTGGTTACTGCTCTCTAGACAGCCTCCAACTCCCACCAGCCCTTCTCTATTAGTAAACAGCAGGTCAAGCAGAACCCCACCCCTGGTAGGCTGGCACACCAGCTGTGTCAGGAAGCTACCCTCTATACTCTCTAAAACCTTTTAGAGTACCACCTCTCTGCAGTGTTGAGTTTCTGGCAGATATCTGGCAGGTTAAATTCACCTACAAGAACAAGGACTGGGAGTCTTGAAATATCTTGCAGTTGTTTACAGAATAACACATCCACCTCCTCTTCCTGGTTGGGTGGCCTGTAACAGACTCCAACCAGTATGTCAGTCTTATTGGTCTGCCCTCTGATTTTTACCTATAGGCACTCAAGTTGCTCATCATTAGTTACAAGCTCCATGTCAAGGGCTTCCCTAACATACAGGGCCACCCCTCCACCCCTTCTCCTTTTCCTGTCTTTCCTGAAAAGTCTGTTTCTGTTCATTGTAGTGTTCCAGTTGTGTGATGTATCCCACAACATTTTTGCGATAGCAACCACATCATAGCCTTCCTGTTGCACCAAGGCTTCATAATGTATGTTCCCAAACCAAAATACATGTATTGCTATTTGTAAGTAGAATTTCCTCCTGCCTTATAGTTTTGTACTCTGCTCCACTACTACTTCCTTGTTGGTATGTTGAATGTCATTTTGGAGTAGGGCAAGCAATACTTAAGAGTGCACTTAAAATGAAAAATTGAATATTCAAGAGAGATCTTTTTTAATGGATATTGCATCTACTTTAATGTTCTGTGTCACTACTTCTCTGTAATATAAATTAATTTAACACTTCCCATAGGCCAAATTCTAGTTTTGCATATGCCAAAACCCTGCTGAAGTGAGATTGTGAATCTTCCTACAAAATCTCTTACTTAAACGAGTAATAATTTGCAGATATGGACTTACATGAACTCCTATTTTAATACTGGATGGAAAGAAAAGTATCTTAAAAGTCTTCATAATGTTGACTATGCTGCTCTGTAAAATCTTTCCAAAGGCTGAAAACTTCTTCCCTGACAATTATATATGGTTGTATTTTCTGGCAATGTCAAATGCTGTTTACAAAATATGGTACAAAAGCTTGTGTGAATGTGTTAGGCGAAATTCTGCAGGAGTGAAATGCTTAGGATTTTGTTTTACTTTCTAGTTGTGGGTAGAATGAGAATTTCCTGTAGCTGGTTGTTTTCTCAGATTTCACCATAAATAACAGAGTTGTGAAGGGATAACAGAATCATGACAGGTATCCGACACTACAGAAAGAATTCCATTGACTTTACATCTCCCTTTCAGGTACATACAATATTTATTTGAAAGAAAAAATGCAGAGGTATTTATCTTTTTGCTTTAGAGTCTTCTCTCTACCTATACTGGAAAGGAACAGATTAAAAACCCCTCTTGTATTGGAGGGTAATTTCCACTTTTCTGTGGTGGAAAGCACAGCTGCCAGAATTCTAAACTACTTATGCTGGACCATGTCTCTGTTAGCATGCTAGCTAATGCATCACAACACTAATTCAAGCTTGTTTTAGGTTGGGTGCTCATTTGGTTTGCAATGTTCCTGAGCCTTTCTCATAGAACCAGGGAGAAAACTGTCAGGAAAAGATTAGGCATCTTTATTTGGAACCCTGTCATCTTTGGTTATCAGTGGCCTCTATCCAAATTTAACTAAGGCATGCCTTAGTTAACTAAGGCATGAAGTGGTATAGGAAACTATTTTGAAAAGCTGTTAGAGGAGGTTGTTACAGAAAGCTACTACATTGACAGATAGATGTTATGGAGCCAAATAATCACTTAATATCAAAAGATAAGAAAGTACACTGGGCCACATTCACTTCTAGTTTAAATCTATCAAATGCCAGAAACTCACTGGTAGCAAACTTGGTCTTCTGCCACAAAATATTTTTGAAGGTGCCTTGTCATAAATTATACTTAGTGGTTTTTGAAGTACCCTTTTAAAATAAATATAAGCTTTAAATAATTGGTATTTACAGAGCTGAAGACGTTCATATTAATATGTCCCAGTAAATGAAACACTTTGGTGTGTGCAATGAGTGTGAAACTGGCATCATCACTTTAAAAAACATAAAGTTATTTTCTCTGTAGTTCTGCACTATATATATAGATCTATGCTCCATTTAATTGTTTTCTGATATGCTAATAAGCATCCCAGATTGTGTGATTTTTTTCAACTCCTATTTTTAGTAATTTGACAGAATATGACTATGTGCAACTGATTTCTACACGAAGTTCCAAGTTATCTGTAAAATGAAAGGCCAGACAGACCATATTTGCTTTCAGTTTAAAATTTTAGAGATTACAGAGGAGGATATTACTACTGGTAGAAACTTAATGCTACAAGAAAAAAAAAAGTAAAGTTTTCTGATTTCTCTTAGATTTGTTGGGAACTTTCTAAGAAAAGGTTTTATCAGGATATTTTGGGTCTTACTGATACTTGAGTAGCAAAAATGTAATTTAGCGTACAGACAGTACATGAAACAAATGAGAAAGATCCCACCTGATCTGGTTAAAGAAGCACAGAGGCACAACAGTACCACAAAGTAGAAGATGAGACATCCTGTGAGACAGGATGGAGTGTTTTATTTTACAGCCTCGATGCTTGTTGAGAGTCTTACCTTTATTAATGTCATGTTTCTCTTTGGGCTGGCATATCATAAAAGCTTAGATTGGCTTAACCTTCTTTCAAATAAATATTTAATTCTAAATAACATTGACTACTTTTGCCCTGGACCTACTAATGTTGGGAATTCTTCCTGTAATAAAAAGTATGATGAAAACTAAGGTAAGACTACAGAAACCAAGACATTATTATGTCTCCTATGTAGGAAGGGTCACTTAAAAATGTTACTCCTTCAGGAAATACAGAGTCTGACCCATTGTTTTCACAGAATTGCACAATGTTAGGGGCTGGAAGGGGCCATGAAAGATCATCCGGTCCAACCCCCTGCCAGAGCAGTATCACCGATACTATATGCAACCAAGCATGTTTTTGAATACATACAGAGAGTGAGACTCCACAACCCCCCTGGGCAGCCTGTTCCAGTGTTCTGTTACCCTCACAGTTTACATTGAACTTTCTGTGCCACAGTTTCCACCCATTGCCCCTTGTTCCAGTGTCAGGCATCACCAAGAAGAGCCTGATTCCATCCTCTTGGCACTCACCCTTTACCTATTTATAAACATTAGTGAGCTCACCCCTTAGTCTTCTCCTCTCCAAGCTAAAGAGACCCCACTTCCTCAGGAAGATGTTCTACTCCTTTAATAATTTTTATGATTTTCAATATAACAAACTCCTGTTCAGTAGATAATCTACATTTGTCATATATATATATTTTTTTGAGTCCAGGCTACTCTATTATTACCTCTTACTAATCCTAATTGTCTTACTGCTGAGTGTAACCATGAGCCTGTTAAAGCTACTACTACCATTTTTCTTCAGTTCAAATGCAGCAAAGGACATAATAGTCTCCAGTAAGATTTAAGCTTGCTCTTTAAAGTTAAGTAGTCTACTAAACTGCTGTGGACCTGATAGCAATCAGAAATGGATGTTCATTCCATCGATTCATTACCTGTAGTAGTATGAGCTTTTGCTCATTTTAGAGGCAAGACTATTTATGAAACACTTTGCTAGAAGATGTTGATAAAGAGCAAAACTATAAAGCTGAGATTTCATTAGTTACTTCTACTAAAGCAGGCCAACATCGCATTCTTTCCATTTTAACTAACTTAAAAGACTTCCCTCTGTATTGATTTAAGAAGTGCACATACCACCCAGTCCAGAATCTTCGGAGAGTTCCTTTAGCTGTAGCAATGCTGTTCCTCTTCACTGAAGCTCTGAAAAGACAGAATTTATTTCTGCTACCAAAATGTTTGCCAAATCCGTGCATTGTCTACTTGAAACTTTCCCACTTGGTTAAATATTGTTTATATTTTTGTAATTATACATAGTTCTGCATTAAAAAAAAAATTTTAGTGTTGTATACCATTTGGTTGCGCCCTTCAGTATAAACAAACTCAGTCTCTCTTTGTTGTCATGGATGGGAGTCAGCTTATTAAACCATTGGAAGTGCTGTCTACATATGTGGGGCATATGAACAATTTTGTTAGAGTCAGTAATTTTTTTGGAATAAACATCTTGAGGAAATTCTGAAGTTAGAAACATTTTGCAAGCACGTAATCCCATAAAAAAAATCCATTATGAATATGAGTTATCTAAAATTCAAAGAAATTCAGATCACTTGGGCAAAATGACATTTTGGCAATGATTTCCTCTTGGTCACTTCATTCTTTTAGTATGGACCCTTTCCATCCTTAATTAATAAGGTTTTTTTGGGGTTTTTTTTGGTTTTTTTTTAAATTTAAAAAAAAATTAATAGAAGTTAAACAGATGCATTATTCTGGGTGGCTGTGATGGTTTGGGAGTTCCCCCCCACACACACTTTGTAAAATCACTCAGCCAGCTGGAAGTTAAGGAATGAAGCTCTATTTACAGCTTAGCACAATATACAAGCAGATATATACACAATATACAGGAATATTTACAGAAATATACAAGTTAAAGATAATACAGAAACACAACACCCCTCCCAGAAATCAGAAACCCCAGGAGGGGCTCCCAACCATTCTTCCACCTTCTCCTCACCCCTCTGCCTTACCCCAGGGTTTGGCTCATGTGCAAGATGAGTTTGGAGGATTGGCCAGGGGGATTAGAAGAAAAGTGCTTAGTTAGGTTACTTGGCAGAGAGGAGAAGGCAAGAAGCTCCCAGAGACTCCAAGAGTGTCTGTCTTATCTATGTTTGTCTTCTTGTTCTTAAACATCTCAACAAGCCTATGAGTGAAAGACATCACCATTGTTTTCTTTTCACAACCTATAGTCTAATTTTCTCTATTAAAATATTCCAATTAGATTCAAAACAGCACAGTGGCTAAGAAAAGGCTTCCCCCCACTGCCACTTCAATGTTCAGCCTGTGTATCCATGCCTTGCATGTATGAGCACTGTCCCAGCCTACCTTTGTGCTGCCAGCTCCCTCCTTGCTGCTCTGCCATTTCTTGCTCGTCTATGTAGGAGGCTCTTCCAGCTAACAGTATGTGTTACTTCTAAGCAAAGTGTGCTCGCTCTTTCTCATTCCTGACAATTTCCATCAATCTCCATGACTTCTTTTTAAAGAAACTAATGTAATTTGCACTGACTGTGGGCAAACAACAGGAAAGAATGCTTGTCTTTCACATCTCTAATTATCAAAAAACGAGAAGCCAAAAGAACCAAAATGTGTCCTTTAAAGAAATCATTGATGTGCAAAAGTCAGTTTCTCGATTTCCAAGGTTTTAAGATTTCGGTTGCTTGTGACTGGCATTGCCTCTGTACTAACAGATACAGATTAACTCTGAACAGGTGCTTTTACTGGTCGTTGGGGGTTTTTTTGTTGTTGTTTTTGTTTTGTTTTGTTGTTTGGTTGGGGTTTTTTTTGCATTTGAAACATTCTAGCAGCAGTACAGAGTACAATGATGATGCAGCAAAAGTTCTGCATGTGTATGAAACAAATCAGAAAACATATCTGGCTTTGAAACAAAATGTTCCCAAAATATCACGATGTTCTTCAAGCTCTCTGCTGCCAGAGTGCAGTCTGTCACAGTATGTCCTTGTTCTTGCATACTTTATCATTACATTTGTGTGTTGTAAGCATGACATAAAAAAGGTGTCCTTATTGACATAGAATGCATCAACAATAAAAAAGACTGAATTTAAACACAGAGGTGAAAAGTGTCTCTTGATGATCTATATACAGCCTGTTAAGGAACTAGCATTTCAACAAATAGCTAATTCATGTACAGTTTGTAGAATGGAATGGATCCGCTACAGAAATTTCTAGGTTAACGAGTAAGAGCTCATGAGAGGATTGGAAAACAGACAAACTTCTGAGTCTGGTGCAGAATCTTTTGGAAAAGCTGAAAGTGAACTTGGCATCAACGTGGAGGTGAGAATACATGAGTTCAAAACTACTAGTTTTATGAAGGTCACCTCTTGCCCATCTTTCATCAGAAAGCTCTAAGAAACCTGTTTCACAAATAGTGTTTTATACAACCATTCAAGAACTGCTTTCACATGTGTACATAATACTGAGTACTGTTTCTTAACATAAATACATATTACTATATATTACAAATATATTGAGAGAAATAGGAGAAACTGAAGCAACCTTAATTATTTCTTTGTTACTAAAGTCCTGGCACAAATATTGGTAGGACAAACATTCTGGTATCGTTCCTCTACCTAGAACAGACAAATAACTACCAGTACATAGACTCCTGTGGGGGAGTTAGAAGGCACTTTTCCTCATGAACAGAGTGGGTCAGAGAGAATGGAATTACAGATATGGTCATAGGTTAGAAATTTTCCCTCAGTTTGTACATTAATCAAATGTAATCTGAAACTGTTATCACAATATACACAGAAACACATGTCAGAAAGGGATGTAGGAACATTTCTATGCTGTACACTTAGAAATTCAATATAAAGTGTAGAGAAGGGAGGACTCATGGAGAAGGAATGCAGTGATAAAACCAGCTCGGTTCCTACAAGAAGATACTGCTGAGGCCCAGGCCTATCCGCACAAATATTGCTGAAGTAGATGGCAGTAGAAGTCTTGACTTGGCTTCAGCTTCCAATGCTGAGCTAGACTGCTTCTTTAAATGATTAGATGACTGCAACTGGTTTGTGATACTTTATTTAGGATATTGTGTTCTATCATCTTTCTACTTCTGAGTAGTAGACTATAGGCAGGTTCCACAGGCTTTACTTTGCTGTGGGGTAGGCTAACTCTTTCATCACCGATACTGAGCTGACAGGAGAGCAGTTGCCTTTAGTCATTTATTTGTTTGACAGCTCTTAAGAAACTATGTATGCAGTTAACTAGTTTATGTGACTTACTTGGTTAAAAGTCTTCACTGAAAATAGTAAGATGCCACATATATTGTTTACAATCTCATGTAAACAATATAAAAGCAACATATATTTTATATATATGTAAAACACAATATAAAACCAGTTTCCATGGTGTTTAATTTTGCTTGTATGCATTAGCCTCTTTGGTGTAAATGGAATTACTCTTCCGTGACTCTGCAGGTGGCTGGGGCAGCAGGTTCATACAAAGGGAGCCTGTACAAAGGCTGTGTTGTACTGCTTGAACTGCTCTGCAGCAGAGCACACCAGTGAAGTATCGCAGCCCTTGGGCTGTGGTTGAGATGACATGGTCTCTCCACTGCCAGGCTACACCTAGGTAGGTAAATCCCCGAGCAGTCCTCCTGGCCTGTGGTTCGCAGGGAGCGAGACCTGCTGACAAGCGAGGTTTGAACCGCGCCGGCATCGCAAGAGAGCGGCAGCACCGTCATCTGAGCTGTGCATCCCCGTCGTGATCGCACAGCACAACTCCCGCACCCGGGCTGCCCCTGGGGCTGTCACAGGCTGAGGCTGTCACAGACCGGGGCTGCGCAGGAATGCCCGGGCCGGCTGGTCGCGAGCAGCAGCACGCGGGAAGCACGAGCGAGCGGGCGCGCGCCGCGGCTAACAGCTGTCTCGTGCCCTACAAGCGTTAGGGCGGTCGCGCGCAGGCCCCGGCTTCCAGAAGGTTCCTGGCCGCCGGTGCGCGGCTGAAGCGCGCCCTGCAGCTTGGCCCTCCGTGTGGTGGCCGTGGGCTGCGCAGAGTACGCTCTTGGGGATGCTGTGGAGCTCTGGATAACTCCACCGTCTGAAGACACCGTGCTGTGCTGAGGTGGGTGCTGTGTCCTCATCAAGGACATGCTGAGGTGCAGCCAGTAGATGGGACCCCAGATAGGGAACAGCCTCCATTTTCTGACTGCTAGGTGGTTTGGTTACACCTGTTGAGTACCTCAAAGCACTCCAGCAGCATGCATGTAGTTGATGTTTGTGATTAGCATGCACAGTTCCCCAAATTACTAGAGGTTTTTGTCATGTTTGGCATCGAATGTAAATAAGTTAATTTAGAGAACTATGTGAGAGAAATAGATTATCTTGTATAAGCTGTCCTAATTGACAAGCCTTCCTTGAGGGTTATGGGAGCTGCAGTGCTTACTTTGAGCTTAAATAAGGTAAATACCAGTGATGTGTTTGTAGTAGCTTGGATGCTAGTCATAGAAGTGATTTTGGAAAGTACAGATTGTTATTCTGTTGTTTATAGAAATTAATTTGTAATTGGCTCTGAATATTTCTTAATTTTTAACAGTGTAACCTGTATTTGAATGGAGCTCTCTTCACATATTTTCTGTAACCATTAAACATCTCTTCTGAAACACATATGAAACATTCAAATGCATTCAGAGTCGGTTTGGTCCATAACTTATTCCAATTTTCCTTGGGTACAGCACAGTTTCCCAATAGCTTCTATGCACTGGTCTGCATAGAAAATGCTATTTGAAGACTGCAGGAACGAAAAAGCTACTTGAAGAAGTGATTTCAATGTAGTGTAATGCTGGAGAACTAGCCCAGAGGTTAGGTGAAGGTGCACAATCTCTATGAACAGACAGTTTCGTTTCCCTTCCCTTCCCTTCCCACCCCTTCCCTTCCCTCTCCTCTAGTGGGTTGTTCCAAAGCATACTGCTATTAGTTACACAGCAGTCATCTACACCTGCAGTTTACATACAGCTTAGTGCAAAGTCTTTGCAAAACGCTTTACAGATAGGGTTGATAGGCTGAGAAAAATGCAACTATCAAGAAAAATGCAAATATCCCTGAACAATCTAACCATTTATTTTCCACTTTTCTAGACAGCATTATGGTCTCAGGATTTCCACTTGTGGCTGGTGTTTATTTGAAATGTTTACTTTTGGGAACTCTTAAGGGCTGCTTATGAGGTTCATAGTGCTTGATATGCTCTAGAAATTTGTTACTAAAGTACTTTTATGGCCCTTTTTTCCCTGTACTCATTTGTAGTCTGATCAAATTATTATAGGTTGGACTTAGTTAAAACCTGCAACATCGAACTGTGGTCTGCAGCTGTTCCTTTTCCAATGATTTGTTGCTCTTCACTGGTTTCTGAATGGTAGCCTATAGTATCCATTCACTGCTTCGTACTTCTTTTTTTATGAAAACACCTAAACAAACATTAGATGGATTAGATGGATGTTTAGATAACACGACAAGCTATTATTATGTGTAACTCACCAGCAAGAGTCTATTTTCTGATCTAAGAAAGAAAATTATGTGGTGGGGCTTAATATGGCATTGCTCTAATAGATGTTAAGCTACTCTGATGATAGGCTGGCTGAAAGCTGCTAAGCAGATCCAGGCAAAAACGTTTTTCTCTGTGTCATCTACTCTTTTAAAAGTGGTTCACCATCACGTGAACTTTTGATATGAGAATGACATAGTTAAAAATCATTCTGATAAATGCTGCTTAACAGGATTGATCAGTGAAATCAACTAACAATATTTTTATTTTTTACCACTTGGCATAAACCTGTGATCCAAGTCAAGTGTATTCCCAAAGCTGAACAGTGTTTTTGTTATCCTAATTTTTTTTTCCTATTGCTTTCTTTGGTAAATAATATATTTTCGTTCTATTTTTATAAACACCATTACCATGGAAAACCGTGCTTCTAACATGCAACAAATATTTTGAATAAGATATCTATAAATATATTTTTGTGTTGATTAATTTACTGCATTATTATTTGGTAAATGTTAGGGTTTCTATTTCAAATGGAGGTTTGTAGATCCTTAACCACTAGAAGGCACTCTGGTATAAAGCTTCCTCTTCAGCAGCTTACAAAGCCGGGATCTAAGGACGAAATACAACACGACTGACAGTAAGCAATTTCCTTCTGAAGACAGCTATGTTCACTCTTACGTGAGATGATAACCTTCAAATTATTGCTTGTCCACCAGAACTTACACTCAAATGCACACATGCTGCAAGCATGTATATACCTAGTAATCAGTGTGTTAGTTATTATCCCTGTTTCATCGAGTAGTATCCAGAAAACAGAAGGCAGTTGAGTTGCCTCATGTTGTGCGGTTGGTACGTGTGTATACTAAATGCGTTGTTGATGTGCTAGCAGGTGGAATTTGTCACCTGCCAGACTCTGCTTTCAGTACTGCATCTCTCTGTTGGCTTCTGTGAGAGTGATGTTACTCTACTACTATGTATTTGTGTGAAAGAACACGCATGCGGTGTTAAAATTCATAGTTAAACATAGAAGTCTAGAAATATGAGTATGTTGCTATAGTAACACTAAGCTGTTTTGTATGCCAAGCTGTTGGACTTGGAAATTGCTTCTGATTTTTGAGGTTGTAAGATGTTTCCAGTTTAATGAGTAGTTTGGAAAACAATAAATTTCAAGTAAAAAGAACTATGAAAAATAACTGATACAATATATAATACAACTTTTTATTTTTTCTTTTCATGCATAGTTGACTAATTTTTTATTTCTATACATGGCAGTGTTGTATATTGAGTTAAAAAACCCTAGACCTCTGAGATTTGATACTGAATCTCTGAAAGGTGTTCTGTGGAAGTATTTCTAGTGCATTTAATCTTACCAATATTTGCTGAGAAGACATTGCAAGACTACGTATCCTGCATATCTGGAAAGGCAGTCATGTTGGAAGACTTCCCCTGACTAGTAATTCTGTGTATGTCAGCATTAAACTTGATAATTGGTATAGCTAAATCTTGAAATCTGAATCTGAAACTTCAGAAATGTTTTACTTCTCATTTAAATATTATATGCTTTTGAATAACAATGAACTTATTCTTCCTTATTGATAACTTATTTAGTTAAAGTTAGCATTTTGTCAAAGAAAGTACATTATTTTGGTTTGCAAGCCAGTTGACCTCTTGAACAATGTGAGTTTTGTGTGCATGTACAGGTGTTTCTTTTTTTTGTTGTTGTTCTTGTTTATTTGGTGGGTGGTTTTTTTCCCCATGATTCCTAACAACAGTGGCACAGAATTGATTGTGGCTGTTGATGACAGGAAGAATTGAACATATGTGCAGGTCTCCAGGATTATAATGTCATTGGCATCACTGAGACATGGTGGGATGGATCTCATGATCAGAATGTAGGGATATATGGTTGCAGACTCTTCAGGAAGGACAGGCAGGGGAGAAGGGGAGGGGGTGTTTCCCTCTACATCAAAGATAGACTAGAGTCCATGGAGCTTCACCTGGGAATGTCCAGCGCAAAACCAGAGAGTTTATGGGTAAAGGTAAAAGGGAAGTCACGGGAAGGTGATCTCATAGTAGGAGTCTGCTACAGACCTCTTGCTCAGGAAGGTGAACCAGATGAGACCCTCTACAAACAAATAAGAGAAGCTTCGTGTTCATAGGCCCTGGTCCTCATGAGGGCCTTCAACCATCCTGACATCTGTTGGAAGGACAACACAGCAGAGCACCAGCAATCTAACAGGTTCCTGGAATGCATTGATGACAACTTCCTCCTGCAAATGGTAGAGGGACCCACAAGAAAAGGTACTATACTGGACCTAGTCCTCACCAACAAGGAAGGACTGGTGAGTGAAGCAAACCTGAAAGGTTGCCTTGGCTGCAGTGATCATGAAATGGTAGAGTTTAAGATCCTCAGTGCATCAAGGAGGGTGCATAGCAAAATCACAGCCCTGGACTTCAGAAGAACGGAATTCAGTCTCTTCAGGGATATCCTTGGCAGGGTGCCATGGGAAATAACCCTGGAAGGAAGGGAGGCCCAGGAAAGCTGGTCATCGTTCCAGGATCACCTCCTTCAGGCTCAGGAACAACGCATCCCAGAAAAGAGGAAGACAGGTAAGAACACCAGGAGGCCTCCATGGATGAATAGAGAGCTCCTAGATACACCTGAGATGCAAGAAGAAAGCCTATAGAGAGTGGAATCAAGGACAGGTAACCTGAGATGAATACAAAGATGCTGTTCATGCAGCCAGAGGTCAGGTCAGGAAAGCTAAAGTGCAGCTGGAATTGAATCTGGCTAGGGACATTAAAGGGAACAGGAAGAATTTCAAGTATATTAGTGTCATGGTAGGCTTAAGCAAGCAAGAATAGGTTTATACATGTCCTGGCTTGCCGAGACATGTTTTTCTCCTGTCCCTCTTTCTGTTTTGGGGAGAACAACCACGGGA
Source organism: Eubucco bourcierii (assembly GCA_013396675.1). Lineage (NCBI taxonomy): Eukaryota > Metazoa > Chordata > Aves > Piciformes > Ramphastidae > Eubucco > Eubucco bourcierii. The sequence continues at coordinate 63,641 of VWZE01010414.1, forward strand.
AAGAGGACAAAGAATCTGGAGCCACTATGTCTGGGGTCTGTGGCCTGCCCAGACCCTGCGGTAAACAAGGTACACATGGTTGCCTTGTGCAAGGCCTATGTTCTGCCCTAAAAAGGGTAAAGCAAGCCTGTGGCTTCACCTACTATGGTGAATCTTGGATAACTGCCATTTGATTGGCTATCCTGTGTCCAAAGACCCATTAGTCTTGGGCTGTATGGATAAAAAGGAGATGAGCAGGGAGCACAGCGTGCACTTTACCATTACAAGGTATGTCTGCTATTATACGTTGCTCCACTATTATATCTGCTCTATCTGTGCTGAGTCTGCACACTGCAAGACGTCTGCCTGCGCCTGGAAGCCTCCTGCCCAGACAGAAGCCCTGGAGATAACACAGATCATCCAGAGAGCCAGGACCAGGTCAGAGATGGTCTACCTCCTTTTCCCAGCACCCAGAAGCCTGGGGAAACTCCAAAGCCTCTAACAGCTACCGACAGCAACCCCGCCATGAGCTTTGGGTACTGTCAGATAATATTTTTGTGAGTAAATACCAAAACCCATTTGTAATTATTAATTGCTTTCTCCCATAAGCAGAAAGGAGCTCCTTGCGTCCACCTAGTGAGCGAGCGGAGCATTGACCGCAAGTGGTACATTAACCACAAAGCCTTCTCTGCCAGTTTAATCGAGTTCAATTAATGTGTATATATTTACTACTTATTCCTAGATCGTATGATAACCTGTATACAGTTTCAATAATGATGCCTAGAACCTCTTATTATTATTAAATTGGTGATCGGGGTGGTGCATTTCCTGGATATTTAACATTAATAAACTATATTAATATTTTAAAAATATAATCTCGCAGTAATTAATTACCCCTTCCACTACAATTAGTGAGAAAAGGAGGACTAGGAAGAATGTGGGACCCTTACAGAAGAGAAATGGAGAGTTGCTGACAAAAATACGGATAAGACTGAGGTGCTCAATGACTTCTTTGCCTCAGTCTTCAACAGCAAGGGCTCCAACCACAATGTCCAAGTCCCAGAGGGCAAAAGTGGACCGGGAGCAGGCTGATCTGCCTACTATAGTAGAAGATCACGTTCTTGAGCTCCTAAGGAATCTGAATGTGCACAAGTCCATGGGGCCTGACAAGATGCACCCATGGGTCCTGAGGGAACTGGAAGATGAAGTTGCTAAACCACTGTCCATCATATTTGAAAGGCCATGGCAGACTGGTGAAGTTCCTGCTGACTGGAGAAGGGCTAACATAACACTCATCTTCAAGAAGGGAAAAAAAGATGACCCTGGGAACTACAGACTAGGCAGTCTTACCTCTATGCCTGGCAAGATCATGGAACAGATCCTCCTGAAAGCTCTGCTAAGGCAAATGGAAAACAGAGAGGTGATTAGTGGTAAGCAGCAATGGCTTCACCAAGGGCAGATCTTGCCTGACAAATTTGGTGGCTTTTTATGATGAAGTCACAGTGACAGTGGACAAGGGAAGGGCAACTGATGTAATCTGCCTGGACCTGAGTAAGGCATTTGACTGTCCCACATGACATCCTGGTCACCAAACTGTAAAACATGGACTTGCTCGGTGGAGCACTGCTGGATAAGGAATTGGCTGGATGGTCACACACAGAGAGTGGTGATCAAGGGCACAATGTCCACCTGGAGACCAGTGACAAGTGGCATCCCTCAGGGGTCTGTGTTGCGACCAGTGTTGTTTAACAACTTTGTCAGTGACATGGACAGAGGAATGGAGTGCACCCTCAGCAAGTTTGCAGATGACACCAAGCTGTGTGGCACAGTCGACTTGCTAGAGGGCAGGGATGCCATCCAGAGGGACCTGGACAGGCTG
>VWZE01010414.1:65984-100809 GCA_013396675.1 Eubucco bourcierii
AGTGAGCTGTACTAGTGGGATGTGTCCCTGCCTATGGCAGGGGGTTGGAACTAGATGATCCTTGAGGTCCCTTCCAACCTTACCATTCTATGGCAGTCCTCGTGGTTGGTGCCAGAGCTGGTGATTGAGTGGTCTGAAGTTTGAAGCAGCAAGAAAATCAACTTCCAAGCCCCTAGCCCAAAATTTTATATTATATATTGTATATTTCTGTAAATATTCTGTATATAGTGTAAATATCTGCTGTACATTGTGCAAAGAGAATATTTACAGATATATATATACAAGTAAAAGGTAATACAACAACACAACTCCCCTCCCAGAAATCAGAGACCCCAGGAGGGGCTCCCAACCACCCTTCCACCTTCTTCCCACCCCTGTACCTTACCCCAAGGTTTGCCTTACGTGCAAGGTAAATTAGGAAGATCGGCCAGGAGGGTTAGAAGAAAAGTCGTTAGTGAGGATTAATCAGCAGAGGAGCCAGAGCCCAGAAGCTGCTAGATCCCACCAGCAGCTCCTGTTCCAGCAAGAGCCAGAGAGAGACTGACTTATCTATTGTTTTGGTTAGTGTTCCCAAACAATTCTCCAGCAAGCGTATGAGTGAAGTAGACATCATGATGTTTTCCTTTCACAACCTATAGTGTAATTTTCTCTATTAAAATATTCTAATTAACCTCAAACCAGCACACTGCCTTAATGTAGCCAGATGAATTCCATCCCCAACAGTGGGGCAAAAATACAGACCAAACAACCCAATGACCCTCCTGAACTGGCTGAAGTTGTAACTGTGGGAAAAGATAGTACAATTATGACTGTGAGGCCTGGGCAAGAAAAGTGGAAATATGTCTCTGACACTGAATGTTATTTATGAAAATAACTAGGTGGTATTGAGTTTTGTTTTATAGGTCCTGCATGACTAAATTTACCGGTCTACCACAACAGTCCATTTGGAAAAGGTACCCTCATCTTTGTGTAAGTTAGTTATTTTAGCTTCTCCAGCAACTGTAGACATCCAACACATCACTATCATCCAAGAGACTTGGACCTGAAACAACAGATCTCTCAAAGAAAAGAGCCACGTGATTACCTTCCTGGAAGTACATCAGCAAGCAGGAGGCACTGGACCATGCAAATTGCATACTAAAGGATATCGGTATTCAATCAGTTTAAAACAAAATTTAGCCAGATGTGAACAGGAAATGTACCTTTTGATTTCTAGCAGTCCTGTGATCACTGATGTGGTATCCAGCCATATTTGTGTGCATACTGCACCCAGAAATCACCTCTATATGTATGTGTAATGTAACTTTCTAAATGGATAAAGATACTGTGTTCATTTCACCCTGGGCCTCTGCCAGGGTCTGGGAAATCTAAGAGGAGCGTGAAGTCAGAGCTTTTCACATTTAGAGTTGTGTAAACATGTTTATTCAACAGTATAATAAAAGCTGGATCCTTTTGCATCAACTTTGGGACCCTCACCTATGGGTGGATACACTGTGCAGGACTTCCAAGTTGCCAGGAAAGATCCTTCAAATCCTTGCTGTAACCAGGACTCCCCAGTTCATCCATTCCAGCCTGGAGACTGGATATATGTATAGTCTTAGACTGCTGAGCCACTACAGGTGCTAATAATTGTCATAACAGTGACAGTTTATATAATTGCTTATATAATATTTCAATGTTGTAATTGCTGTACCACCCTATAGCAAAATCACTTTAAGCTGATTGATTGTAGCTTTGGATTAGCAACAAATCCTCGAAAGAAAAGGAGTAATGAAACTGTACTATCTTAGGAACATTAATGAGGATTACATATTCCTAAAATTATTGCGTAAAGTAAGAATCATTATCTGTGTAAACAATAAGAAATTGTAACTGTGGGCTTGAAGAAGTTAAGATGAGAAAACTGGTTTAGGCTGACTCTGTGGTCAGTCTGTCTCATCAGTCGTGTCAGACAGCCTAGGGGGCATGTGCAAATAAAAAGTTCAGCTAAAGGCCATAGGGAGGAAGAGGATGGTTGCCACAAATGACCACTAGCCCCCCCACCCCCACCCCAGTATATAGTGAACATGTGTGGAGGAAATTTACATGTGTAACCAATTCAACGAACTAATATGAATATGCTAATCACTTAGAAAAATGGTGATTATGTATGAAATGTAAGCATATATTCTATGAATTTTACTGGCTTTGGTACAGTTAAGTGGAGCTATCCCCTGTGTGTCTGGCACTGAAATAATGAAATGCATGCTTCCTAACACCTCATTGGTCTAAGGGAGGTTTTTTTCCACTTACTTGGTAACAAGACAAATGACTCTTAGTAAAATGTCCTCTCTCTTCTGTAAGAAATATGCTGGATTCTGGTATTGCTATAGTTGCCTGGACCTTTTGGGCAATCAGAAATATGAATGCATAGTGAAAAAAGTGGTATTTGGTTCTGTCATGGTAAAGCAGCAATTCTATGCCCACGTAGGCACTGTTCTCTGTATACTTCAAATAATGGATTTTTCCTCAGTGTAGTTAGTATGTAGGGTTGTATTACTCTTTCTCTAATTTGTATATCCATATTTTTATTTAGAAATATATTTAATGTACTCTTACTACAGTAAACATATTAGGATTACTTGAAGAGACATTTAAAACCATTATCACACTAGTAATTGCAAAGAATTTTCCTTCACACAATTACAGAATGGTAGGTAGGGGTTGGAAGGGAGTGCCAGAGGTCATATAGTCCAACCCTTTTGTTATTGTGGGTTCAACCTAAATCGGACTGCAAAGGATCACATCCAGGCAGGTTTTGAAAATCTCCAGAGAGACTTTGTAAAGTTGAAAAGTGTTCAGAACTGCTCTGGGCAGCCTGTTCCTGTGCTCCAGCACCCTTGGAGTTTTTTTCTTATATTTAAGTAAAACCTCCTGTATTCTAGTCTTTAGCAAGTACCTCTTGTCCTGTCACTGGGCACCACTGAAAAGATACCAGCTGCATCCTTGTGACCTTCACCCCTTAGATATTTATATGCATTGGTAACATCCCCCTCTGTCTTCTGCTTTCCAGGCTAAAGAGCCCCAGGTCTCTCTGCCTCTCCTTGTAAGAGAGATTTTTCCAGTCCCCTAATAATTTTTGTGGCCCTCTGTGGGAATACAAGAAAGAAGAAATGTAAGAGAGAAAAATAATGAGCTGTGTACTGAGTAAGTGGCCTTGATTCCCACAGCTTCAGAATGTCTCCCACAGTGGAATGGAGATAGCAGAACTCCTGGCCCAGGGTAAAACCAGGACTGTACGTTATTTGAATTATGTTAATGCGCTGTTTGTATGATGGTATGAAATGAGGTACCATTAGGGGGACATGGGCATTTAACAGACTTGACTCACACCAGCATGTAATAAAGAGCACTTCCGTAGAATAAAGAACACCTGAATCAATCCAAAGGTTGTTGCTGCTTTTGTCAGTTACCGGGGCAGCCACAGCCCTCCATTGGACTCTCCAGTACTTTCCTGTCCCTCTTTAACTGTGGACTTCAGAAATGGACGTCAGGTGTGGCCTCACCTGGGCAGAGTAGAAGGAGAAGAGAGCCTCCCTTGACCTGCTGGCTACACTGTTCTTAATGCATCCCAGACCACTGTTGGCCTTCTTGATGTTGTCCACCAGCACTCCCAGGTCCTTCACCGAGCTGGTTTCCAGCAGGTCAGCTCCTACCCTGTACCGGTGTATGGGGTTATTCCTCCCCAGGTGCAGGACTTTACACTCGCCTTTGTTGAACTTCATGAGGTTCACCTCTGCCCAGCTCTCCAGCCTGTCCAGGTCTTGCTGGAGGACAGCACAACCTGACAGTGTGTCAGCCACTCCTAGTTTTGTACCACTTGCTGAGAGTATGCTCTGTCTCTTCATCTAGGTCATCAATGAATATGTTGAACAAGACGACCCAGTAGTGACCCCTGGGGAACACTACTAGCCACAGGCCTCCAATTAGACCCTGCACTGTTGATCACAACCCTCTGTACTCTGTCATTCAGCCAGATCTCAGCCCACCTCATGATCTGCTCATCCAACTCGCACTTCCTAAGCTTGCTTATGAGAATATTATAGCATCCTCATAATTCTTGATACTGTAGTAAGTAGTAATCCTTGAAACTATAAGTACTCAGGAACTTGTAGCATGTGTTAGGCTACAGAGAGCAGATACATTAGATGTCAGCTTGAACGTGTAAAGCTGCCAGTGTAGCTCACCCTTGATCTGTGGCATACTGCCATAGTTCTAAATTTTGGCCTTCTGAGCATAGGCTACTGATTGTGCCAGACTTAATAGTGACAAAGCAATAAGGCAAACATGTCTAAATGACCATGTTCAGATAATATCAGAAGTATTTGCCTTTTAAAACTATATCTAAGTTCTGCTTTCCTAAGAAATAAGAACTTTCTAACTGAAGTCTCTTGACTACATGCATGAAAATAGCTAGCTAAGTACCTATCAATAGTTTCTTCTGTTATGGCTCTTATTTTTTCACTTAATGACTGGTTTATTTTTAAAAACTATCCACACAGAAGCATAACTGCTTTCTCTTCTTCTTGGTGCATACTTCTCTTTTTTGTGCTAAGAGGTCAAGTCTTGCAGAAGAATAATTGTCATCTGAACCATCTCACTGACCTCTAGATCAAACTGAACTCCTTCATACAGTTAATCTGTTATATTGATGGACAGTCATAGTTGCAAGTAGAACATGCCTATCATCTCTTGTGTTTCCTGGCAGAGAAAATGACTCATATTACCAGAATAATGAACCATTTAATGACTTCTGTGTTGATATATCAGATCATGCTGGAGAGGCCAATTTAAAAATATAAAACCATAAGTCACGATATTGCCATGTATGGCCCAGCGAGGCTGCTTTGCTCCCTTGCCATGAATTGCTGTGTTAATCAAGGTGTCATTAGGATTTGCAAGCAGCAAAGTGTTTATATGCAACACATTTTCATTCTACTGTGGCATTTATTCAGGAGCAGAATTCATTGCTTTTCTTCCAAGTTTTAAGATAGTGCAACCTAATAAAGTCAGCATTTCTGTCTTCCGTAGTAAGGGAGTTTCATCCTGAGCTAAAGAAATGTATGAAAACTGGTCAAAGGGTTTAACTGTAACATATCATAATTTATCTGGCAAACTGTCATTATATTAAATTAGCTCCTTGATGCAAGACAAATAATGTTTTGTGTCCTGGTTTCTGTACTTTAACAAGAAATGCATACATTTTAGCTACCAAAAATTACAGCAGTGCCCAGTATGTGAAATTGTTATTAACTTCACCAAAGTAGCTTTAGTTTCCTTTTCCAAATCATAAGTCTCTCTTCTCTCTTCCTTTTCTCTTCCCTTTGGGAGGGGAAAGGGCTTGATAGAGAACATCCGTGACTTGTTTAGTGGCTGGCCCAGCCCTTAACCTTGAGAGATTTATTGGAGTTCAATGTGATGCATCAACCCACAACACTGGGATTAAGAGTCTTGTGGTCTGCTGATAGAGCTAGTTCGGGACTAAGAGGTATGCATTTTTTATTGTAATTTTAAAATAGTTTAATAGAATCACAGAATGTTAAGGGTTGGAAGGGGCTTTAAAAGATTGTCTAGTTCAACCTCCTTGCCGGAGCAGAATCGCCTATAGTAGGTCACACATGAAAGCGTGCAGCTAGGTTTTGAATGTCTCCAGAGAAGATGACTTCACAACCTTTCTGGCAGTCTGTTCTAGTATTCTGTCACTTTCACAGTGAAAAAAAAAAAAAATTGCTGATGTGGAACCAATTAAAAAATATGAGATCTTGCTATGTACTTTTCTTGCCATCTGACTTTTTCTGTCTGAAGAAGGCTTCCCTGTAATAAATCCTGAGTTCCTGAAAGTGTTGATCAGATCCTATTCAGATGTAGAATTTCTATGACACAGCTACTTGACTCTGAACAGCATTTGTCTGAAGAGTTTAACTCTAGACTTCCCTATGAAACTCTTCAGCACTTCTGGATAGACTTTTCCTCCTTATCAAGGGAAGCAATTCCATGTATTTACTTTTTTCTTTTCACTGTTTACCTGCTGATCAAGACCTACTGTACCTTATGGTTTTCAGTGCTTCTGCTGCCCTGAGGCCTTTTTTTTAATTTTTTGAGTTTGCTTAGCTCAGAGGCCATATCTTTCTCAGAGTTTAGTTTAAGTCTCTCACTGATTTGGAAAAAGGGAAAAAAAAAAAAAAACTTAGGAAGTGGTATTAGTTGTGACCAGACCCCTTTATGTGAAAAGTGGAGAAAACTGCAGGCTCTAAAGTAAGGTGCAGTTGTTTGCTATCAGGCTGTACTACTTATTTGTATACATATTAGTTTCCTTATACTTACCCAATGTGTTCTGTTAGTTTTGGTTTTTAATGTATTTTTCCCCTTGCAAAATGCTAAAATAGCCACTAGAGTTAGATAAAACAGCAAGAAGAACCACATAAAGCCTGTTAAATAAATGGAAATGCTAGAGTAAAAGAGCAATTTCCCCCCATCCTTAGACACCTCTAGAGATCAGTATAAGTGAATGTTTCAGATGCAGCTAAACATGCAGACCCATACTTAAACGTTAGAACATAATTACTAGGCAGCAGATGAGATTTTTTAAAACAAACACAATCATTTTCAAGTAATAGACGTTTCAGAGTGTCAGTGATGACAGTTATTTTCTGGCAGGTAAAACTTCAGAAAAGGGGCTTTCAAAGGGATTTTGCAAGAGTGAGATGTTAATCTCAGAATGTAGGTATCTTGATTATCAGTTACAGTTTTCTGCACCCTACCAATATGACTAACCCATTCCATTTTGTTCTGTGAGTGATTACATCAAATTATTTTTTATCAATGTTGGCAGATCCTAGTTTTTCTCTTTAGGACTCATGCTAGTTCTGTACTTTGTAATCATGTGTTTTATTTTAAATACCTAATAGTTTATTTGTTTTGATAACTGAGGATGCAGAGAAGGCAGAGTTGTTGAATGCTGCCTTTGCTTCAGTCTTTGCGTCTAAGACTGAACTCCCCTATGTGCTCCAGATCCTGGATGGAGGAGAGGAAGCTTGGAGGAGGGAGCACTCCTCACTGGTCAGTGAAGGCTGGGTTAGTGATAAGTTAAACAAATTGAATATTCGTAAGTCCATGGGCCCTGATGAGATGGACCCAAGAGTGCTGAGAGAATTGGCTGATGTTATCACTCTGCCACTCTCCATCATTTTTGCCAAATTGTGGCAGACAGGAGAGGTGTCTGAGGACTGGAGGAGAGCCAATGTCACTGCAGTCTTCAAAAAGGGCAAGAAAGAGATTCCAGGGAACTATTGACCAGTCAGCCTCACCTCCATCCCTGAAAAAATGATGGAGTGGCTCCTTCTGGAAGGCATCTCAAGGCACTTGGAAGAGAAGGTGGTTATCAGGAGTAGTTAGCATGGGTTTACCAAGGGGAAATCATGCTCGACTAATCTGATAGCATTAGAGGGGTGAGGGATGAGGGGACACACAGACAGTCTGCTCAGCAAGTTTGCTGATGACACCAAACTGGGAGGCTTGGCTGATACAGCTGAAGGTTGTGCAGCCATCCAGCAAGACTTGGACTGACCGAGTTGGGCACAGAGGAACCAAATGAGGTTCAGCAAGGACAAGTGCAGAGTCCTGCATCTGGGGAGGAATAATAAACTGCACCAGTACAGCTTGGGAGCTGATCTGCTGGTGAGCAGCCCCATGGAGAGGGATCTGGGAGTGCTGATGGGAGTGCTATCCATGGGGCAGCAATGTGCCCTTGTGGCCAAGAAGGCCAATGGGATCCTGGGGTGTATTAAGAAGCATGTGTCCAGCAGATCAAGGGAGTTTCTCCTCTGCCCTGGTGAGACCTCATCTTGAGTACTGTGTCCAGTTTTGGGCTCACCAGTTTAAGAGGGACAGAGATCTGCTGGAGAAGGTCCAGCAGAGGGCTATGAGGATGTTTAGGGGCCTGGAACACTGCCTTATGAGAGTCTGTGGGACCTGGGGCTTTTTAGTCTGGAAAAGAGAAGACTGAGAGGGGATTTAATAAATGTTTATAAATATCTGAGGGCTGGGTGTCAGGAGGGAGGGGACAGGCTCTTATCACTTGCTCCCTGTAATAGGACAAAGAGCAATGGATATAAGCTGCAGCACAGGAGGTTCCACCTCAACACAAGGGGGAACTTCTTTGCTGTAAGGGTCACAGAGCACTGGAACAGGCTCCCCGGAGAGGTTGTGGAGTCTTCTCTGGACACTTTCAAGGCCTGTGTGGATGCATTCCTCTGTGACCTGAGCTAGATTGTGTGGTCCTGCTCTGTCAGGAGGGGTTGGACTCGATGATCTCTTTGGGTACCTTCCAACTCCTGACATCCTGTGTTTTCTTTGTGCTATTTCATTGATTAATTTTTCTTTCCTTGTCTGGTTCTTCAACTAAGAGCTCTGGTTAGAGGGTAGCAAATGCAACTCGGCAACCTTTATACATCTGTTATGTACCTATAAATTAAATGCACTGCTCTCTAGCTAGGCGTTCTCCAAGTAGAAACCGAAAAGTAATTTGGTGAAATTAACAAGCAATAATAATTCAGAGTAAGACAGAACTCATAATCTATGTTTGTGTGATGTTCCTGCTGTGTAAACATGTAGCTGCACAGCTGACTCCCAGTTTTCACTCTCTGATATTTCCTGGAGTCTGAAGAAGCAGTCCAAGTAGAGTGATGTGTATTTGTTTAAAATGAATGTCAGGGTTTTTTTTTGTTATCCTTATCAACATTTCAGATGATTGTGCTCTGTTATTTTCATCAGATTGACATTGTTTGTCCATGCTATGAAATTTCATTGAACTTCGACTGACAGTTTGTAGATTTTGACGACTTTTTTTTTTTTTTCCTGGTCATGTATTTGTGCTATTTAGCAGAGTAGATGAGTTCTTTGAACTATCAGAACCTCAGTGATGAGCTCTTTGTGCACAAAGGAAAGGAATTTTGTAGACACTGTGGTTCCAAGAGACTGAGACTACACATACACAGATTCTGCGTACACAGATTGCATTTGGCAAAAAAAACAACAAAAAAACAAACCAAACCCTCCCCCCCCCAAAAAAAAAAAAACCAACAAAAACAACCCCAGTTGTCAGAATGAGTTCTATGAAAGGAAAATTCACTTAAAATAGTAGTAGAGTACTGGTTCCGGTTACATGAGTCTCAGAATTATGACTATAATTGCAGCTTAAATTGAAGGGATGAGTAGTAATGAAGTGATGAGTGATGTTTTCCAGGAGAGTAATTGAAATTGTTATTGCTTTTTTGCTTTTTCCTAAGCAATAACTTCCTAAGCAAAAACTTTCCTAAGCTTTTTCGGAAGCCCCTGGACTTAAATATGCAAAAGAAAATACATAGAATAGTGCTCAGAATTACTGTTTACTGTATGGTATATGCAGCGTGTTTTGTGTTTCACTGATAAAAGCTGTGAATAAATATTTTCATTAGAGGGACAGTATGCCCTTTCCCCCAAAACTGCTGTTTCTTTTCAACTGATCTTCATGCAAAGAACATAATGGTGAGAATACAAAAGTACTTGGCTCCTGTGCCTGCATGCACTGTAACACACAGGCATGAACATATGCGTGGTTTTGTGTTCCTTGCTCACTGTAAATTGTGTACTAAGAACATAATCCATCAGATATGGTTGCTGATTACTGTTCAGTGTGTTTGGCAAAATCACACTGCACTAGATTTCCTGTCTGAGGTCAGATTAAAGGTATTAGTAACAAGTACAACCTGATTGTAGAGGATTTGTAGCAAGCAGCTTTGAAGTCAAATGGTATCAAGGGTACTGCCTATGACAAACTGTAGATGTGACGTGAATCCTAACATGCAGCTCAGCATTGGAATTCTGAAGTGGGCGTCTTCCCACACACAAGCTTGCAGTATCCAATAGTTTAAGAGATACTGCACAAATATACTATTCCTTGAATTGAAAGAATCACTATATTATGAACAGTAAAGGTTTTCAGTTGCAGTGTTTTATGAGGTTTCAGTAATGAAATAGCTTGCTTAAATCTTAATCATAAGACTGCCAGCCTTTCTAACAATACAATATTCAATTGTAGAAATGCATGATAATCTAATGAGAATAGCTCCTGTTTGAGCAGTGCTGACATTGTTACTAATATTCTGAGGAATATTCATAATGTCTTGATCTATAAAACTCAACTTTCAAAGCTACAAGTGATAAATGTGACTTAGTTGCCTCTTTTACATGTTCTAAACACATCAGATTCTGTGGCAGGTTAAACATTTTGAGGATTAAATGGTTATGGAGAATCACTGGTAGAGGCTAAAATGTTCTTAAAAACATGTCAGCCGTTTGAAATAAATGTGATGCATGGTTTACCAGAAAGAATGACAACTGGTTTGGAATTAAGCACAGTAATGTAAGATGGTTGCTACTTTGAGACATTTTATTTCAATGTGCTAACTCAGAACTTAAAGTATTTAGGAGGCATTTGATCAAGCTCAGTATTTCAATCTTAATGAAAAATCTTAGCCCTTTTAACCTTATTCACATTATTTTCATAAATTAAACTCATGCTTCTGAAGTACCTATGAAGATGCTTATTATAAATGCCGTAAATACAAGGAAAACACATTATTTAGTTGAACCTTGTTCTGTTCTGTGTTTGTCTAACTAGTGAGTATTTCTTTTTAAAGTCCTCAAAATGTACCACTTTTGTCAGTGTTGGGACAAATGCTGTATATAGCTACTGTGCAGCAGTTTTCTTTCTTTTTTTTTTTTTTCTATTTTCTCCCCTCCTACCTCAGTTCATCTCAGAATGATAGAACTCACAATTCACTAAATCAGCATGATTGTTTGAAAAGAACATGTTTTAAAAGGCTTTAGAGTTCCTCTGAAACTCAAGAGTGAACAAAAACTCGGTTTGACAGGATCACTATGAATTATTTGTATAAAATTTTAGCAATCAAATGCACCATTCTACTTAAGTTTTATTTCTTCAGTTCTTTTTTTTTACTGTGGCACATCCAATATGCGAGCCTTTCACTAAAGCCACTGGGACTTGGAGTAAATATTCACTATTTAAGTGACATACCATGTGTCAGATAATTTTGCCTTCTTAATGTTGTTAAGATTAGAAGGGAACTTTCATTAAAAAATACTCCAAATGACCTCCCCAAAATAACACATCAGAAAATCCTCTCAACTGTTATTTGCTCAGAAATACCATAATTAGCTTGTTGAAAGCTAAGACATCAATGACACAGATTTCTGTTAGAAATCCTTATGTTAATTCTGCCCTCATGTAACACATGGGTGATGAAAGAATACAGGGTTGTACGTAAGGCCAGAGCTCAGTCCATTGTGAATTAGATGGAAATCGATTGTCAGTGGTGGCAGAAAGTACCCTTGTTATGGATCATTGAACTGACTCTAATTAATTTAAGAGACTGACAGGTTCTGGATAAAAGAGCTGCTTCACTCAGCTAGCAGCAGAAAGTAAAATGCGGTTCTGTAGTTTGTTTGGAAGTTTAGAAGACAGCTTTAGGCATTTAAGCAATACCTGTTGTTATTTTTGTTCATCTACATTGCCTTTGGTCTGCACAAATTTCAAACAGTTTTCAATTTAGAATTGTTTCCTGCATTAAAGACTGTACAGTTATAACTAGGAAGATGTGAAACGAGTTACCCTGCATTTGACTTGATTCCAAACAGGATAACTACTATTAAATTAAATACTTTGCTGTAAGTCAAATGAAAGAGTGGCCCAGATGTACTTTGCTGTTTATGAATTTGTGCATATACAGAAGATAGGACTTTTTGAATGAGTCTGTCAATGTAATCTGAGACAGCTGTGGGGTACCTAGGTACTCATCATCCAACTATAAGGATAGTCAGGACTTTTTGAGAGTATATGTATATTTACGTGAGTAGTATTGAATGTTAAATACAATTCCATTTCCTGATTTGAAAATTTGTAAGTACTTTAAAAAGGAAAAATCTACATAATGAAAAAAAAAATCTTCAAATGTTCTTCCAGTTCTGCTGCAATCTAGATAGATCATTATGTTCACAGGAAAAGATTTTTCAATTCTTACCAAATCAGTAGTATAAAAAGTAGCAATTTATTAAGAATGTGTGTCTTTAACAGAGGTATCTGTTATGATGAAAAATTAATGAAATAAACATTTTGCTTTGAAGTTGGAAAGCTATGTGAAAGAAATTGCCTTACTGAAATTTCAGGAAATACTTTCATTCCAAAATTGAAACTTCCCAAACTCTCTTAACAGATTATGATATACAGACTGCTGATTGAGTTAAAAGTGTTGACTAAGTATAGCATAGTATAAGAGGACCAAACTGCTTTATATTCTACACTTTAGTACAGAAATGTTAACCTTTGTCTTTCATTCTTTCACATCCCGTGGATATCTGAACCATTCAAATATGGATGGCATCTCATTTTTCACAACAATAATGCTTAGTAGGTTAAACATGGATCAGGTGTCTGAAGAGAACAGGACTTTTGTGATACCCATTTGAGTTACTTACCTCGTAACTATAGGCAGCTGATAAAGTACAGATCAGCAGTAGATAGTGAATTTGAAGTAGAGTCCTGATTCGGCAGAACTCTAAGAAACCTGGAAAGTTGAAAACTCCCACACATTGCAAGGTTTAGCATATGTTGCTCATGACATCTGTAAGAGGGAAATTCTAAGTGCTGTGAAATTTCAGAATTTGATCTGGATCCTACCTTGCTGTAGCAGTGCAGACTTGGGCCACAAAGGAGTGACTGCATTTCATCAAATGATACTTAGATGTATCAGGCCTGAAAGCAAATTAAAAAGTGTTGAAGTGAATAAAATCAGTCTTAATGTATTTGGCCTTGTGAACAAGTAAGATCTAAACTACTCCTTTAAATACACAATAAAATGCTGGTTATGTGCACTGTTTAGAAGTACTTACTACCTATCTACCTACCTAATTCAGTATAAATAAAGAACAATTTCAAAACCAAAAGGCATAAAACTGATTTTTTGGATGGCAAATAAACACTATTGAGGTTATAATTCATATTTTTAAACAGACAAAGGTTTATTAATTGTTTATCTACCTCTTAGACAGTTGATGAGTGTACTCAATTCATTCAGTATTCATGTCGTTCAGTTCTTTAAATGACAGTTCCTTGAAAATACTCAACATTACCATAGTTAAGGTGAAGCTAATAACTGTTTTCACCTTTCCAGATGTTGAAGAATCTTTAAATCTTCTGAATATTCCTACTGGATTAGTGGACTAAGTGGTGTGGGGTTTTTTTTTTTGTTTGTTTGTTAGTCCGTTTGTTTGGGTTTTTTGGTTGTTAGGGAAAAAAGAACATCACTATAATGGACAGACAAATGGTGGAAAATGTGCTTAATCTCCATTTCAGTACGTTTAATTGCTGTTGTTGCCTCAGCACAAATACTGGTACTAAATTAAATGCATGCAGAAATATCATGCTCTTCAGCAGTCTAGTGTGACATGGTAATTGAGCTATATTTTTGGTAAATGTGAATTAGTGATGGTTGTATGCTTCATTTTATACTAGTAAGCAAATAACTTCCTTTTTTATATTTTGTCCTCTTCTGCCCTTGAAAATATTTGAGCCTTAAGGACTGAAAGCTAACAACAGGAAGAGGGATGAATACCCAGGGAGCTAAGGGTAACATAGCAATCTGATATAAAAATTTAATGAGCTTTCTTTTGACACTGTAATTTGTTTTAGCAAATTTTTCTACTGAACAAGGCCAGAAGCCGTATGTAAATGAGCTTTTCTTGTGACTCGTGCTTGCCAGACTGCTGCAGCTGCAGGGAGTGTTAGGGTGATGAAATGATATTGCACATAATGGGGTTAATGAAGATTACAAGTTACTTCCTTAGGGGAAGTGTGTTCTGTTAGTTTCTTTGTTTTAAGCAAGCTTATACTGAAAGTTAGAAGTTCGAGCCTGTGTTTAAAATCTTGTGAAATCCAAGTGGGGATTGCGGCAACGTATCACAAATTGCAGGTGGCTAATTAGTTTTGTGATCTTTTGTGATTGGTCGTAC
Source organism: Eubucco bourcierii (assembly GCA_013396675.1). Taxonomy (NCBI): domain Eukaryota; kingdom Metazoa; phylum Chordata; class Aves; order Piciformes; family Ramphastidae; genus Eubucco; species Eubucco bourcierii. The sequence goes on from VWZE01010414.1 coordinate 80,091, forward strand.
TTCTTTGTGTGTGTAGTTTTCACTTCAGAAACTAACACCTTATGAGCAGGTCTGCAGTTTCCTTTATAAATGTTTCTTGTGACTCAACTAATGAAAATTATTGAAGAAGCTTATGCTTATGCATACATTTACAACATAGTATTTAGAAAAGACAATACTAAAAATCCTTGAACTTTTATTTAGATATGTGGAAAAATAATGTGATTTGAGTCTTTAATGAATAGCTGTAGAAAAAAATGTGATCTACTTACTTATTCAGGAAAGGCATAAAAAGACTTGAGAAAAACCTGGTTTTGTCTTAGTGTAACTTGCTAGGGCATAGTACACTTCATGTACTTCCCATCAGAGAAGTCTTAACAAGCTAAGTTGCTACCTTGTGATAAATATTCTAGATACCTCTTTGTCATGCAATAAAGTTAGATTTTTGAGAAGAGCCAAAGACAGAAATCTTCAGTGCTTTAGCGAAATTTTAAAGAAAAATTAAGAGGCAGCGGTATATGTGGTTTTGCAATCCTATGAGAACTGTGCTCTGAATTTTCAGTTATCCAAATGCTTGAGTTCAGATTGTTTTTCATTTTATTTAATGTGTCAGGGAGGAGGAAGAGTTGCTTGTTTATATTGCAGAAAAACGTATCACATTCTGTTGTCATCAAGCCCTATGTATCACTTCCTTCAGAGACCCTCTGAAGAACTGTTCCTGTTCTCTTCTTCGCTTGTATTAAATCACCTATCTGCACTTTGCAAAATGAGACAGATAATTTGTGGATAAATCAAGACAATCTGGTTAGGTGTTTGAGATCATACTACTTATGAGGAGCGTCTGAGGGAGCTGGGGTTGCTCAGTTTAGAGAAGGGGAGGTGGAGGGCAGACCTTACCCCTCTCTGCAACTACCTGAAGAGATGTTGGAGTGAGGAGGGGTCCAGCCTCTTGTCCTTGATGACAAGTGGCAGGGCTAGAGGAAATGATTACAAGCTGTGCCAGTGGAAATTTGGGCTAGGTTATGAGGAGATACTCCTTAATTGAAACAGTTGTCAAACATTGGAATGATGGTGGAGTCAACCATCCCTGGGAGTGTTAAGCAGTGTGTGGACCTGGTGCTTAGAGACATGATTTAGCATCTAACCTTTAGTGCTGGATTAAGGGTTGAACTGGATGGTATTTGCAGTGTCTTCTAACGAGATGCATTCTGTGATTCTGTGATACATTGTAGGGCTGCCTTCTGTTCCTGAACATTGTGACTGGCAAGGTTTGTATATCAGAAGAAATGTTGCACTGCAAGATACCTCTCCACCCTTCACTTGTCCTAAAGAACTGAAGTTGCACTCAATACAGGTGTTTTCAGTTTTCATTCCTACCAGTTGATCAAAGAGATTATAAAGATTTGAAGTTAATTATTTTATATTGTATAATTAAAAAAACCCACAAAACTGTAATGGTAAGGAAGAAAACGGTAGATGCTTCTTTGAAATTTAAGTGGAAGAGACAAATACTGTCGTATATAGTTTAAAATGACATGATAAATGCAATATGTATCTTTAATTTTGTTTCTAATTCACATGACCATTCAGTCCATATTTACAAAAAAAAAAAAAAATTGTCATTTAGGTTACCATTTAAAAGTTATAATAATCTGCAAAGCACATTCAGGAAATGACCTTTCTTCACTTGAAATACTCCAATATTTACTTTTAATAGACTGTAACCAGAACTCCAGAGACAAGTTCTTTAATGTACTGGATATGGCTTTCAAAGTACTCTTAATTGCCTAAATTAATAATGACTTTATTTCCCCTCCCCCCCCTTTGGATCTTATAAAGCAGAAATGGATTTGAATCACTCTCTAAAGAATTGCATCACTGTCTGTCTTTTTCTGATTACTTTTTGCATTCATTATGCTGTTTGTGTTGTGTTGGGCTTTTTTGGGTTTTTTTTTTTTTTTTTTTTTTTTTTTTTTTTTTAAGCAGCAAGGTCACTTTCATCATGCTTTTTGTTTGTGAGAAAAGCAAAGGAAAGTGACACTCCACCTTACCAGTTCTTGGGGAAGAACAGGGACTGCAAAAACTGAAGGACTTACATGACCTGTAGTTGGCATATTTATACATAAAAGCAACGTGATAGCTTCTGACTTTTTTAATGAAAGATCTATTTTTATTCACCTTGAAATACTGATATAAGAGTACTGTAGTGTAAACAAAGGCCAATACAAAGAGATTTCTGACCTAATCTGAAAATGAGAGGAGAGGATGAGCCTGATTTTTGAGTCTTGTTTGTATTTTTTTAGAAATATAAAAGTAGATGCAGATTTTTTTTCCCCTTCTCCTTTCCCTAGCTGTAAGCTTTATTCATTAATGTAAGAATCTGCCTTATAGGACACACGTGAGTTTTTTGTCCTCCATCTGGCAGGTCAGAAGAGGCAGAAAATTAGTTGGGAACTTTATTAATCACTTGGGTATCAGCTGAGTATGTAATTAGCCTAGAACAGCTTTTTTAAACTGTTGCATATAAGGTATGGTAAATAAATTCCAGCTCAATAAATCAGGCTTGTTTGCAAGCCTGAAATTCCAAAACTATGTTCTGTTTGCTGGTATACCAGCATTTTGCCAGAAAGCTCATTATTGCTGTGTACTACTGTCTTGGGTCCTTGGCACTTGATTTAAAAAGGGAAATGTGGGAAATGAATAGGTTGAGAAATTGTGGTTTAGATAGCCTCAAGTGCTATCTAGTGACAGACCTTTAGGAAAGCAGAGTTTATGGGCATTCAGGTTTATGCTTATGGCTTGGCCTTTCATAGCAGAGGGATGTGCTTTTTCAGACTGTGTCTGCTAATTAGAGAAAAAAGTATCAAAATATCTCATGTCTGGTGTTATTTGTGACCACTAGAATATTCATATGGCGAGCCAAATGGAGCAGATGAAAGCAAAATAAGTACCTATGGTAATTTCATGGAATGGTATCTTTAATAATCCCCCTCACCCCCTTCTGTATTATAACTGCTGCTTTAATATTAAAGTTAAATATTTTTCTTAAACCAGATGCATTGTTTAATTATTAATTCAAGGAAAATTAACTAAGAGAGCAGGAAGACTGAGTAGAATTTGGTGGCCTGTTTCAGTTCTTTCAATTTCCTGTGTAATATAAATGTATAATATATTGTAAAGATGACAGCTGCAGTATGTTTTTTTTGTTTAGAGGGGGATTCAACTTTATTTTGTGTATTTTCTCTAGTAGAATGCAAGAATTGATATTTTAATGCTAATGTTCGTCTTATTATATGTGTGTGCATGTGTATAAAAAATATAATTAAAAAAAAAAATCTTGACCAGCAATTTCACTAGTCCCAACACAGTGTATTTTCATGCGTTTGTTCTGTAGAGTCATATTGTGCAATTGGAGGCCATTTAATAGTTCTTATTTCAACTGAACTGGAGCAAGAATACTATAAGCAATTGCGGCAAACATTTACTATGGGAACATTCAAGGTCTCCATCTAGAAGGAAGCTTACATTATGCAAAGGCTTACTGAATTTAATAATCAGCAAAAGTAAAATTACAAGATTGTTGTGGGTATAGAGATACTTTTTAATTGCTTAAATTTTAACATTTCAAGCTGTCTTCAAATACCTAGATAAATGGAAGTGAAAATTCTGTTCCAGCATGGCAGAATACATATTGTTAGGCTCCACCTATTAATGTTTTGGATTTCTAAAAGTACAAGACAAATCTTATTCTTAAAGATGATACAAATGTTCAGATAAGGCTGGGTCTTTAGCGGTGTTTCAGTAGTGTGTACAATTTTACATGCTTTTAAACAGCATTATATATGCTGAGGCATTAACAAAGGTGTATGCTTTGCACTGACATCTTTGTGTACGTACCTGCGTACCTATAGGTGAAACTGCTAAGTCCATCATGGAAAACCCTCATCACCTGCACATAAAGCTTAGCAGCACTTCATAGTGGTTATTAGTGTATCTCTGTGTGCAGTCCTGGATCTGTGCGGGTGAAATTTTGACTTTCTATGCAATTGATGAGTTGATGAAAGGAAACAGAGGAGATGTATTATACATAGAAAAATAATTCTAATGAATAATTGTAGGGAAATATTCTGTATTAGCTGGATATGTGAGCAAATCCAAGTTGACTAACCAAGCTTGCTAACTGCAAAATTGTAAACTGAACTTTCTCAACCCTGCTCGGGATGTTTGTCTGAATGGCCAAGCACACAGGCTACAGCAACCTGCAGAAGTAAAAACAAGGGATGTTCTGACACCAATTAGAGCATTCCACCAGAGTTTGTAGCTGGGATATTTGAGCCAGCTGGTTGGGGCAACAGCTTGTACTTCAGATGATTTGAACAATTGCTTTTGTAATGGTCTGGCTCGAACAGTTTGTTGGAAGGGTATGTAGGTGCATGTTCAGATTCAATAAACACTGCTGAAGCAGGAACACGAGCAAGACCTAAAATCACATTGGTATCGTGTCTTGACTCCGGGGCGCTGACTCTGACAAATAACAGCTGGATTTTTTTCCTTTTTTGTCACTTTCACATAAAACATGATGAGGAGATTCATAAATAATGTGTATTTCAATACGTGGCACAACAAACTGGGTCAAAGATAATTGCAGTTCTGTACCTTTTGTTTTTTCTATTGTTTGGCCTCATGGTGTCATAGTTCAGGTGACTGCAATTGGAAAATGTAAAGCCTAAAGTGGCATTTTGTTTCTAAAATAACTACTAAAATGAGAATTCATGTTCATAAGGGGAGAAATTTCTCAGAGCAAGGTTTTTTGTATACTTAGAAAATTAATCTCACTTCGAATAGAAAATATATGTGTTATAAAGTTCTAAATGTGCTGCCGTATCTGGGACTCTTCATAATCTCTCAATTTATTTAAGTATTTAGTTTTGCTCTTGTAATTGAAACCGATTACTAATAGTGTGGATGAACCCCGAAAAAAGGCTGGTAGTTTCCTGTAGTTTTGAATATTCATAGGAATGCAGCTACTGTAAAAGTAATAGAGAGCTGTAGAAAACTGATTCTTGTGAGTTACTGGAGCTTGATTAGTAGAACACATGTGTAGTTCAATATTTTTCAGTAGGCAGCTGATAGTTAAGATAACTTAATTTGTTTTGATGGTGTTTGTTAATCAATGTCAGGTATTCACCAGAAATGATAATATTATGTGTTAGAGATCTCTTTATATGAAAGTTAGGTTATGTGACAATTAAACTGGACCTTTACTAAGTCCAGAAAGTATTAAAATCTTAGAGATCAGAGATCTCCAAATGCTATGGCCATGTACCTTTGGGTTAAGATTTTATGTGGGAGAATAATTTTCTGATACATATGTGTGAGTTTTTTTGCATATCACCATCTTCTTGGTTGTATTTTTTTCCCTTTTTTTCTCATGGTATTGTCATATGATGTTTGGTCTTGGACATATTGTTATTAATGTAGCAAAATTGGCTTTTAAAAATCATTCTTGTAAGACACAAAAGCAAAGCACTATATTAGAAGGAAACATTGGAAGTGCTGGAAAAGACTCTTCTAGGTTTATCGAGCACATGGCAGAGCTTAGCAAATGGCATCTGTAGAATAGTTGCTGCTCATGGAAGCTACACAATAATCATAAGCCATTTTCGTGGTTCATTAGCAGTTAGAGACTTTTTTTGAAGTGAGGTGTGCAATATAGAGTATTTTCTCGGAAGCCTATCGAACAAAAAAATCTGATTAAAACAGTATCAGTGAAAGCATTGAGATGTGCTGTTATGACCTGAAATCTCATTAGACTATAACAAGTTAAAGGCAGGGCAAATTTTATGCTTCAGCGAGTTATGAGGGTCTCTTTGACATTTTCAACCATAAATAATTAGTTCATGGTGATGATACTTCAGTTAGTTTCTTCTCTTGCAGCACAGTATATTGGAGCAGAGCAATCTGGTGGATCCAGATAAGCATTTACTGAAAGTCATTATAAGGTAATAGGAAATTGTTCAGAGATCTCCACTAAAGCTGAAACTGAATAACCATGGGAGAAAAACCTACACACTAATGGTCTAATTACACTCACACCAACTTACACTTAATTATTATTTAGTAATTTATAACTGAGAGGTTATACGATGGTGTGTTTGACTGCTGGGTGACAGATTTGAAGTAAACTGTGTATAAATTGATGGGTGTGTTCTTTTTCCTAGCCTCTTTTTGTATAGGTTCAAACTGGCATGGCAAATGGCATTATTTTCCACCCAGTTTGGAAGCACATTTATATAGGTTTATTTAAATTAGCAATACACTAAATGTTACTAACATTTTTATTTCTTTTGGCACAATACAGGAAAATACCTTGCTTCCTTGATATCAAAATACAAGCATTCATTTGAAATCTACACAATATTACATTTCTTCTTTTAACGGAGTAAGCTAGTGCTGAAAAAGGGTTTTGTACCTCTTTAAGTATTATACACTGCACTTCTCAAATAGTTGTAATAGAATTTCAGAGTTACTTTCTGGCAGAAGACTTGAAAAAATTAATCTCTGAGGTCATAAAAGGCTACCATATGAGCCTGATGGTGAGTGCTGATGCAGTCCTCCCCTGATAGTAAAGGGGCCACTTTGTTTTCTGCAAAAGACCATCTCCTTGGCGAAAACATTTTCATCAGTTGGTCAAAAGTCAGAATGAGACAAGGGAAAGAGGCTTAATCAAACGAGATTTAAGGGAGGTGGTGATTCCTAAGAGGGTATGATAGCTGGAGGGAATAGCTTATATTGAAACATTCGTCTATTCTTTGGAATATCTGAGCCTAGGTTGTTCATCAATGTAACAACATTAAATATTTTAAAAAACAACCAAACCAATTAAATAATCCTCCCTAAACAGTGGCAAAACACTGACAATTTGTAAAGTCTGAGTACATAGTAAGCATTTTCTTTCTGTTCTTATAGGTCTTTTTCAGTAGAAAGCCATTGTAAGTGATTTGTAGTTTCCGTCTTGCCAGTATCAGTCAGTGGAACTTTAGAAACAAATTAATACCTTCCAGGTAATTCTTTTCAGTTTGTGTTAGCCATACACACGGCAACTGAATTTTGTGCTTTTATGACTCCTTGTTTTAGCTGAGCAGGATGAGAGACTATTTGTTATTTTTTAATCTGTTGTTCAAACTTACTATTACATTTTTGAGAATTTTCAAACCTAGGATTGATACAGTAACAGCAAAGCTGAAGGAAATGTAGAAGTTTTTTATGCTCTACCAGTATTCTCAGTAATGTTAAAATTCTTAATTCCCCTTCTTAATTCATACATGCTTTTTTTCCAGTCTGTTGAAACCAGTAATAATTAGTGAGCATTTATAGGATAATTTGGACAACTCAAGCAGCATTAAAGATTTTGGCTTTATGTTGAAACAGATCAAGTGATGTATCTAAAAATGTTAACTAAGAAACTCTTATGAGCAATAGATACCAACATTTAATTGAGATAGGTTGAATTCTAAGATTTTATTTGTGGCTGTATTTCAATATTATTAGGGGAAAATTTGTTATAAGCTTAGGTTTTTTATTTTTTTAAGAAACAGGAGTTATTACAAAACATGAAGGCCAGCTGAGATATAAGTTTGTAGGATCCATTTGAAAAGAAATTGTTTGTTATAACTCAACCGTTTAGTCACAAATTTTCTTTCCTCTCCATAGCTTTTCTTATGAAAAAGATAATGGTAAATTTTAATGATCAATTTTGATTGACCTACCAATGTTTAAATGCAAAAGATAATGTAGTAATACTAAATATTACTCCATTAACCTTCAAGAATTTGTATTCACGAGATCTAAGATTTTATTAGCAAAGACAGATCATTACAGGCTAATGCCATTATGTGTAATACTCTCTCTAACATATTCTTAATTTATGGCATTAATCATCAATTACAACAATTTTTAACCTTTTATGACCTTTAAATTAATGAAAATTAAGCCTCACAGGATGTTAGATTACATAGGTTACTGCTATTGATGGCTAGTATGTCTAATAAAGGAATGTGACTGTCTCTTATTGTTCCCTTTGTGAGAAAATTCTGTGAAAATAAGGAAAATATATTATTTCCTGCCTTAATGTAGAATAAATTCCTCAAATGGAATTTTTCTTGGGAACTGGCATTTCAGTCAGATTTCTGAAATAAAACCTTGTTCATATTTTGCTCCTCAAAGAGTTGCTTTTAAACAGCATGTTCTCAAAATTGAATGAATTTACTTAAATTACTTGTATCAGTTTTAAGGACAAAAAGATATAGGAAGATCAAGAGATTTAAAAAAAAAATTATTTTCTGCTAGATTATCAGTAGGGGTTTTTTTGGATGTGAGTGTAATTATCCCAATATATATGATAGTAGAGTAGACCTTTCTCACAAAATTCTTAAATGGTCAATCTAGAAATGACTTAAAAGTTCAAATTGCTTCAGTGTTCTAGAGATTATATTAGCAAGCTTTGTGAAAAGTCCTGTGTTGTGTAATGTTTGTTTTTTCACTTTGTTTTCCACTAAGTACACCTGCAGCATGCAACACTGGATTTTTATAGTGTACTTGTCCACTCCTGGTGTCTGGTGGTTTTTTTTTTTTTCCCCCTTAAGATTTTTCTTCATGAAGAAAAGTAATTGCTTGCGGTAGAAGTAATTCAGGAGTCAAAAATAAAGGGGTTAGAATGAATCTTGGTGAGGAATAGGCATTAGAAACTAATGTCAACCCTTAGGAAACTGGACTCTTGAAAGTCAAAGTGCAATGAACCTTTGGCTCACAAAAAGAAAAATAACTTCTAAGCTGTTTGAACTGCTTCTTTTTCTAAGCAAAGCATGGAAAGGCTTTCTCTCCCTACTTCCTTCCAATGATTCTTTTGACACAAATATCCTTCTAATTGTATAGTGAGATTTTTGTGTCTCACTATTTATGAAGACACAGGAATCTCTGGCTTAGGCTGCCTGCAACAATGGGCAGAATTAGGTTTATATTAAACATTGTAAAACTGGAAAGGATGATCAAAAAGTGGTAACAGGATTACTGGTAACAGTGGACATAGGAAAAAATAGTAGTACACAAATGCTGATCTTTATTGGAGTTAGAAAAGAGAAATGTGGTTTCTATTAAAAAAGTGGAGTTTTGAAGATTTTTTTTTTTTTTTTTGGGTTTCCTTTCTTTCAGACTGTTACTGGTTACTCTTTGGAGGAAATGCCAATGTCATAAATATTTTATTGCCGTTTCTGTAGTGCTTTTAAAAAGAACCTTACCAAAAAATGTTCGTTCCTTTTAAAAAAAAAAGTGATGTATCTTTCACTGAGTGAGAATTTCAAACATTAACGTTTATTATAATAAAAATCAAGATGAGTGCATTCGTAGGGGATGGATGCAGTATGTACTAGAGATAAACTTCAGCTAAAGATATGAGTATTCTTAGAGGGTCACTGTGGAACTGATGGACAGGATTGTTCAAAAGACAGGGTTACAGTTTAGAGTAACACTCTATGACATGTTCGAGTAACTATAAATGCTATGTTTGGAGCTACTTACTTTTCATTTGGCTGCATTTGGTAATTCAAATACTTAAAATTTTGTGCTCTCTGGAAAGCAGAACAAACAATGAATTTGTGATATTTTGACTTAATCAATTTTTACATCTCTCTGCCTTTTACTTGCATGTACTCTGTCGGTATAGTTGGTAGAACATGCATGATAAATGTCTGGCTGAAAAGTGGGTTCCTCCTAATTCTTGCTGCCTGATTATTTGTGAAGAAACACACTATTGCTGCCTTCATTCTACTTGTTGTACAAACATGGCCCAGGGTAAAGTGTAAGTCTACAGATGTAATGTTCCTGTGGCTTGAATTATCAACCAGAGTACGCACCCAACATCAAGAGGACATGACTGGTTGCTAGCATGTGTAACCCATGCTAATCTTTCTGTTCACTATGCTAACCAGGTTTAACTAACGCTGGAATCTGTGATTAGATCTAGCTTTCCCAGTATAAATGTACTGAGAGCTAGTGTGGGTGTACTGAGAAAAAAACTGTCAGTTTTATTCTAATTTTAATATCTTTAGAAGAGTATCAATACTGATGAATTTGTTGAGTAGTAGCCTAACTGAAAATAATTACCTTGCAGGAAGAAAGTTTTTTCGCTGAGTTTGTGAGCATTTCACTGTCTTCTAATTTGAAATGAGATGTTGCAGTAGAATTCACAACCAAGTCTGTTTGCACAGGGCAGGATTAGCAGGACCTGGGTCATGCCCAAGAGACTTTATGCTACAAGTTTCACAAATGATGAATGTGCTTGTCTTAAAAACTGCTTAGTTGATGCTCTCCGTTCAGTCATTGTTTGTGGATATTAGACAGTCCTGACTAGCATGTGGAAACAGTCTGTCCTGTAAGTTAAAGCAAAAGATTAGTATATCTGCTTTTCTGTGAATACAGATGAAGCTGATGAATATGGGACTTGAAACCGATGCTGCCTCACTTTGAAAGTTATAGATAGATTTCTGAGAGGTTGACAGCAGATATGCAGCTCTAATGACAGTACTTTTAGAATGCCATTTTAGGACCAGAAGAAAGAAATTGCTCTTGTGAATATTTGGATTTTAGTGATTACAATAGAATAGGGCAACGTGATCTCAATCTGGTTAAATTTCCAGGAAATAAATTGATTTATTGCTGTGTCTGATTTAGAATTTCCTGGTGTCCTGTCATCTTCTAGGAAATGAAGGCTGAGATAATGAAAAAGAAAAATATTTAAATTGAAGACCTGTATTATAGTCAAGCAACAAAAGACGCTTTCTCTCTCTAGAAACCTTGGTTTGCACGCATTTTTCACCGGAGATGTGTATTACAAGTTTTCTAGCATCCAGACCTTTCAGTAGACAGCATGCTCTTTGTTTAGATTTATAGATGTTAATCCTTAAAGGAACCTGTTCTGTTATCAGCAGCACACATGCCAGAACAATAGACTGTATTGCATCAATGATCTAGTATTAATCAAGTAAGAGGGTAAAAGTCAGATAAAGACAGCAGAATGAAGAGCCTGGACAAAGTGTTTTGTGCCAACCCCTGCATACTGTGTCATATATATTTATTAGAGGCTGAGATTTTTTGTTTAGCTGATTTCTGTACAGGAAGGAATGTATGTGGCTTACAAATCTTTTATATGTAAGTCAGAGGACGATATGAGTCATAGAAACATTAAAACCTTGGCACTTGTAGCAGCTCACCAGCTTTACTGAGTACGTGAGAGCAGTGAAAGGAAACACTTCCATGGAGGATTTGAAAGAATCATGTCAAAGCAGATACCTACATTTACCTTTGTAGCTAATAACAAATGATGATAGTAATTTCTTGAAATACTGAAAAATCAGATTTTTCAGAGAAAGAGAAAACTATTTTATTTGAAAAAAATGAAAGCTATCTTTAGCCAAATTGTAGCTATACCACACAATCTTCTTTAATTTTTCCTTTAACTGTGTTGTGGGTTTTTTGTTTTGTTTTTGTTTGTTTTGTTTTTTGTTTGGCTTTGGGTTTTGTGGGTTTTTGGTTTTGGGGTTTTTTTTGTAGTGGTGTAAATAAGCCCTTGAAACAAATGTTGCGTTACAGTATTCTAGCAAAACACAGACTAAAAATTGTTCAATGATTAGAAGTCCATCACCCTCAACTCTTGCAGACAAAAATTTTGGTTCAAATATTTTTGTGGTTTGGCCCTAACTGGGAGCCAGATGCCTGCCAAAGCCACTCTATCAGTTCCTTTCTTAGATAGACAGGGGAAAGTGAAAATATAACTGTGATGGTTTGAGAGTTACCCCCCCGCTTCCCTCTACGAAAATCACCCAGACTAGACTCAGCCAACTGGAAGTTAAGGAATGAAGCTATATTTACAGTACAATATGCAATCAGATATCTACAACATATTACTATATATATACAGAAATATACAAGTTAAAGGTAATACAGAAACACAATACCCCTCCCAGAAATCAGAGTCCCCAGGAGGGGCTCCCAGCCACCTTTCCACCTTCTTTTCACCCCTCTACCTTATCCCAGAATCTGCCTTACATGCAAGGTGAATTTGGAGGATTGGCAAGGGGTTTAGAAGCAGAATGATGAGTTGGGTTAACATCAGAAGCCCAGAAGACACACCAACTTTGACAGAGAGAGAGAGAGAGACTCTCTGTCTTATCAATGTTTGTGTCCTTGTTTTTATACATCTCAGCAAGCCTATGAGTGAAGTAGGTATCACCACTGTTTTCACTTTCATTTTGAAACTATCATGACACAGCATGATATGAGTATCAGGAGCAGATTCAGCTCAACCTGTGACAATTGCAACGTTGAAGTAAATCAAGAAAAATGAACAAACTGTCTTTAACTCAGTCAGCAGCAAGTCAACATAGATTGGCCCTGAGGTTTCTCCACAGTGTGGAACTGGCTACTCTTTATAGTTGTCCTTGCCTTACACACATTAAAGTGTGTTGCCTTGTTCAAACAAATTTCAACCAGAAGATAAAAGACACTCAGACATGGTAGCTAGAGAAAGGGAGCCTTTTGGGTAACAAGAAAACGATAAAGCTTTCCTAAATGTTAGTGTTTTTTCTTCCATCAACTTGCCTCTAGTGCTGGGAATTAACAATTTATTGAACTCAGCTCTCATTGTTCCGGATTCAAGTAAAATTTACTAACCCATAAACCAAAGGAAGTTTTATTTTCAACTGAGTGAGGTGCATGATTTTACTCACTCAAATATTGAATTCTATTGATAATTATGAGATTAACAGGAATTTTTTTAATATAAAATAAAATATTTAGCAATAAAATATTTAGCATTTGAAAAATATCAATTTGAATGCAAACTGGAGTGACTCTTCCTTAAAATAAAAGTGCTTATAGGCCTACAAATTTCACTTGCACTTGCTGTCTCTGAAAAACGGTTATTAGAACTAAACTTTTCATCATGGAAACAGTAAAAGTGGGTAAAAAAGCTTTAAACAGCTACAGCACTAGTAATATCATTCTTTAGGGCCTTGCTGGATTGTCTTTTTCTGTAAAGATATCTGCAACTTTGAAAGCTTTGCTTGTGATACTGTGGAGGTTTTGTGCAAAGCCTGTGAGAAGGGTCATTCCTTTATCCTGTTCTCTCCAGATATGTCCCTCAATGAAAAGATATTCACCCTGTATGAAGGAGCATCAGAGAAACTGCTTACATTTAGTTTTATAGCTATACTGTTCTAAGACTTTCTTCTCGATGTGACACATCTATATGTCACAGAGACCTGTCACAATAGCAGGGAGAATTGAAGTCACAAGTACAAAGCAGGAAGGCAATAAAACATTAATGAATCGGACCATAGGTTTAAACTTACATTGTTCTGCCAGCTTCAGCACAAAGCTAATAATGTATTTATGTTATGGAGAGGTGGGCTGATCTTCTTAGAGACAAACAAAGTCTGTAAGTCTGGACAATACTAGTTTTGTCGGTGAGTGTTTGTTGAGCAGAATCTCAGTAGTCCTTATGAATGTATAGCGAGTAAGTGTCAAAACAAAACTATGTAGCTGAGAGAACTATAGTCTTTTACTTCAAACTTCTTATGCTTACTGAGGGAAGTTGTGCCATGTACAAATTAACTAAGAAATGGTTGAACAAAAAGTGGAATTGCATTTTTTTTTTCTTTTGGTGACTGGATGGTGCTGCAGGTAATAGATCTCATTGAATTGGGTATTTGTAAAATGGCTACAGCAATATTCTTTTAAAAGATAATTAATATATTTTAATTTTAGCCCTGTATTAATTGCAATGTAATCTTTATATAAGATAATGCATCCTAGGATGCATTAAGAAAAGTGTCTCCAACCCACCTGCAGAGGTTTTTTTCCTTCTCTGCTCTGCCCTGGTGAGACCACACCTGGAATACTGTGTCTAGTTTTGGGCTACCCAATTCAATAGAGACAAGGACTTTAACATCACTCCTACGAAGAAAGACAGAGAACTGGGGCTGTTTAGTCTTGAGAAGGCTGAGAGGGGATTTTATCAGCATCTGTAAATATCTATAAATATCAAGATGAAGGTACCAGTCTTTTATCAGGGGTGCCCTGAAGATGAGGAACAAGGAACAACAGGTGCAAGCTAGAACATAGGAGGTTCCATTTCAACAGCAGAAGACAGTTTTCACAGTGAGGGTGATAGAGTACTGGAACAGGCTGGCCAGAGAGGCTGTGGAGTCTGCTCTGGAGACTTTCAAAACCTGCCTGGATGCATTCCTGTGCAGCCTGCCGTAGGTGATCCTGCTTTGGCAGGGCACTTGGACCCGGTGATCTCTGGAGGTATCTTTCAACATGTAACATTCTGGGATTATACTATCCAAGAAGTAAAACCAGAATCCTAGAAAATGCTCACTAAGTCATTCGACTTCACGCTCTAGCTGAATGGAAAACTCAATTTAGAGGGGAAACCGTGGTGTGACCAGTTGGTCATAGGACATTTTAGGAGTTGGACATCAAAGATGACATTCATAAGGACATCTCCAACTCCTAAATACAATGAAGTAACTTTTAGTGCAAAAGATGGAGATGGTAGCAACATGTTCCTGTGTTCCTGCCTAACTTCTCTCTCGTTTTGGAAGACAGGAAAACAGTGTGGGAACTTCTTTTCCACAATAAGTCTACCATCAGTGGAAATGGTTCATCTCTCACTGTAGTTGGGTTGGCCAATTAATTGTATATAAAGGTCATTCCTAACAAATGCTGAATGTACCAAGCACGTTCTTTGGCAGCAGCAAAGTCACCTGCTCCATATGTTTGCTTTCATTGTTAATAACTTGCACATTTTTTTTCTGAGTGTTAAGCTAAATTAATGTAATTATGCATGACAGCTAATTTTCTGAGTGATAGAGAAGTGTGTAGGGAGTAGATTCATGATATCATGAAGGATCATCTCTAAGTTGAAAATTGCAGCCTAGTAAATAGGTTTGTACTGGTGAGGAAATCTCACCAAATAAGTCAGCTGAAGGAAAAAAAAATAAAAAAAAAATTAGGGTATTGAGATGTGAGGATATCTAAAGTAATTTAGGGCCCTGGAGGAAATGGAAACTGCTCTTTTGAGTTTGTCTTGGTTTTATTAAGAAAGAAACAGTGATCAGCTATTATTAGAGAAAGTGCAACCTGGTTGGCTTTTTAACTTTTCAGGGTCAGCCTCTACCAATGTGGGCTGGCATTTTCATGTTTTTGTAATGCAACTCTTACTGAAATTATTTGGATTCTATCAATGAGAGCATTTTATTCTAGGAAGGGTTAACAAGCAGTAATGCCAACACTGACTGTAAAGAATGTCTATGCATCTCAAATAACAAAACCGAGAATTTCCGAAGAAATTCATGGTTCTTTTCCAAAGTGGTGTGGGAAAAATTGTTTGCTGAAATCCCCCAAGGACATAATTGGGGAAAAAAAAAATCTACTAACTCTTCTCCATCTTTAAAGATGTCTTGTCCATGCCTGCCTGAAAGAATACTTGTATTACGTGGTCATTGAGATGTTGTTTGCTAGATGGCAGATAAATGAACACAAATACAGTAAAGAAGTATTTCAACATCTTTGATAAATAAATCCTATTTAAATGTACAGGCACACAGAGAGACTGGTACTTTTCACCTGAAAATTTGGAGGCCACTTCATGATAATAAAAGAAGAAAACAGTAATGAATAGATTACAGTGATTCAGGTATCAATGAGAAAACTGCTTGTTCCAAGTACCCCTCTAATTTAGATGTTGGCCAATTCTTTTCTGAGAGAGAGGAAGTTTATAGTAGATTTTTTTTTTTTTCTTTTTCCCAATCCACAGTTCTGATTTAGTAGTGTGGCCTAGAGTTTGAGGGGAAAAGAAAATTCAGTTATCTGTTGGCTGTATTTTAGCTGTGGAAAAGGAGACTGTTCTGCATCTGATACAGCTTAGACTGTCTTCAGTTTCCTTTCGAGTTTCAGTGACTTGAAAGGGCTCTTTAAAAAGAATGTTGATTTTTCTGGGCTCTTTATCACTTCCCCTACAACCCAAATGCTATTGATTTTCTAAGTAAAATACATTTCAGAAGTAATGCACTCATAGTATATTTGATCTTTCTTGGTGCAGTAAAGTTGCTGTTGTGCTTAAACATTCTTTTTAGGGCTTGAAATATCCATGGTGTATCTTGTAGTCATGTAGTGACGACAGCACTTTTTAAAATATTATGGACCGATATTTATATTTTATGCAAAATAATGTGTAATTAGACAGTAATTTGTGACATCCAATATAAACATTTTAGAAGCTGTGTAGTCAGAAGCGACTGCTAATTAGAGAGCTGTTAGCTAAACATATATAATTGGGAACAGACTGACAGGCTATTCCAAACAGCAGGCTATTTATAACTCCATGCTGTTTTAAAATTATATTTTGGTTAATAGATGCTGGACAATGCATAAGAGAAGAGTTCTGTGACTTGATCTGCACTTTAATTTCTTTAAATAAAATGAAACATTGCAAATGTGAATGCCACACAGGCTAGCTGTGATAATTAAAAGGTATTATTAACTAGATGACTTTCTAGCTGTGCCATTTTCTAATTTCCTTAGGAGTGTGGACTCCCTGAAGAGAGTTATAAATTCAAGCATTACTTAATTACGCTTTTAACAATAAAGGGCACTTTAATCAGCAACCTCTCAAAAGCCCTTGTCTTGTAGTCATTTATTCAAACGGTGAAAAAGTCAAGAGATATTATAAAGTCTTCTGAAAGCACAATGTACTTGTTCATAGGCCCTAATTTAAGTTGTAGCCATTACTATGGACACTTACCCCTCAATATCAAAGTATTATCAATATTATTTTAACTGTTTTCAGCTAACTGAGGTGGGATTTACTTAAAGAGTGTCCATGATTATGCCTATGGGTAGGGGTGAGTATGTGAATTCTGACAATTTTCCACTGAAGATGGGAAAATTATCTGTATCCTGGACTCAATTTAAAAGTTGAATAAGATTTTTAATCTGGATTTTTGAGGGAGAAGTGTGTCAGGTTTTGGGTTTTTGTTTGTTTGTGGGGTTTTTTTGTTTGTTTTTTTTTGGGAGAAAAAACTGATTAGGGCACTGGAAGCAGTCCTATGAGACTGGTAGAATGCTGGTGGATGTTGGTTCACACTATATGTGTAGGCTCAGCTCAGGCCCTAGCAGAACCTGTGAAGGATGAGGTACCCTGTAACAGATCTTAAAAGTTGCGTGGAACTTAGCATGTATAGAGAAGAATCACCTGTAGAGTGAAGAGAACTTTCCAAGATCCAAAGAAGGAAAGCATTTCTCCTTTGCTTAAGTGCAGTCAGTTCACTCATACGATAGCACTGCCTTGGAACAGCAGCAGAATAGATCGCTCTTTATTTAAAAATGTAGTTTTACAGATAAATCCTTTGAAAGAAGAATGCTTTGCTCCTTTGAGTCTTGGAAAGTACTCTTCACCGTACAGGTGATTCTTCTCTACATGTGGAGAGTTTCCAATTGGAAATAGGCATAGGCTGAGATTTCACAAAATGTGGTTTTAAATTTTTTTGTTGTATGTGTTGAAAGTCACTTTCTGTCCTTTGGATATCAGGAAGAGTTTTGACTAAAATTGTAGCTTTCCTCAATGAACACATGATTTTCAAAAATGTGTGAATACAAAATGCTAAATATTGAAAAATGGCTTCCGATTTGAAATTTAGAAAAAGAAAATTGGAGGGAAAGTTGATAATCATTCCTGGCTGTTTTGACTGTTTGTTAAATTCATGGTCTCAATTTTCTCATTATAGGCTCATGGAATTATCCAAGTTTGTTTATTACTTATCTAAAGATTTAGTGATTAATTACAAACCTTTTTTTTTTTTTTATGATTAAAAAACATATTGGACATGAATAGTTTCTAATTTACCATTTCTAGAGAAGGAAGTTTAATTATGCTAAAAATAAACACTATGACTAAATCAGCAGAATTGTCTGTAAAAGGCAATTTGCATTTCTTAGACTGTGCTAGAATTCTGACTTTTTTGTGCTGCATTATAAAAGTAAACCTTATTAACTTTTTCACAAGCAATTAATTATGAAAGCAGTGGGAGTAATAAGACTTGGTTTCAAATTTATGGTTGTACTCTCTTATCTAAAAAGGCAAATCGGCAAACACCAATTAATTTTTTTTCCTATGCTTGGGATATACATAACCTTTCTCTGGTGTATAATATGAGTTGAGTGCATATAGAATGGTAAAGTTGAAGGGACCTCAAGGATCATCTAGTTCCAACCCCCTGCTATAGGCAGGGACACCTTCCACTAGCACAGGTTACTCAAGGCCTCGTCCAACCTGGCCTTGAACACCTCCAGGGAGGGAGCAGCCACAGCCTCCCTGGGCAACCTGTGCCAGTGCCTCAACCACCCTCACTGGAATGAACTTCCTTCTAACATCCAGTCTAAATCTTCCCTCTTCCAGTTTAAACCCATTGTCCCTTGTCCTGTCATTACAAGACCTTGTAAATAATCCCTCCCCAGCCTTTTTGTAGGCCCCCTTCAGATACTGGAAGGCTACTATCAGGTCTCCTGGAAGCCTTCTCTTCTCCAGGCTGAAGAGCCCAAACTCTCTCAGCCTCTCCTCATAGTAGAGCTGCTCCAGCCCTCTGATTATCTTCGTGGCCTTCCTCTAGATCTGCTCCAACAGTTCCATGTCCTTCCTCTGCTGGGGGCTCCAGAACTGCACACAGTACTCTAGATGGGGTCTTTAATAAAACTTACAAGGATGCAGCTACTGTAATACTTTCAGAGATGCCAGGAGCACAGGTGAACAAATCTGCATACATGAAGAAATGCACATGCTCTCAAAATATTCTGATTTGTCTAGTTTGTTTTATCTTGGACTAAAGACAAACTGCAAGACAGGCTCAAAGCAACAAGCAGTAATCTCACTAAGCAGTTGTTTGCTGTATGAAATACTGAATATTCTAAATGATTCAATATGCACATTTTAAATGAGGCTTTTTCCATAAGTTCCTGGAAGAGAGGTGTGCTGAGTTAGTGTGTATGTCTACTAATCTGAGAAACTTTCCACAGAACTTTCTGGAAAATCTTCAGTTTCAATACATTGTGTTTATGATGAAAAATGTTCTCTATAGTCTTTAAAAGTGGATCCAAACAGATTCATTTGGGCTAGACAGGCACTTTTGACCATCTAAATTATGACTGGGCTATTAAATAAAGATGTAAAAAAGCACAGATACAATGTTTCATCTGAATCAGCTTCTGGTAAGGGATCAGGGTATAACTACTAATGAAAGGGAAGCTTTGCCGTATGAATGAGGAGTCCGCAACATTTGTATCTGAAGAGAGAACATATTTCTTTTTTTTTTTTTTTTTTTGAATCAGCTGCCTTCATTCTCGATACATGATTTGTCTTCATCTCTCCATTAACATTTCCCTCTTCACACATTAAACATAATTTTTTGGATGTAGTCTTGGAATTCTACCTGAGGTGGCCTATTAAGCATTGTAATTAATCATGACATTGTTAATAAGCCTGAACAAGACAATTAGGATACATCTGTGAACACTAATTAGTTCTAGAAATTCATATATTGGAAACAAAATATATTAAACATTTTACAGATTCATTTCTTTATATGTCAGGCAAGGGAAGGAAGGGTTTTGTTTTACTGTTTGGAATTCGGTTTAACCTGGATTTCAGCTTCTCCAATAGAGAAGGTTCTGATATGAATTCTATGGCCAACTGTTGAGAAAAATCCAGGAATTTAAACATTTTTTATCTCTTTTAAGAGAAATTCTGTAGATGAAATTAGTTATAACTAACTAGGATGTAATGCAAACAGGAGTCTATTGTATTGGTCGAGGTTGTATATTCTTGTTCTATGTACTTTTGGAAAACTTTTATTATTGGAAAAGTTTATAGCTTATTTTAAGTTGCTGCCTGCTTATTGTTTTGAACCAAATGGGCTCAGACTCCCTCTCATGTACCTTTGTTGTTTGCTTGTTGTTGTATTTATTCATGCTGTTATATTTTTTTACATGTTAGTAAGGGCTGATGTACTAAAGTCTTGGTTCATGACAACTGTTACAAAATTCAGACACTTTTCTTATTCTGAAAGCTTTTTGAAAACAGATAATATTTATTCTCAGCTAATAGAAATTGCCCAGTCCTTTTTTAGCTAATAGAAGTTACCCACTTTTTTTTTGGAGATAACTGTAAGGTACCTTTTTTGAACGTAATTTTTCAGATACAGTTTTGTTTATTTTTTGATCATGCAAATTGGAACATGATAAAGAGATCTGATTTCTATAAGAGAAACATTTGTTTGGGCTGAGTGATTGCACAAGGATGTGGTGTTATGTCAGCAAGTCATGTTCATAGTTTGGCTGAAACTGGGTGAAGATTTACTGTTAGAAAAAGCAAAGCCAGAAATAGTCTGCTTATCCCCTCAAAGTATAAGTGCCTCTGCAGCACCTTTTGATTCAGACTTCTCAAAACAAAATAAAATGTTTGGCTGCTTATTTGAAGTCACTATTTTAATTAGAAATTGAATTAAATTCAGTTATAGATAACAGGCTGCTCAAATATGAAAAATAAGGTGACCTGAATGAAAGCTTTTCACTACACTGAAAACAGGCTGGTTGTTTTTGGGTTTTTTTTTTTTTTTTTTTTTTTTTT
>VWZE01010414.1:110059-132083 GCA_013396675.1 Eubucco bourcierii
ATGTTTGGAACATTTGTGCTCAGAACCTTTTTAGATAAGTTCAATTGGTTTCAATAATGACAATATACTCAAAATAGTAAAGTATTTTAGGATTACTTATGGTGAACTATGTAAGTAATGACTATAGAGCTGTTAATCAAGTTGGAATTGATAGAAGTCACTGAAGCAGTATCGCCAGGATGGTCTTCTGTCTCCTGCCGCTTTTATGTGTGTTGTGAAAATGGGATTTTTGCAAAATGACTGATTGAACTAGCTCATTTTTGGTTATGAGAGTCACTGGTTTTTTTCTGCCCTTCTGGTAAGAAATGTAAGTCGGTTTGCCCAGCAGAGGACACTGTGCTTCTGCAGTTGACTGTGCAGGATTTTTTTTTTGTTTGCTGAAGACCCGTGGAAATAAATCAAGTAAGATATGATTTTGTACTTGGTATTCTGTATGGACACCATGACTGACATTGCAATTACAAGTTTTTGCATTGTTTATACTTCTCCAAAAGTGTATCTCAGTGCTCTGAACCAGGCACTGAAGAGATCTATGCTGGAGGTTATTATGGTATATAACTGTGCTTATCTGTTAAGGCCTCCAATTGTATTTGTGCTTTTTATAACTCTAACAGAGTTTGCTTTATTAATAATTAAATAAATTAACAAGCTTAAAATAATTTTTGTGAAGAACATGATTTAGCATAGTTTTTGAGCATCTATGTAAAACTATCCCATGCTATACTTTTTTGTATTTCTTGGTGTTCAAAGGGCATGCCTGTAGATTGTTGCATACTTAGTGCTGTTATTGAAATTTTTAAGTACATTAATAATTTGCCTAGGTAATTGCAATATCCTAATCTACTAAGGAAAATGTTTTTTCTGGCTATTATTTTTTGTATTAAATTATTGTTCAAGGGTGGTCACTCAGATTTGAGATATAACTCTGATTTACTTTAATCTGAGTTCCACTTTGGGAGTAATACATTTGTATTCTGTGCAGTTATTCTATGTGTTTTGGTTGATTGGTTTCAGATTAGTCATTTAATGAGAATGGAGTGTGTTTGGAGAGCTGTAATGCTGCTGTCAGTTTATAAAGGCTGTGCAGTTGTGAAATGAAACCAGTCTGTTCTTTCAACAGCAGTTGTATTGCTACAATCACAGTTTCTTAAGATAAAATTTAAAAAAAAGAGTTTAACTTCAAATAAAAATATGCTATTATGCCTATCTAGAAAAGTCTTCATCTTACTTCCAAATAAACCCCAAAAAACTCATTCAAAACCCCAAAATCTTTAAAGAATCTCTAGGTAAATTGAAAAAAAACATAGCTGATGCTTCTGAGGAAGTTGCAGGGCTGATGTAACTAACTCTTGATGAAAGAGAAGTACTTTTTTTTGTTTGTTTGGTTGGTTGTTTTCACCCTGGAGTAAAGAGCTCACTTACAGTGTGAGTGTGTTAGGAAAGGGTATGTGTGTGGAGATTTTTTACGTGCTTTTTGTTTCTTTCTTTTTGTTAAATGTGAGTGATATTTAATCATGGTAGAAGGAAAGCTGTATGAAGGCTAGGACTAGCTAAATTAGCGCACATAGATATTTAAATAATCAGCTTTTGATATTTTGTTCTCTGGAGAAATAATTATTGTTTTGAGTTCTCTCTCTGGAACTACTGGCATTATTTGTGTGGATTTACAGTCATAATGACAGCTGCTTGGACATATGGCCTACATATGGCTCAGCTGTTTGTCTGAATGCTTTACTCTGTCATCAGAAGAGGAGGATAGAATGGTGACTGTCAGTGGGTGATAGAATATGCTCAGTAAAGGCATTTCATTAGCCAAAACAGACACACATAGTCAAGGGAAGTCATAAAGACAGAAAACATACAAAGATATTGCAACAGGGGAGATTTAGATCAGACATAAAGTAAAATTTATTTATTGAAAGAGAGTGGTCAGCTGGATACAGTCCACAATCCAGGAGTGGGATCAACTTTAGTATTGCTACAGTAATAGGTGGAACTACAACAGGATTTCATGTAAGTGTCCGCTGGTTGTTTTGGTATACTTTGCACAGGAGAAAAGGTAGCTTTCAGCCAAACTTCTGTGGGTTGTGATGCACCTATGCCTACTGCTTGTTAGCGTGCAACATACATGGTTAATATTGGTCCCCATGGTGAGCAGGCCAACTATCAACTTTCATTCAGGTTGTGTTTTAATATGTATTGAAACAACATGTCCGTTACCATTGGTATTTAGTTGTCATTTTCTTTTTTCAGCTCACTACAAAGAGCAGTTTAGTCCCAAAGAGAAGATTGTTGCACCAGGTTATAATATGTAGATTTTCCTTGATCTAAACATGGAAGTTCCATGTGGCTGACCTATTTCTACTAGATAATTAATTTTGCTTTTTTCTCAATACTCACTTAGAAATTCTGATCATTACTTATATATAAGGCTATATTTGTTCTACAGGAAAGTTAAATAAATAAATAGATAAAACCATCATGATGACAAAAATGAAATTGAAAATTATTTTCTGAATTAAATTAATTACATCAAGTAAATAAAATATATTCTACCCATTCAGTATAGATGTTCTGTCACCAAGATAAATGGACTAGCTATTATAAATATCTGTGTGGCTGAAATGCATAACAACATAATTACTTTGCTAGCAAAATGCTAACCTGCTTTAATCATTCTGTTCACAGAATAATGTAAAGTGATTTAGTGGGTAGAATGAATCTACTTACAAATTGTTTTATGGTCATAATGCAGTCCCTTTGTAGAATGTAAATTGATGATGATAATTTTATGAGCAAACGATTTTTCAATTAAAGTGTCTCTTTGCAGAAAAAATGGCAATGTTACAAACTGTTCCAAATTATTGTACATCAGAGTGAAAGACATACAGGGCTGTCAAATGTATCAACCAGAGCTGTAGCAGAAAGAACCACTATGTTAAAAATGTGATTTATATTCATGAAGTTTGTCATTTCCTTCTATTGCACATGCAAAGTACCTTTATTTGGTCCCACTGGCATGATAAGCAGCATGAGGATTTGCCATATAAACATTAGCAACAAACATTTCTCGTCCTGGTTAACTAACTCTTTTAATTATTAATAACTTACATTTTTGTAATTATTTGCCATTAACTACACCCTGTTATCTTTATTACCATAATTACAGTGTCTGTGAGGATCACAATAAATCACCACAGTAGAGTCATATTTAATTTAAAAGTTGTGATATGGAACAAAACTATATTGCTCAGCCTAATTAGAGGAGCTTCTTTTCTGCATAGGAGGGTACTCTGATTATTACTACATTGTTATTATATTCTAAGCTGTTTATATGGCACTTGTGTCATTTTACTATGTAAAAATTACTTCATTGTGTCATAATTTCTGCTACTGCACTTCTGTGGTTTTTTTCTTTCATAGTGGTGGGTCAGCCTATGGAAGACTTGTGGCACAACTGCTTGAAAGAGCTATTAACTGGAAGATTATTAAAGTGTTATCAAACAGGTCTAAATGGTGTATGTAATATCTTAGTTAAGTAACTCTACGTTTTACCCAGAAATTATTTTTTTTAGCTCTTGATGTGGCTAAGTGTTGTACTGTGGTTGGTTTTTTTGGTGTGTAGTTGTTTGTTGTGGTGGTTTTTTTTTTTTTTTTAAACTTATAAAACTGTAATAACTTGAGTGACTTCCTCAGTGTGTAAAGAGCAGTGACATTTATAACTTCATTGAATTCATACTGCCATCGACAAAGTATCTGTCTACTTCATCTTGCTACTGTTAATCTAGTCTCAGGGTTTTTTTCCTATTCTTTTATTATTCATTTTTGCATTCATAAAACATATATTTTGAGGAAGACACACTTTGTAAGAAGCTGTATGAGACATGTACTTATTTTTCCTTTATAAAAGTGTAATCACAATTCATAAATAAATTTAGCAGGAGTGCAGGACTTAATTGTTCTTGTACTGAAATAAGAATTCTATATACACAGTAAACTTTTTTACTGATTTGTTCTAACATGATGACATCATTTGGGACATGTTATTAAAAATGTTTACATAATGGCTCTTTGTAAACTAGATTTACTTTTCAGTACTGATTTTACTGTGGTTCATAGTTGTGCAGAAGGAGAAAACTGCTTTAGAAGTTACCATTCTGAAAATTCACTATTTCTATCCCCCGTCCATAGTTTTTTGGATTAAAATAGAGGTTAACATAATTTTTGGGTCACTTCTGAGTGTTATGACTTAAAACATATCACTTTTCACATGACTGTCATATTTTAATAAAAGGTTGCATTCAAAAACTGTCCATTAAAAATGAACACATTTTGTCAGCTCTTATTTCCAGTGCACACTCGAAGTAGTTTCAGAGGTTTTCTCCAGAGTTCTCTCATTCTGGATGGCAGTGTAGACATTTCACTTTCCTTTTTTTTTTTTTTTTTTTTTTTNTTATTTTCCTTTCCTTTTTTTTTTTTTTTTTTTTTTTTCAAGAGGTGGTGCTGAATCTCCCTCATGAAAATGCCAAGAATGTAAAGAAGAGGTCTTCCATATTACTGTTATGATCAGAAAATGAATAGTAATCAAAGAAAATGTCACCTGAAATCACTAGCATATTTAAAAAAAAATCAGAAGTTTAGGTTTTCCTACCCTACCTTGATGTATTATTCACATGGTGGCTTCAAGAAGGAAAAAAAAAGTACCATCTAAGGTCATTATTCTCATCTCCTTTCCTTTTTTTACATTTCAGATAATAGACTCTTAAGGGTATAGCATTTGCTGTGTGAATATTGAGGTTAGACAAAATATCAGTGGAGGATACAGTAGTAAGCAGTGATGGTCATTTGATGGTTTGAGAGACTTCTGGCCTAAATGAATGCCTGGGCTTAAGCTAACTTCTGTGCATGCTTCAAACCTAGAAGCTAGCCAGCTGTACAAAATCCATTAAAAATACCCTATCCAAGCTAAAATGGAAATAGAAAAGCAATCTGTATGAAGTAATTCCTTCTGACCTCATGGCTCTGGTATGTTGGAATGATTGTGTAATTCACATTGGGGTTTTGCAGTCACAAATAAACAGGAAACTGAATGGGTCATCACTGCAAAGAGTTAGAAGGCAGAATATAGTTAAGTTCAGTTATTTAAAGTCTTGAAGTTCAAAAGTGTCTAAGATGCTTGTATTGGAAGATCAGTACTGAACACTGTATTCACAGTGCTTGTTCTCACAGAACAACTTCTGAAATTTAAGACTGAGCGGTCTTGTTTCTAACTCTCTACATTTTTATCCTTTCTATTTGCACAGATTGTTTATTACGTTAAACGGTGTTTGCTAATCTCTTCCTTTTCAATTTGTATTTTACAGTGGTTTCTTCATTTCAGTTTTCAAGCCTTTCATACAGTTTAATGAGATAACTTTTACTGTGAGACTAGGCAATGATGGACCTGTGCTGTAATACATGTACAATAATGCTTCCATTTTGATCAGGTCTTTCTTGATATTCCCTATTTACTGAATTTGAGATTGTGCAAACTGAATTAACTTTAGGTGAGACTAAAACAGAATATTTGTTTCAGGGGTATGTCTAATATACTCTCTCCACTAGGGGAGATCCATAACATCAGAAGTAAGAACCTACATTTACATGGTTGTGTGCTGCATTATAGAATGGAAACATCAGTTGCTTCATTCTAAAGCCCTTTCATTTAAAAAAGTATTATGTATTACTGTATGCATATCCATAGACATTCTCTATAAAGTTTCCACTTTAAGATAGAAATGTTATCTGCAGTCATAACTACTGCTGTTATGGAACTAAGCTATAATGTTGGATAATCCTGAAATCATGGTTACGTTCATCTCAATCGGAGTTACTTTGCTTTACCTTTAAATATTTGATTGCATTTCACTTTTTACATTTGCACTGATTTGCACATATCTTCAAAATTTGAAATTTAATATTATGCTACCTCTTTAAATGCATCAGAAGAGCTTTATAGAGACATTTAGGGAAGAGAGTAGGAAATGAAATGATCTGAACTAGAAATTATCCCAAAGTCAAATTTTCTGGATATCCCTACTTTTAAAAAACAAACTAACAAAACAAAAACCAAAACCAACCAACCAACCAAAAAAACCCCAAACAAAAAAAAAAAAAAACCCATAAAAACCCAAAACCCAAATCAAAACAAAACCCCCACAAACCAAAAAAAAACCCAAACCAAACCATTTTTCTGTTGCAAGTTATTTCTAAGTGTGGTCAAAGATCATATCTTGACTCCTTCACTTTTCCTTGTTTTTAAGTCAGTGCAAGTAAATTAAAAAATTAAATTAAAATTAAAACTAAAAAGAAAAAAAGTAGTAGGAGAGGAGAAATAATTAAAACAGTTTTAAGTTGCTTAAAGAGTTCCAGTGGACCTTAATTCACCCTTCATACCTAATTTAGTTGTACATTTTTATACATCTCTGATGTTTTCAATTGCAGTTAATATTTTCCCTGTCTCATTAATTGCTGTTAAATGGCTAGATTTGATTTCATGTTGTCCTACATCGAAAGAACTGGGTCGGATTTTGAATGGAAACTGAATTTGTATGGTTTTGTCCTATTTTGTAGTGGAGTGGGTTTTTTTTTGTGGAAAATGTTGTAGAGTCTTCTAAGGAAGTATGAGAGTTCCAAGTAATTTTTTACTAGGCTGCTCTGAAGCTTCGATACACCATTAGTGGCTATAAATTTTGCGGTTTCCTGAGCAAACTGATACAGTAGCTTGCCCTTGATAACTAATGTCAAGCAGGGATGCTCAAATGTCACAGTAAGAGGTAATGCACAGTAGTGCTACTTACATAAATAGCATCAAACAGTTCTGTTGATTGCAGTTCAGAAATTTTTGATGAGGATCATAAATATTTACTGGTCGAAGAGATCTGTTACAAGAATTCTACCTTGCAAGTACAGTATAATGAAGGATAAAAATAGAGATAGCTGTATGATATGTTCAGTCTAAAATCACAACCTGAATGCAGATTTTTAATTTCTGAAGCTGTAGTACAAGAGGTCCCAGAAAAATTAAGTGGGTGGAGTGATGTCCATGTGTATAATGGATCAGGTCTATATACAAAAATCTGTCCAAGGCTTAGCAATCTTTTCTCTACTTGGACTTATATATCTTTCTTGTAGACTTTTTTTGCCTCATTTCTCCTCTGCGTGATCTTTTCAGGTAGCTATAACCACCTTTCCCACATCTCACTTCAGTCTTCTGTTTCAAGCTCCACATGCAGGGCTAAAGCTTTCCAAACTCTTACCTGTAATATAATTGTCTCTACACCATGAAGCAGTAATTTTCTCTCAAACCATTTTCCCTGTCCTTTTTCTGTCTTCAGTTCCTCATGAAATACTGCTGTTAATAGTATCTTCCAGACTCACTGCTCTGGCTGTCACACCCTCATTAAGGTCGTTTATTAAAAACAAACTTCCTGTCTTTGTTTTTCATGATCGCTGCTGCTCTTCTAATCTGATCTGTAACACAGGATTCTCATTTCAAAGTATTAGGATAGATTTCTTAATTCTTTAGTTCTGTCACTAGTCCTTTCACATTCTACGATATTCCTTCTGACATGAGAAGGCCTTCATCTACAGAGCCAGTATGAGCTCTCTATGCATTCTGGTTACAAGTGTGACAAGCTCCATCTTTATTGCTGATGGACTAAAAACTGATTTCTGACACCCCTTATCCTGGTGAACTTTTGATTCATGTGCCAGTTCTATCCTTATGTTGCAATAGTATGGTAGTGGTCAATCTTACTGTGTGTGATGGAAGCCTGAGCTGCTGGCTTGCTTACAGTAGTAAATGTAGAAGCTGGTAACATTTAGTCTTTTAATGAACAACTTAGTATTGATTCTTTCCCCTATAGTTTTTTTCTTCCTTTTCCTCACAGAATTCTAAAAAGTGAAGATGATTTTAAAAAGAGAGATTAATTCTACAGACAAATCCTTGAGCTGGGCATCCTGCCATAGTCTCTTGCTAACTGAGTTTCCTGTACAGCAGTTAGTAGGACAGGTTCTATTTGCTGTGGAAACAAATTATGACATAAACCACTTTGGAAGCCAATACGAAACAAATACAATCTTTGATGAGCATCAGAGATGAGGAAACAATTTTTCAAGGATTTTGTCAGGCTAACAAATTTTCCATTTTAATGTTGAAGAAATGATTTATTAAATGACAGAAATTCTGCTTTCCTTTCTTAGTGCAACTGAATGTTACTCTATGGCTATATCCTGGTCACGTATCTTCCTGGAGATGGGGGGGGGGGAAAGTTTGTGTTTCTTACAAGATAATCTCTGATACATATTTATAATGAATAAACAGGTATTCTTTGCTACAGGATTCAACTAAGGAGTTACAGACCTCCAAGTCTTTTAAACACTGTTCTGGATTTAAAATTAATTTTCGTTCTTTCTTTCTGGTAAATGGCTGTGGCTTAATAGATTCCTTCACTCTACAACTATTTCTGCCCCTTTTTATTTGAACTGAAAATTATTTGTCTTCATTTCTGCATCAGCAGCATGGATCTCTTTGGTAGTATCTCTCTCTCAGTATTTTTCCAATAGGAATTGTAGCTGGAACCCTAACAAGAATAGCAATTTGTTACTGTTTGAGAAATGTCTATAAATCCTTAAGACTTTCTCATATTAGAAGGAATTTATCTGTGTGTTATGGGCAGGAAAGATACAGAATCAATGATAAAAACTAAATAAGAACCAGTGGGTGATCTAAATTGATATTGATGAGCCAGCAATACAAGCTATTCCTACCTGATTACATTGATTATAACTCTGTATGGACTCTAATGCAAACTAACAGTTTTGTCATGTTCTGATAGTTTTGAAGTGTATCATCTCTTGCTATCTTGTGTATTAGTTTCTTTTGTGCGTGTTGGATGGGGACTTTATCCCAGAAGCTATAATTCATCCTTTACATGCAGATCTTTTCAACATACACAGATTCTTTTGTCCAAAAGTCAGAAGCAAGGAACATAGATAAAACTGTGCTATAATTTTTATGTACTTAATGTCAGTCATAAAAACCTCACCAACCCAACCCAAAATGTAACAGCATGTGATTCGAAACATGACAGGAGATGTTGGTGACACAACATACTACTAACTTCACAATACAATATGTATAAACCTATTAAAATAAATTGTTAGGCATCTCTGTTATTTCACTAGAACTGGTTGATACTAATGTAACTTCACAAGCTTTGGCTTATTATTTCCATGTTGGTAGGCATAGGACTAATTGAGTGGGAACTGTATTTAGTTAATATGCAAGTTCTTACAGACTTAACTGGGAATACATCTGCCAAAGAAGTGATGTGATATATGTTGTTCATTAAGTATATGGAAAATACAGTATATGTAAGTGCTTTTGCTGATGCTTTTTAATTCTAATGGAGGAAGTTTCTATAGGTAACTTTTCAGGGCCTTGGCTAACTGCAAGTTCTAGCTGTTAGTGGTTCAAATTTTCAGAGAAAAATGAAGGGGGTTGGGTTTCATAGCATTCTTAAACCACTGGAAATATTTACTGTAATTTAAAATTAGAATTAAGCAGTCACAGGAAATGCTGTCAAGCTTGTATAAACTGATTTTTTTTAATTTTTTTTTTTTTCCAAACAATACAGTTACTTAAATTTCAAGGGGGATTTGGGGGAATAGGCAGGTAGTACACATCTGCAGTCTTCTCTGTGACATCATGGTGGAAGGGTGATTTCATATTTTTGACACATTTTACTCTTGGAAGAATTTCTCTAAGGGTTGTTTACTGAATTCTGTAGTTCTTAGTAAAGAGTAGCAGAAATCTAAACCAGGATTTACCTTTGTAACAACTGTGCAATAACTATAAAAAAATCACAGCTTTATATAGATCTGATGACAGTTCTTTTGACATGTAGTTGTAGCAAACATTCTCTGTGTTTTTTAGTGTTGCAATGTAACTTTCTTAGGCTGAGAACAACATAAAATCACACACTCTTTAAGAAAGCAATGGTTAACATCTTGCATTGGAGGATTCAGTAACGATGTGATGTCTTGGCAGAAAAAATCTTCTCTTCACATTCTCCTGTACCTTCTTACCAAGAGACGTGATTCAATGGAACAGAAGCAAGACATTTCTGCACTTGTCTGCTGTCTTTATTCAAATTGGCCATTTACTGATAGAATTGAGATGTCTTTCTTTGTACAGACTCAGGACAATTGTTTTTTTCCCTGTCTGTGGTTAGTACACATTCTTCAAATCCAGACACTCTTGATTACCTCCAGACAGATGACAATCCCAATTTACTTCTTGGTATATAGGTCGGAAAAAGGGATACTTCTCCTCTATTCTGGTAAACTAATTGCATATTATAATAGTGGCATTTATTGTTTTGTTGTTTGTGCCATTAGACATACTGATGAAAAAGCTTTTTTTTTTTTTTTTTTTTTTTTTTTTTTTTTTTTTTTTNACCTGAAAACATCAGAGTCACAAAGAATTTACTGGAGGAGATGGTAGAAAGAAATTGTCTAACTTAACACATCTTCTTTGTGTCTTACACGCACCCAAAATGTCAAGCTAACTGAAAATGTATTAAAAGACATAACTATGGCAGCACAAAATGTACTGAATGGACTCTGATGGCCTTCTCAGGTGTGCACTACACGAAATGGGGTGTAGTGTTGTCTGTGCATGAGCCTGTATTTATTCTTCAATGCCCCTTAACTCCCTGAAGTCTGAGTCTTGGCTTGAATTCAAGAATGTTCCTGTTAAGAGATTCTGCAATGAACAACTACTTAAAGTAGTATGGATGTTGAAAGTGGGGAAAAAGGGTTAGTGATATTGAAATAGGTCTTGATGAGTTCAGGAGTTTTGAGAGAAGGTTATGTGATGTGATTGTCTGTGGGAGGGAACTAGAATTAGTGTCTCAATTCTTTCCTTTTCAGTGTTCATTAAGGATATTGAATATTCTTCACTAAGCATAAGAAATTACAGTGTCAAGAAGATCTGGGATGATTATAATAATGTGATGGGCTCAGCTCTGCAAATGGTTACTTAGAAATTTGTTACTGGGGCGCTCTCTCCGTGCAGAACATCGTTGTGTGGACCTTAACCAGTCTGTATTTTACATAATTCCTCCAAATATAGTGAGATTACTTCAACAGAATGTCTTAATTTCTCCAGGTGAAGTGATAGTGATTAAATTCTTGGTTCTTTGTGTAGCATGAGGAAAAGCTGTGTTAAAAAATGTGGTTTTACATGTATGGTAAAAATGTTGATCATGGCCTTAGTCAATAGGTCAATGGGACTGATGGTTTTGAAGAAGCTAGAACCAGACTTTTTAGAGGACCAAACTAAAGACATGTGACGAGACAAGGGAAATTTCGATTGGGTAGAAGGAAAACTATTTACACAGAGACTATGTAAGCACTTGAAAAGGATTGTTGTACTCTGAGAAATGTGCTTTGTACTCAAGGTACCTCCATAACTCCCTTTCGGTTATGCTAGAATAATTTCCATGGAGACAATACAAGCAGGTAAATAATTGGCTATTTGGACCCAAAGGCTGTGTTATGGACTTCACATAACAGTGCTTGTGCAACCTGTGAAATGGCTTTTATTCAGATTCTTCATTGCTGTAAATCACAGCTGGAATGGATCATTGATGGTTTTTGTTACTATTATGTTTAGATGACTCAATTCTAAGAGCTTTACTGGCTAAAATAGTGCCCTAGGCCACCGCTACCATGTCGATGTTGTTAGTGAAAATAAGTTAACCAGGAGCTTGCTATGTGACACAGATGAAATTCATATTTGAAGAATGTAAAATAATCCATGGGTAAAACCAGTTCTGTATTTAGAAACTCAGTAACAAGCTTTAGACAAGTTACAACCATTCAGAAAAGAAATCTTGGAGCTAATAATAGAAAAGTTTCAAAAAATATTTCTTGTCGGTGCTAACTAGTGTCCTGAATCCAAATATAACATTAGGAACTATTAGGAAGGAAACAGAGAACAAAACAGAAAATGTTTTTCTGTTGTTAGAAATCCATTGATTTTTTAAATTTTTATTTTTTTAAAAAAAAATTCCATATATGCTTCTTGTTCTTGTTTGAGGAATATTTAATTGAATTACAATGTAAAGCAGAAAGCAACAAGAGTGTGCAAAGGAATAGAGTGGTTACTATATGAGAAATGGTTAAGTAGGCTAGAGCTGTTCATTTTTAAAAAGAAATGACAGAGGGGGATATGGAAAAGGTCAGTAGTATCATGAGTAATATAGAGAAGGTGGAGAGGGAATGATTGTTCCTTGTCTTGTATAATACGACAACTGGTTGCATCAAAATGAAATTATCAAGAATGTGTCCAAAACAAATGAAAGGAGTACTTCTTCACACAGCATGTAACTATGTTTTAGAACTAACTGCAACAAGATGTTGTGGCTCCATGAGGGGCAGTTAAACACAAAGATAAAACTTCTGATTCGGTTTGGAAGCTTTTGAACTCTGAATTGTTGAGTGGCAAGAGTGTATAAGACAAGATGATACAGAGTAGAGGGGTGAAAGAAGGTCATGGGTTCATCATATATTAGAATCTGGCAGAAAAACTGTAAATAGCTGTGGGTGTTCTTTGATATTAAACTGGGCTGACTTACTGAAATCTGTGGTTGGCACTCCTCTGTACAAATAGTTCTTTCCCAAATAATGAAATGTGCTGAAATATGGAGAAGAAAAGATTATCTAATTGATAATCTGTGTTATGTAAAATACGGTCAGTAAAGTCCAAGTTAGGAAAAGGGATGGCTCCACTTGTTTTCCATTTTAGTTTATGCCATCTAAGTACAGTAGTGCATGGTTTTGGACTTTGTATATACTACAGTTATCAGAATGTCTAGAGAATACCATACAGCTTTTCCTTAACAAGTGCCTATATAGCAATGTAGCAAACATTGTGTTACTTGATGCTGGTTTCTGTTACCCATTTTAGTCCATTCTATCTTTTTGTCTTGATTTTTGGGAAAGAATAAACAAACCAGGAGATAAGGAAGTATCATTGCAGTGGAATATTTCACTAGTTATTTTCAAGAATACATGTTACATTATTCATACGAAAAGTTAGCTGTAGAGGCTGTGATAATAATTATTATTTTAAAATATTCTCTGTAATAATATCAGTGTTCAACTCAAATGCAAATAGGTACCTTGGCCTAAGGCAAGGTAAAGCAACAGGCAATGCATATGTGACTAAAGGGTTTCATTGTCTTGCATTGTGAAGGGTCTCTCAGCTTGTGCTTTTAATGGATACAATTTTTGCTGAGTTTTTATTTTGAAATGGGGATTCCCAGGACCTTTCTAGCTTTTATGTATTTTTTTTTCTTTGCTGAATAAAGTATTTATATATTTTTAAGTTAGTAGTAGAATATTTTTAATTGTTAAAAATTAATTAGAAATGTTTTGAGATGGAAAGTGTTTGATGTACTTAATAATATGAAGAAACTTAAAATTGTCATTGGCTTTGCAAGTGGATGAGCAAGCTAATGCTCTTATTTATTACATAATAAAACCTGGGAATCAGTGAGGTGGATCAGAAAAATCATTCCTTGTAATGACAGGTGTGCCATGGTGCCAGTATGCCAGATAGCTATCTGTTTCCATCTGAGTGGTATATGGACCTTTAAAATGGTAAGAATGTGTTCTTTGTGTTCATTTCCTTCCTTATACTGCTTCTGTAAGGGTGCACTGTTTCTTACTACATGTGCAGGTCATTTGAGAAAGCAACAATCTAGCCCAAACGTGTGTGACTTATCTACGCTGAAACAAAAGCAGAATGGTGGTAGTTCACAAATTATTGTACAGACATTGGAAGACACAGGTGTCACAGATAAAAATTCTGGTTACAGTTCTCACAGATTCTGCCAGTGCTTAGTAACATCACACATCTTAGTGTCAAGTTTTCTAATCCTATATTTCTGGTGCACTGAAAGTTACAGATAAAACAGCAGTTGAAAGCAGGACAGAAACCAGCAGCAACTCAAATAGAAAGAATGAAGGGATTTGTTGCTGTCTGAGTAGTCTGTGCTTGTAGAGGGAGAGTAATCAACCCAAATGTCAACATTTATTAATGCTGTTCACATCAAAGGCTGTCAGATGAGCACTGCATGAGAATCCCTGGCTTGAAAAAAGAAATATTGATTGAAATAAACTGCAGTTTGAGTTTCAACATCCTCGCTCAATACATATATAGCTTCATATTCTGTAACAAAGTCTCTAAAGGCTGGCAAAGTACTTAGAGAAATGTCAAATCATGATCTTCAGTTGGTGAACACTTTTCTGTATGATTCCCTCCATTTAGGGTTGGACTTAAGGGAATAACAGCTGCAAATGGAAAAACTGCTACAACCCCAAGCTCGCACTCATGCATGTGTACAAACTACTTCATATTGCCGCTGTGTACACCTATAATGCATCCATTATTATATATATTTTTTAGTGAGACTATATGATGTGGTCAAAATACAAAATTGCTATAAAATGGTATGAAAAACAGTGCAAATGTTTAAACATTGGAAAAATCTTACAAGTATAATTTAAAAAATAAAATGATAACTTTAAGATAGTGGACTTGAGGATGATTACACAGGGCTTTTGTGATCAAGGTATGTGGTCAACTGAGAAATACTAGTGCCTTAGGAAACACACTTGTGTTTGAGAATGTAGAAGTGCAATAAAAGCAGAAAAAATCTATACCTCTGTGTGTTTAACACTTAGATTGTTTACACTGCACCAGCCAGTACCTCACTCAGTCTTTCCTCCCTTCTTCCTCTATTGTTCCTGGGTAGCCTATTCTGGTTAGGATGACTTGATATGTCTGTTTTGCCAACTAGAAAGTGCCTGTGATCTTTACAAAAGCCTCAAATGTAGTGAAGATAAAATTAAGTATAACCATTGTAGAGTGGTAAATGTTTGAATAATGTTATTGCCAGCAATAAAAAAATTTAAAAGTTTGATTCTTACTCATCTTTCTTGCCAGGTTAAAGGGATAAAACCATTACTGTAGAACCAAGCACTTAATTTTCTCCGTGTGATTAAGAAAATCAGTTCTCTCCAATATACAGATGCAACAGTTACTGAAAAGGAACTTGAATTTACCTATGTCATATTTTGTTTTTCCCCTTTGCAGTAGGTTGGTTAAGGCCCCTTAATTTCTCTGACAGCTTGAACAAAATAGAATACCTTGAGCAATCTTTGAGACAGAATTGTCAACAGCCATTCTTAATGCGCTTTGCAAATCCAAGACAGATACTTCCAAACAGTGCTGGGGTGTCACAGGACAAAAAAATTGTATTTCCTTAAGTGAACCAAAATGTCTTTCTCTTTTGCAGCCTGGAAGTACTGTAATGCAAAATTCTTGAAGATATAATTTAACATGTAGTGAAGGACTTCAGCACAATTTTTCCTTAGTTTCCTACTGAGCATAGGGATGGGTTTGTCTGCCCTCCTCTTCTGTATCCAGTATCCCATAGTACAGTCTCACAATGCAAGATGAAATTTAGTTGATGAAGTTGAAAATGCTCTGTTGCAGTTTACAGCCTGTTTTCCATTTAACTGTTTATTCTTTTGCTGTAATGTAAGCAACTTTGTATTGATATGTTGAGGCTTTCAGTTTTGATTAATATCTCTAACTGTCCAGTTATTTGCATATTTCCATAGTAGGGAGGCATCAGTACAGGTTTTACTATGATCAGAAGCACCATTTTTATATCTCACAGTTGAAAATATGAAAGGAAAAACTCAGAAGATTTGCCATTAAACCATTACTGAGTTTACAGCAATTAGTATCGATTAGAGATAAGTGACTATGTTGTTTTGTTTTCATTTGTTGGTTGGCGTAGAATCTGTATAACATCTGCACTTGAAAATAAGGCAAATAGTAGTTTTGTTGGTTTTGGTTTGTTTGGATGAGCATCGTTAGCTTTAGGTTGTCATGATAACTGATGCATCAGATAAAATAAATAAATTTTGAATTAAGATATCTAGGAGTCCTTATGTGAAACAGAAAGAAATAGTACGTGAACCTTTGAAACTATCTCAAGAAGCATGAATGTAGCAAGCGGATAGTACAGGTCTTTGTTTCACTAGCTTGTACAGATTTATAATGTAATGGACTAACCAGGCATATTCAGTTTTGGAATCATGCTTGTGGGTCTTCTCAGTTTAATGCATTGCATGTGTCTAAGAAGAGATTAGTGTGTAATTGTCAGTAATTCTGGTTGAAAGACTGTGTTTGAGCTTGTGTGATATGTGGCTTAGAAGACAAATTTCAAGTTGTTTTTATTTGAAAATGTCCAAACAATTAATATAATTGCTGTACCTTTTAATACACATTCATAATCATAAAGTCTTTCAAGTCTGACATTTTTAAAAGAAAATTATTTTTTAAAAATGTATTATGTCACTGAGAGCAAATTCTTACTGCGGCATCTTACCATTCCTTCTGTCTGTCTTTGTTGCTGTACCTAAGCAGAGTGTGTTGGGGGACAGTGGACATGTTGGGTGACAGCAATGTCCCTCTTCGAAGTCAAATATTTCATTTTCTAGGCTAAAGATACTGTGTTTTATTTATGCAAATAATATTTGGAAGAAAAATATATTCTGTGTCTTCGGTCTGGGTTATGCTACAATTAAAATAGACAAAAAAAAGTGGAGTATACGTCTCATAGTTTTGCTCTGTCAAGAAGTCAGGGAAAAGTGAAAGCCAGAGCAATGAAAAGAGGGATTGTATTGTGCCTTAAGCAGGGAGGGACAGAGACATCATGACAAGGTGAGAGAATCCTTTTAGAAGCATGTAAAGGAACAAATTTGAAAACCATTGAATTAATATTAGTATAATCTACAGTATGTAATCTTACATATACCTGTATCACTCAATGGAGATTGTGCTCTGGATCCTGGACAGCAAATCCAATACACATGCAATTCATTCTAATCCAGTGATGCCTTCAGTAGTTGCCGTATGGATGAACTGTGCTAGTGCAATGAGTCTAGGAATATTGAAATACTGTAGAGATGAACCAATCAATCAGTAGTTTGTATTGTAGTGGCAAAGAATATTAACTTGATTGAGAAGACACAAAGTGTGTACCACGTGAACAGGCATGCAACTTTATTACCTATGGATGAATGCCTGTGTGTGGGCATCACTGCATTCATGCATCATATTGCTCCCTGCGTCTTAGCATTTCTCCTAAGGGTGTAGATCTGGTTCCTCTCGTTCCATAGGAATTTTAGTTTGAGTGAGAAAAGCAGAATCATGTGTTTTGAAACAGATCTACTCCTGGTTTCCATTTCCTTATGTTGGTTTGCTTCAGTGAAGCCATGTCAATTCCTGCTAGATGAGGGTGGAAGAATTTATTTTTGTGTTAAATGATTGTGACACTTCACCGGAAAATCATGTTTAAATAAAATACAGCCTTCTACAAAATGGTCAGATACGAGTAAAAACCAGTCATGTGAAACACACACTAGTGACCACCAATAGGGTTGTTGCTTTCAGCTTCAGTAAATACAGTCGGCAAGGCAATGGCAGTCATCTTAGTGTTTCTCCTGGGTTTCTGAAATAAGAAAGCAAATCTGAATTGTTTTTCACCAGGACTTTATGTTGTAGTATTGTTACTGAACTTTTGGGATTTGTTCTCTTTTTGCAGCAATATATGAGAATTCAAATGCTGTACTGAGGCCTATTTGAAATATTGCTGTTCATATTACACATGCAGAGCTATCAGTCAAACTGGTTATATTATTGGATGTGGCATGGCATCCAGTAGTAAACAACATTTTTTGAGTGACAGAAAAGGTTAGCTAAGATGTGGTTTTGACATCACATCCACTTGTCACAAAGTTTTTTTTCTGACAAGCTGTAAACGAGATAGTTTTTGCACTAGGTTATGTTGGGAAACAAAATGACATGTGCATGTTTGTCATAATTATTTTTAATTTTATTGGCTTATGAAAGAAGGAACTGATTCATCAACAAAAGTATAGTATGAGTTACTGAGTTTCTGATTTAGCACTATGTTGACCTGGATCTCTATTTCAACTTGTTACTTTCACATAAAAACATGGAAGGACATAATGATGGTTTATGTAGACATATACATTGAAGGGCAATAGAGACTAAGTAAACTGTCCTAGTATTGGAATTATTTATCAGTTTTCCTTGCGCTGAACAGATGCAGATCAACTGTCCTCTTGATGATTACATGATGGAAATGTGAGAGATGTCATGGATAGACTTCCCTGCAGAATCAGAATACAAGAATTAAAACTACCTCTAGTCTTAACCAAGGATCAGACTTCATTATTTTATTCAGGGAGATCCTAACCGGTAGTAGGGTTTGTCCTTTTTGTTTAAAAACCACTCAAAAGTTTTCACAAAATGCTCCTGATAAAAAAACTCTGTCTAGAAAGTGCTAGAGGCTGAAGCTTCTCCCACCAGTTTTAAAACTGTGAGCAACTGTTGTTGGTAAACAACCTGAGAACAAACTGCTCTCAAAAATCAGTAAGTACAGGCAGACTGACCCTATCATATTGTCTTTCTAGTGAAATTATTTCAGAAAATTCTTTTTAAGTGACCCTGTAAAATCTTCATTATTAGCACACTTTGCATCTGTTTATGAAACGTATTGATTTCCTTATTTTTAATTTTAAAAGCTTTAAACATTCTAGTTTTGCTATGTCTTTCTTTAGCAAAATCTTTTAATATGTATAATCATACAGATTATGGTGTAGGGATGGTAAGGATGAAGGCAGAAACATTTCGGCCCAAAATACTCCCTATGTTTGTCTCTATTAGAGTCTTGACATTGAATTGTTAAGCTGGTGTGGATAATGCATCACTTCTGTTTATATTCCATTTTGCCTAGAGAAAATGGTATTGTTGCAAGGACTAACCACAAGGTAGTATTGTCTACTTATAGTTTAGATGCAAATACCATACAATGTGTTGAACTGAGCAAAAATCACAGTAGCTTTATGAAAAACTTGCATATTTGTTCTCAATAGGAGTAAGGCTGTAAAATAGAAATGATAAAGTTTATTTTACAGGAATTTGAAAATGTCTTTGATTAGCAAATGTCAAAACATATTTCAGATTTGTCATTATGCACAGATGTTAAATTGCCACTGTGGAGATTTTATTAAAGTGCTTCTACTCCCATTTTTCTTTCCAAAGAGTACTGGAGAGAAACATACCTATTAGTAACACAACTCTTCTTGCCGTAAGGCTGTATACAGGCTTCTGTTCTATGGTCTTGTTACAAAATGATTGCAAAATTAATCATCTATATTAATTTTGTTATCCAGGCAGAGATTATTAATAACTATGAAAATTGCTTATTAAATCTCACCAGAAAACTTATTTACAAGGTTCAAAATGCATGGTTTGGAAGTTTATACATACAGGGAACTGGCAAAACTGAAACACTTTAAGAGGTAACTAGCATAAGCAAATATTTTTACTGGAAGAGAAAGTTTAGCGGTCACTTGCTTGCTGTTAGTTATCCTGCTTAGCCACTAGATGGACACAGAAAGCTCCTTTCTGCTTATGGCAGAAGGCAATTAGTGATTGCAAGAGGCTTGAAGTACTTACAAAGTATTAGAGGACAGTACCCGAAGCACACGGAGGGGTTGCTGTCAGTGGTCTCAAAACTGTTAGAGGCTTCGGAGTTTCCCCAAGCTTCTGGGTGCTGGAGAAAGAAGGCAGACAAACTCTGCCTCTGCCTCTGGATGATCTGTGTTTTCTCCAGGACTTCCCATCTTGGCAGGAGGCTTTCAGGTGCAGGCAGGATGTCTTGCAGTGTGCAGTCTCAGCATGGTGTCACGCTGACTGTGCAGGCCAAACGTTGAGGCTTTTAGAGCCTGATTCTGGTCGCTGGAGTTCCACACAGCTCAGGATATAAGGCAATAAGCAAGCACAGATGCAACAGCAGAGAGCAAATACAATGACAGAGCACCCATATAACAGCAGAGCGCATGTTGTGCTCCCTGCTCATCTTTTATCCATACAACTGAGACTAATGGACCTTTGGACACAGAATAGCCAATCAGAATGGCAGTTAGTCAAGCTTGACCATATTAGGTGAAACCATAGGCTTGCTTTACCCAAATTTGGGCAGAGCACACAGACCTTGCACAAGGCAACCGTGTGTACCTTGTTTACTGCAGGGTTCAAAACAAGTCTGGGCAGGCCACAGTCCTCAGACTCAGTGGCTCCAGATTCTTTTGTCCTTTTTCCCACGGTTGCTTCTCCCCAGAACAGGAGGAGGGAGAGCAGAATAGCATGTCTGGCCAGACCAGGACATGTATAAGCCTATTTTGGCCTGCTTAGGCCTACCACAACAAGTCTGATTACTGGCAATGCCAAACATGGCACAAAACACACTGTCTTCTATGCAGGATAAAGAAAATGCTTCACCCCTTGCCAAGAAAACTGACAAAGCACAGGTCTGGTGGTCAGTCAGACTCAAGAGGAGACAGTGGGTAAGGCAGAAAGAATGCCTGTCAAGCACTGTCTGAAAGATAATAGAGATTTGAGTCACAGTGTGTCTTCTACGCAGTGTCCTTGGTGGGTGTTTTTGGATTCAAAAGAGTAGCTTTTTGTGTTGATTAATTCAGCTTAAATCTGATTAATAAACTGCTGAATATGTAAAACACTGAGCTCAAGAGATGTGGAACACTGCATCTTTGGAGTATCTTGCAGTCAGAATTCATCACAACTTTGAATATAGCCATCCTTCAAGGGTAGACAGACTTAAACCATATCTCTCACACCACTAGAGGTGTTACCACCTGCAGTATCTTAATGTTATGTTAATCTTGTATTTGATTTTTTTTCTTTTTTGGTACTGCGTATATCACAGTTACATGAACTTACATGAACTGTTATCTAAACTACTTCCTTCTACCTCTCCTAAGATAGTTGCTTTTCCATGTTTTAAAGTTTCCCTTTTTTTTGAAAGCTATTTTCCTAAAGTATTTGTTCTTGATTACATTACTGTAGTACCTTTCTGTAGAAATAACTGGTACCTTAATGCATTGGCAGCAAATATATCCGAATCTTCTTTCTACAAGTTAAAACCGGTGTAAAATATATTGGGGTAAAACATATTGTGTCCTCTGTCTGGAGATGTTCCAGGTCAAACCAGGACAGTATAAGAGAAAATGTACAAATTATTTTCAGAACTTACTGAATGAAATGACAATTTGAAACGTTCATCTTTGATCCTGTCTCCATGAGATATGTCGTATCTGTGTGCCCCAGATGTTTCAGGAAACCAGGTGAGTAGATGAACAGGTCATCAAAGCAAGCTAGGGAAAAAAAATTATTTTTACTGTGTTGTGAAAATCAGCCCAGTGTTGTGTGTTAGAACATTTTTCAGATCAGGAGATGTGCTTAGGAAAAAAAAAAGTCCTCAGGTGTCACACATGCATGGTTTTCCTGAGGCTCTGTTGTAGCAGTCTTCTGATAACTATCTGTCCAGATAGGCTTCTCAGTGATGAGCAGAGAGTTTTCTCTATGTGTTTCTTTATGATGGGTTGTTGAAGTCATGCTGGAGTGTATTCAGTCATTAATTATTTCTCCTTCTGAACCAGGAGATTTTGAAACTGCAAACTGTGAGCTGATTTCCTCATTTCTTTCTATTTCTTCATAATCACAAACTAAGCTGAAGTTAACAAAATTGTGTCATTTTTTTGGTCATAGTAACAGAAAAAAAAAAAATCATCAAACAAGAAGCAAAGATTCAATTAGGCAGGTGGAGTGAGAGACTTGCCCAAGAGCAGATTCCAAATGCAAAGGTGGGAGCATTTGCTAGTTGTGGTAACACAGGTCAAAAGCAGATGTTGGATTGGAAGCCTGGGAGAGCAGGAAGATATGTAGCTTGCAATAGTGCATAGCTGATTCAGCCAAAAAAAAAAAAAAAAAAAAAAAAAAAAA